>VWZN01006319.1:127749-239849 GCA_013396955.1 Regulus satrapa
CCCGGAATCAAATCCTAAAAGTTTTATGATTGGTTAGTCTAGAGATGAGGAAAACTAAAAGACAGTGAGGTCTTTGAATATGCAACAGATTCCTTCTGAAGGAAAGGGAAGGCCTGTGGTTGGTGTCCCATGAACTAGGACAGCAGGTGGAGGGCTGAAACTGGAAAGAGAAACTGTGAGGGAAAACGTGCCATGCACTGGGGTTGCACCAAGTAGCAAAACCTCTTACTTTCTTTGAAGTTGCATCCCACATTTATTGCAGGTCCTCCATATTCCAGGCCACTCTTAGTACGGCCAGTTAGTAATCTAGGCCATCTGGCTGCGTGGCTGAGGCTGTCTGAGCTAGATAAACTGACACATTTTGGAAAAGCCTCTATATATGCTGCAGGCTTGTGACTGGTGTCCTTTTGAATTACTCTCATTCCAGCCCATGAAGTGTTTCCCTGGGAATGCTGTCGGGATATTATCATCCCTTGCTGGCTGCTGGCTGAGTTCCTGCTGTGCTTTTGGCTCAGGGTGGCTTTGCAGCCTGCCTGGGAAAAGCTAATGAAAATAGGGAAGGGAAAAACCCTAAGCAGGCAGCAGTGCAACTTCAGGCAGGATCACCCTGAGCCACCCTCGAGGGCTTGGTGGGTCTGGCTGTGCCAGCATGCCGGTGGTAAGGGGGCAGCTGATATCCCTCCTGTGCCGCTTGCGGGCTGGGAGCCAGGGCGATTCTCCCTCAGTACTCCTGTGCTGGGAGAGAGGGCTTGGGAGGGTTTAACTTGGCTACTTTCCCTTGCTGTGGTCTGCACTTTTTACTGTTTCTCTTCTTTTCTTTTGGCCTTATATTAACAACCCATATCAGTGATACAGCACTGAAGCAATTTACAATTCGTATTTAAGTGATTAAAAAAATGCAGGACTGACATACCGTACAGCGCTCAACTGTATCACATATTTTTCATATCACTGACTGATACTGCTGTTTAGTTTCTGTTTATGCCTAAAACTCTAACATAAACATGGCAAAGTTTTGCTCAGGGATCTTTGCATTCAGAATTTCCTGTGGTTGCAGCAATAGCCTCAGCACATGCATAGGTTACTCATACCAAGGAGTTGCTATGTTAGGTTGAATGCTTTCTTCTGGGCAGAAAAAAATTTTAAAAATAAGAAAAAAATATTCTAGCACACTAGAATACATAGAAATGCAACATATTTTCTTGTGTCCCGTATGGTCAAACCTTCTGGCTGTGAAGTGTCATTCATGCAGATTTGCAAACAACTTGGAACAGAAGAAATGGAGAAATACAGACTTGTGTGTGCCTGTCTGTATCTGTTTGTCCAATGAAGTATGAGCCAGAGGTGGAATTTCATGTGCATTCATGAATGAAATAAGCACTGATGAAGGGAAATGCTTGGGATGGTTTCCAGGAGCAAAGAGGAGGGGACAGGGTAATGTGCTCAAAACCATACTACCAAGTCCTGTTTGTTTTAAGGAAATGAGCACTCCTGCCTTGTAACAGTGCTATTGCTACCTTTGAATGTAGGCAAAAAAATTAAGAAAATGCAACTGCTGGTGGCTTGGGCACCAAAAATAGACAGTGGGTTGCAGCAGCAGATCACCCTCTCCTCATGCGAAATGTTGGTCCTAACTGCAGGGTGCTTCTATATTTAGGTGTCTGAAACCTGAAGAAAGTATGGTTATGTTATTTTGCCATCTGAGCTGCAGTGGGTCACGAAAGCTTGCTGCTAAAGCTCATGAACAAAATGCAGTTTCTGGAGTTACTCAGTGTAGAAGAATCACTTAATCCTTGGTCATGTGTAGCCATTGCAGGGATTTGGAGCAGTTGCTGTTGTTGGTTCTGGAGTTTGCTTATTCAGTATTTTACGGCTGATATGTTGCTGCAGTATGGCAGACAATAAATCTGAAAACGATGAAAGTTACCTGTTTTAAAACTGGCTGTGTGCTGTTTAACCCTGCTCTTTCCTCTTGCAGGAACAGACTCAATGCTTCACGGGAAGTAGCCCCAGTGAGCCTCCCGAACTGCCGGCTCATTAAAGGGATCGGTACGTGCTTAAAATAACTGAGTGCGTTGCTTTTGTCCAGCCTTCTTTTGTAATGGCTTCTTCAAGCCAGCTTCCAAGCCTGATCCCAAAAACAAAGTGCTGATTTGACTTTCATTTGCTACTTGGACTTGGAAACAGGGAGAAGCTGCAGGAAGAAAATGGTGCTGAAAAACTAGTTTGGTATAAGCTGGTATTTAGTTTATTTTCCTTTTCTTGAAATTGAGTACCTTGCAAACACTTCTCCTTTGCTAACCCACTTAGGAAATTATGTGGATTTCAGACAAGGGTCTGCTGGCTCTTCAGGCAGGTACCTACAGGTGGCTGTCAGCTGGTGACATCTTGGGAGATGGGAAGTGCTGCAAGGGTGGGAGCTTTAGGAGAGGGCCACAGGCACATGGCGAAGGAGCAGCTGCTGCATGCCAGCCAGGATGTCCCTCCTTAGCGCCACATTTTGGGGATATTTAGGAGCTGGCTGGTGCGTGGTGCCGGTGGCGGGCGGGAGTTGTGCAATGCAGCTGTGCGGTTCCAAAGAGCAAGGGGTCATGTTTGTCATCTTAGTCTGGTTTGCAGAGAGGTTTAACAGAGTGGCTGAAGTGTTGACTTTGTACTTTGGGCCGTGTGTTTAGCACACAGCAGTATTTCTGTCTTGTTTTTTTTTTTCTCTCCATGTAGGATAACCAGTTTATAAAATGGATAGCTTTGAAATTCATTGGTTTTTTGTGTCCCTTTCTCC
The DNA here is from genome assembly GCA_013396955.1 of Regulus satrapa. NCBI lineage: Eukaryota > Metazoa > Chordata > Aves > Passeriformes > Regulidae > Regulus > Regulus satrapa. Next base: position 130,532 of record VWZN01006319.1, read on the forward strand.
CCAAAAGATTTAACACAAGCTTTATGGCTAAGGATTTCCCCCTCCTTAGTATTTTTTGAAATGTCTTAAATGATGTTGAAATTTGTCTGGATTTTTCATGTGCAAAAAGTCATTGGATGAACTTATACAGCCTTGCCTTTGAGCTTGCTGAGTCAGTGAGTTGATTTCATAAATCTTGTTTCTTCCTTGTGTCAGGATTCAAACATCTTCATAAAGGCAAATTGCTGCTATGAATGAGTAAATGCAGAGTTCCTGTGCTTGAAAATAGGTACAGAAAAAATTGCATTAAAAAAAAATTCCAGGTCTTCTAGATTAAACTGTAATGCAATCGTACAAGACTATGAATGATACTTGTTTGATGGTGATCAATATAGAATAGTTTCTAAGTACATTTTTAAGCATATCGCTATTGCAATCTTAGCAGGGCTTTTTTACAACATGATTGTTCTGTTGAGGAAAGAAGGAAACCTGGAAAAGATAAATAGAATTATGTTTCCTTTCTGAACAGTATCTTGTTTTTCGTGCCTGACATTTACATGCAAACTAGGTTATTTCTGAGAACCTGCCTCTGCTTAGAGGCAGGATCCATTTACAGAGCTTCATTTCTGCTTCTTGCTGGCTCCTCTAGTGCTGTCCCTTCACGTGGAGGCCTGCACCTAGCCTTGCCTTTGCTCTGCAGTTTGTTGCTCATTAGAAAAATAAAAATGCAAAAAAATTAGTTTAGCAGGTCCAGTGTTCAGAGAAAGAACTGGCAGAAAGAAAAGTAGCAAAGGATTCTGCAAATTTAAAAGTCTATATGTTCACCCAAACATCTTTTAAAACTCATTTGCTGTGACTAGGGAGCTTATATCACTCAGGGTGACCAAGGATCCCTAAAGCTTAAATGCTGCTTAGGTAGTACTATTCAGACATGGGGTTCTGCTGTACTCTAATCTGTAAGGTTGCTTGTGTGGGTGACTTTGTGTAAGGATGTCTTTGTACATGGACGTCTTGCCCTGCTAGGCCTTTCTTCCTTTAAAATGCTAGGATAAAGCTGAATAAACAATCTCTCTTTATTTGAATATTTAAATCAGCCCTTCTGAGCTCTTAAGTGCAACATAGGTCCCAGAGCTGGATCATCTGGATCTGAGCAAACTAATCTTACACTATCCATTCTGTACATAGAGGAACAGACCTCTGGGACAGTCTATGGTTTATAAGTGATGGATCCATAGTAAGTGAAGCAAACACAGAGTCAGTGGAAGACTTCTCTAGTGGACCCTTTTCTTTTTGCACAGGTTTTTCTTCTCTGTATCTTTTTAAAGACTTTATTCTGCTTTTCAAATATTGTGCAATGTAATCACAGATGCAAACATTGAACAAACAAAAATTGCAGCTTGTCCTAAGTCTCATTCTCAAATATGTAGGAAAGGCTATATTTGTAGAACAAACACTAGCTTCTGAGTTTTATTGATGTCTCACCATGTTACTGGTTTTTAATAAACTAACCGTATCTCCTGTACTAATCCCTAAAGTTCAAGAAGCTACTATGGAAGCTGCTAGAAATACTTGCATCTTGGGACAATTTGTGCGATAGGAGCAAAACAGTGTCACATTTTAGGACATGAAATCCAGATGGGATTTTTCATTAGATACACCTGCAGAATACATCATACTAAGATAAAAAATAAAGAAAGACAGAAAGCCAACACTTCTAGAGGAGGCAGTAGTTTCTCACACTGCCTTTTAGTTTTTGCAGATAATCCCATGGACAAGCTGAGCTCAGTAATATTTATATAGTGCACATAAGTGATACCTAAGGAGTCAGTTCCTAACTCTCCTGGCCCACAGAGCGCCTGCAGCAGCAGCACAGGGCCCTCCCAAAACAATGCAGGAGAGTCCCTGAGCTTCCCTGCGGCCGGCTGTGTGCCTGCAGCCCCTCCTTGGTGCTGCTGGATCAGCTGGGCTGTGCTGAGTCAGCGTTCCACTGCTCTCCTGACACCACTGGCTTCCACACATTCCAGGACCAGGCCATGGAGCGCCCAAAATGTGCTTTGCTGGGCAGTTTCTCTTAAAGCAGTTGGGTGCAGGGCTCTCCGTGCGCTCCTTCCACTGGAAACGTGTAGTTTTTAATTATCTGCTCCCAATTAGCCTGCTCATCTTTCTGCTTGGCAGCCTCACTGACTCAGTAGCGATAAATGATTATATCTGTTTATTCACTCACCAGTGTGTGCTGCCAGTAAAAGCTGTCTGTCCAGCTCATGTCACCATGGCAATTGAGCCTCTCAGCATTTATTTATGCTATTAGCCTCGCAGCAATCCTGGGAAGTGGAGAATTGCTACTAACCCCATTTTATAAATTAACCCAGACTTGGAGAAGCTGGGGAAAAGGAAAGGAGTTTGTGGCTTAAACCAGAGTGTAAGCTGAGCTGAGGGAAAAAAAAATTAAAATCCCAAATTCAGAACTTTAATTATAAAATAAAGGCTCTAAGTGTTTCTGGACACATCAGTGCAGATGTTGTCTCCTGCCTGAGTTAGTCAAAAGTCAGAACTTAAACCCAGGCTTAACAGCTGACTCCTCCCAAAATGCATCTTCAGACTTGTTACTCTTCAGAAGGCAGGGGTACTCTGCTCCTTGCTGTCGTGGGATGGAGCAGGAACTTGCTGAGGGTAAGGAGGAGTTGGCCCTGGCCAGATGTGAAAAGTTGTGCCACTGCATCTTCCCAGGACTGAGCTGGGGAGGAACTTTACTGAATGGGTGAATTTGGGGTTCTGGTTCCTCTCCACAGAGGCTGTCAGTGATCCCAGGATAAATTAAAGCCCAGCCAAACTCGTGTTTGGATAAATAGGAGTTGCTTAAAAGCAAACAGTAAAGCCAGCTCAAATTTGCAGGTGCTTCCTTGGGAGGAGGTGTTGAGCTGCAAGGGACTGTGTGACCCATGCAGTTTCACAGGCATGGTTATGGCAAAGCAGGGGGAGCATGGACATGGGACAAGCTGGGTGGAAAAACCTTGTGTTGATGGCTCAGATAATGAATTTTATTCTTTATTCATTCTGCTGATGAATTTTCCTTAAGCAAATGCTCCTGAGTGGTTTCCCTCATCTTTTGAAAAGTGGCTTGTGAGGACTGCTGGTTTTGCTGGTGGTTTGGAGTAGAGAATCGAGGCTTCTCAGGGGAGTGGTGGAAATGTGGGATGGCAAACAGGCTTCAGCTTTGTATTAAAAGCTCTTTGGAGAGTGCTTGATGAAAGTCTAAAATTGCTCTAGTGTTCTTACTAAAGGGTTTTTATTTTATCTTCCTTTCTTAGCAGGGCAAAATATTACAGGAGCTACAAGAACTGTCAATATTGGAAATGATTACGTGTAGTTGAAAGCAAGGTCTGACTATGAAAGCCCTTAGCTGTTGTAGATGTAGTAGGTTCTCTGCCACTTGAGAGCTTTAACTAAATATTTGGCAATCCATCTTAGTGAAGTGTCCCAGCTCCATCAGGAGAATTAGTGTGCACAATCCCCACAGCTGCCTTATGCAAGCCTGAAGCCTGAGTCACGGGTCCACTGAGTCCATGCCCACTCTAATTGCTTGCTGCAGAACCCATCCTCAGGAACTGGTGATTCATCCCACACCTTGCAATTAATCTCACGACATCAGAGGGCACATGGAGCTGGGTAGGAGACTGCCTGGCCACTGCAGGGGCACCCCTGGGCCCCCAAAAGAGATGAACCTCAGTACTGTTTCCTAACCTGATGTGTTGTTCCCTGCTACCACTTTTAATGCAGTGTTATCTTTTCCACCAAACTTCGTTGTGTGCATGGTCATATCAGAAAGGGTCATTCATGAGGGCTGGAATAATGATAAGCTGGAATTGTGCTTAAAATGAGGTTTTTTCAATGGGAAATACTTAATGTCACCTGAAACCCCTGTTTATCTCTGTTTTGCAGAAGCTGGTTCAGAAGACATCGATATACTTCCCAATGGACTGGCTTTCATCAGCTCTGTAAGTTCCTGTCCCATCTCCTCATGCTGGGGCTTGCCTGCTTCCTTATCTGCAGAAGCCACAGGTGAAAACAGCAGGAGGGGCTCTTTTCTGCAGGGCTGACTGGCTCCCAAAGAACAGCCCAGTCCTGTGTTGGCTTAGTTGTTATTCCCCTCTGTTTGAGCAAGCATGGTTCTTGACACAGAAGTGGTGTTTGTGGCTCTGACACAGGTATCCTATTGCACTGACTTACCTGGCCACATAACCTTTACTTTCTTTCATGCTGTTTCATTGTAATGTTGAAATGTCAATGCTGCTGGACTGCCAGTTTATCCCCAGTGTGTCAGTTTGCAGATGTTTGTAATGCTCTTCTTTACCTTTTATCCAATAATTATTTTCTCCTGTTTGGATTCTACAGGGCTTGAAATATCCAGGAATAAAGAGCTTTGCTCCAGATAAGCCAGGTGAAATATTTTTGATGGATTTGAATAAAGACAATCCCAGAGCAGTGGAACTGAGAATCAGCCGAGGGTTTGATCTGGCATCATTTAACCCTCATGGAATCAGCACCTGTATAGACAGAGGTAAAGAGCTCGAGATGGTGGCAAATATCAGCCTAGAGAGCACAATCAGGAATCCCTTTGCAGCCTTGCCCTGCACCCCCAATGGTTGTTCTTGCTGGGAGACAAAAAAAGTTGGGTTTTTTTTACCTTTGTTTTGCTGTTTTCTAAATGTCAGTTGCTAAAGGAAACACACTTGTACATAATTTCAGTCTGTCTGAAACAGAAAGATGCCCATGATATTAAAAGGAAAGAAAACTTGGGAAAAACTAGAATAGAAAAGCACAGAAAGCTGATTTTACATTTACATCTGTCTCACACTGGGTTCGAGTGTTTTGAGGAGATACATCCTCCACTGACTAGTAGTGCCCAGAATGGAAACTTCTTTGGCAAAACAGTAAATTATCTGTAAATTAAAAATTACACAGTAAATCTCTGCAAATTACCAAAACCTCCTTTACTCTTTGGCCAAGCCAAGTTCTCTTCTCCAAGATATGTTGTCCTAGGTCAGACTCTGATTACCAATAAAGTACCTTTTCCCCTGTCCTTTCATTGGGGGTTTTAGCAGAGCTAAATTAGAATTCTGTGAATATAAAGAGAACAATTGCTGCAGCTTGACCTCCACCCCTGTACAATCATCCTTTAAGGGAAGGTGTTGAAAAATCAGTGGTGGCTAATGTAGGGTGCTACCAGAAGGGCTGGGCAGATGGTCTGCACCCTTGCATAGAATGCAGGAGAAGGAAACTCCTGCTCTCCCAGAGGATGTGGTAGACAAACCCAAGAGCCCAAACTGCCTTGGCCACAAACCCTTCTTCCAGCTCACTCAGGCTGTTTCACAGATTGCAAAACCCCGTGGCTTGGGTATAAGGATGAGGTGGTAATTTCTTTCTTCCTTGGGGGAAATAGCAAAAATCTAGTTAACACAGCAGTTCCCTGTAGAGCCAGCATAGGAGAAAAGTAGCTGGAGATCTGGATCCAGTCGCAGAGGCATCCTGCAGAACCTGGCACTTGTGCCTCTGCCTCTGCAGAGCCGTGAGACAAATGCACCAAACTCAGCATGTGCTCTGTACTTGAGGCTGCCTCAGGGCCGGGGGTGCTCAGCCCCCACAAACACAAACTGTTGCAGAGAATTCAGCTGTTTCCATTTCTTTTTCAAGATGACACCGTGTACCTCTTTGTTGTGAACCATCCCCACCAGAAGAGCACAGTAGAACTGTTTAAATTTGTAGAAGATGACAACTCTCTTGTACACCTGAAAACCATCCGACATGACCTTCTGACAAGGTACTGGACTCACATACAGTCTTCCCCCAGATCAGGCTGCATTGGTGAAATCCAATGTAGAATGATTTTTGGGTTTAGGCTATTATTAATATGAGATATTTCCTCTTTAACCAGCATCCCTGTTTCTTTTATTGATTACTTCTCTTGTTGATTACTGATTGTGTAATCAAAAGCAGTGTTTTTCTAATCTCTTCTCTAATTTAGATTTTTAATGTTTGTATCACTAAATTTGTCTTAAGTGCTGCTGTGATTGAAGCCAGTGAATTAGCTTGGCATCCATTTCTTCTATGTTCACCCATGTTCAGGTCATTGCAGATATGAGTCTCCAGATATTTTATTCTCTGGATTTCCTACACTGTAAAAATACACATATATTTAGCTTTTTCTCGGTTTTTTTAATACAAATTTTTTTTGGTCTGTCCTACTGCAATATGACTGTAAAATAAACAGCCAGATTGATAAAGTTGTCACAACACCTACTTGTTCTCTGTTTTCTACTTAAACTTAATGAAAAATAAAATAACAATAGTCCTAATAATAATAACAACAACAGTAATAATAATAAAAATAATAATTTCCATGTACTTGCAGACAGCCAGATCTCTAGCTAATGCCCTATGGTCCTGTTCAGGTCTCAGCATTGCACAGTCCTGGCTCATAGTAAATAGAAGTAAAAAGGATCTAAATAATTTGGTGACTCCTTGAAGTACATCTCTAATTGCAGTCTCTTTATGGGTATTGATCACCATGTATTCTGGGCAGTCCTGAAATGCTGTTTCATACCTCTCATTTAATTATTATTTTTAAAAAATGTCTCCATCTCTTTATTTCTTTTTTAGTGTGAATGATATCATAGCCATGGGACCAGACAGCTTCTATGCTACCAATGACCACTACTTCTCTGACTTCATCTTGATGTTCTTAGAAATGTTCTTGGGTTTAACCTGGTCAAATGTTGTTTACTACAGTCCCAAAGAAGTTAAAGAAGTAGCTTCTGGGTTTTATTCAGCCAATGGAATTAACATTTCACCCGATAGAAAGTAAGTTTCTTTTTACATTAGATTTTGTTTTATCATAGAGAAGTACTGGAGATCCTAATTTGAACATGTGGTACTTCTGTGGTCAGGTGTCTGAAGGCAAGGTGTAAGGCAAGGTGCTGCCTGTGCAACACAAGTGATGCAGAGTGTTTGTAGCACAGAATTTTAGTGTCTCGATGTTGAGCAGCAATGTTTGTTGCATTGTGTGGTACTTTTATAGGCAGTAAGGTCACCAGCATTTTAACTAGCTGATACAGGAGTTTGTGTGATTTGCAAGGATTAATGGGGCAGGGTTTCTGCAAGCAGGGAGTGCTCTACAGTCCCACGTCTGTACGACTGAATCAACCAGTCCTGTGGTGTTGATGGGTGATTTTTAAAAAAAAAAAATCATAATTGTGACTTTCTGGTTCCAAGGCCATAATGGAAAAATTTGCACAGTGAGAAGCTACACTGACACCTCAGCAGGTTGGCTTCAGTGTCCTCTGCCTGGCTTGGAGTGTCTGTGTGTGGGCTTGCACAGGAGGAACTCTCTGGTTTTGGTGTTGCTTACTCATACACATTGAGAGGTGCTTTTCTTTCTTTTGAAGGTACATCTATGTTGCTGATGTACTGGATCACAGTATCTATGTCATGGAAAAACATGCTAACTGGAGCCTAACTCATGTGAAGGTAAGGTGCTGCTGGTCTATAAAAAAGAGGTAAATCTGGATTTTGGACAGAATAGTTTTGATGAATGCTTGAGATTTCAGCATGATCACCTGAAAAGTTCTGATCTGGGTGGCTCCTGCTGTGGGTTTGCAGAATTGCCTGCATTCCACTTACACAGCTTCAGGTCTTCCATCCTCCCACCAGCAACCATGGAGGAATCCTTAGGCATGCTGTTGAGCTGTAGTGGAAGTCTGCCTCAGGCAGTGTGGGTCAGAGCACTGAAAGCATCCACAGATGTGTAGGTGTGAATGAGCTGGTGGGGGAAGCTCAGAGCAGCAAGCAAGTTTCTCACAGCACAGGGATGGGGATGATGCGTACCAGGAGAAAAGAGAAACAGAAGTGGGAGGAAAAGTATTTCCTAAAAAAAAAAAAAAAATCAGACTAAGATATGTCAGAAAGAGAGACAGGTCTGTTGGTTATGTTGTAGTTTACTTCCAGTATTTTTGATAGATTCTCCTTTTTTGTTTTTCCTCTGTGTTGGATAGACGCTGCAGCTGGACACTCTGGTCGATAACTTGTCTATTGACCCTCACACTGGAGACATTTGGACAGGATGTCATCCCAATGGGATGAAGTTGTTCTACTATGATCCTGAAAATCTTCCTGCATCTGAGGTGCCTTTTGGGTGACATCACTGGTCTCTTGGCTGTGTCTGTGCCAGAAAGTTGTTTTGTTCAAATTATGTCGGTATAACTTAACTGCATTTCATAGAAAGTGCCTGGCACAAAGTGCCTTTGTTAAAGCAAAGACCAAGCTGGCTTCTGCTCTCAAGTGAGAGCCTGAACAGCGTATTCTCACTAACAAACACCTATTCAGATCTTTGGGCAACAACTAAATAATTTCCAACCAGTGGATCAGTCACTTTGGATTCCTCAGGCTGCTTTCTGTGCAGCTGTGGGTGTGCACACAGATTCTGATGAACTGCATTAATTACTGAGCCAGCACCTCTTTGCCAAAGTAAACATAATTGGCTGAGTGCAAAGCCTGACCAGAAACATTTCCACAGGAATGATTAATCTGTGCAAGTGTAGTTCACCTGTCGGTAACACTGTAATTCTTCTCTCTATGAAATCAGTGGAGGTACTGGCATGGGGCGATAGTGGCTACCAGTGCAGCTGGCTGCTGTCCATTTGATTTCAGCTTTGTTTGAAGCTCCCTGTAAGACAGTTTCTCAAAATTACCACGTTCAGTAGCAGTAGATTTATGATACTAGGTAGTTGTTTACTCTGTCTGGAAAAAACATGAAAATGTTAACTAATTTAGTCTGGAAAAAAAAAAAAGCCTGTGTTCCTAGTGGTGGGGATGACTGCCTTATTTCCTTAGAGGTGTCGCACAACAACTTAAAAAAACGAAATTCAGTGTTCATGGACCGTGCTTCACTAAAGGCTCTCTCACAGGGATCACATGGTTGCAATTATCAGCAGCTGGTCATCCCACCTAATTTGTTTGAGTTAACATGCTGATGCTCCCCCTGTCACGGGAGCATTTTCACCTATGACCATTTCAGTGGATGTATCCTCCCTCTCTGGCAGGTCCTGCGCATCCAGAACATCCTCTCCGAGGAGCCTGTGGTGACACGTGTCTACTCTGACAATGGCTCTGTGCTGCAGGGAAGCTCCGTGGCATCCATCTACGAGGGAAAACTGCTCATTGGCACAGTCTTCCACAGAGCTCTCTACTGTGATCTATAGCTCGTCACGGGCATCACCTGCTCCTCGTGGAAAGGATTTAAGTCCTTGGGAACTCACTTAGTTTCTGCTAGATCTGCTAACAAGAGGACTGTTCCAATAAAGGTTAACTACGGTAATGGAAATGTATTTTAGCCTTCCTCTTCAAAATGAGACTTCTACGAAATAGTAAAGGAAACAGAATTGAAGATGAGAAATTAGTGTATCTGTGCAATAGGGAGGACCCCATGTTGTTAACACAAGGTAACCTTGAAGTTCAATTTCAGATTGCAAATGACTAAACTGTCAGACAGTGAACTATGTGCTGGCTGGATTTCTGGTTTGTTGTTTGGTTGTTTTTTTTCCCCCATGAGAAAACTGATTTTGTAAATAAGAATTGCTGACTACCAGTGTGGTGTGCATTCTTGTCATTTACCCCTGGACCTTCCCAGGGATTGTGCTAGGATTTTTTTTCTTCCACACCTTCCTGTTGACTTTACCTAATGCTTCCAAAATAACTGGAAGTAAAATAAATGTTATTTCAGTCTCATTCATTTCCCCTTCCCCCTTAAAGCCATTTCCTAATATTACTTCAGCTTCATAAATTAGTTTTAATCTGATTAGAAAAGAGTAGAGCAAAACTTTAGAGAGGTTTCTTACTGGGTGTTTCAAAGGAAGTTAGAAAAGCATTTTTTTCTCTTCAAGAGTGGGAAACATCTCCTGCACTCCTTCAGCAGGCTGTGCATTAGCAGTTCCTATTGTCTGTCTCCACAAAGAGAGCATTTCTGGTCACTTTGCAGAGACTCCCCCAAGCCATGGTCACACATGTTCTGTGTTTAACTTCAGCTGGAGCGGAGTCGATTTCTGCAGCACCGCTGTGCACCAGGCATCCCTTCATGTTTACCTGGCATCAGTTACTGACATTTTGCACTGCCAAAAGCCCCCCAGGCTTCCTTCAGCTAGTGTTTTTGGGATGATGTTAGCAGTCATTTGCAAGGAACTGAACTCAGTATCCTTTGAAGCTGGACCTCATGGAGTGAGCTCTTCTTGCATTAGTGTAGATGCTCCTGCTGCGCTTTCTGTCCTTCTGAATTTCCACCTGTGATCAGCTCTCCAGTTTTGTGAGAATTGCTGATGTTCAGTTAAAGGCTCTGTGCTACATGTGGGATCTCTCCTGCTGGGGTTGCCACTGTGCTGCTGCCTGCAGTGGCCCTTTTCAGCATCTTGGAAGCCTCCCTCCTGAATGCTGACACCGGACAGACAACCCCGAGGGCCACCAGCCCCTCTACATCCTTCAGCTGATGCAGTAGCTTTTCCTCACTGCAGTTCTTCCACCACTGTGGAGGAAAAAGACAGGTGGCTCCTGAAGTGCAAGCACAGGAGGAGAAAAAGGCAGTCCCTGCATGCTGATGGTTATGCTGGCTTTGCTGTTTCCTCCTGCCGTCTGCTCCAGCACCAGCCACAGCCCCTCTAATCTGAAGAGGACATGGAAAGTCCAGAAAACACAGGAGTGCTTCTGCCTTTGAGACCAAATAACCCGCTCTGTAATGGGCCAAACACTGAGATAGGATGTGGAGTATGTGCGAATCCTCCTCTGTGTTTTGCTGTCCTGGCTGAGAAGAGGCAGCGCTGCAGGTTGGGTGAGCAGTGGCCCTGCACGTAAATGTGTGTACTGACACCCCTTGGCTCCTGCCCCTTTCCTTTCTAACAAGCCTAATGGCTTTCACCACTGGTAGGAAAAGAGTAACTGCTCTTTTCCTGAGCAGAAGGGACAGCTCTAATGAGCAGGAAGTCAGTGCCAGGGCTTGTGGCTGGGGCTGTGTTGCTGTATGGGAAGGAGGTTCCCACTTCCTCTGCATAGCTGAGTGGGCTGTGGCTCTTGCCACATCACGTCTTGCCTCCAGATAGCCTCCACTCTGCCCCAAGCCCCCACGGGCTCACTGGCCCAGACACTGTGGTGTAAGGCACATCCCTGGGCTCAAGCAGTTGTGTGAGGCTGAGGAGCAGCCAGTGGCACGTTGGCCCTTCCAAATGCCAGCAGCTTCCCTCTGCTGCCATGGCAGACAGCTCCTACACAGCCGGTATTTGTGATGTTTAGTATCCAAACAGCACATGCTACAGGGGTCAGTGATGGCTGGAGGGGCAGACTGGGGTGTCAGTTAATCACCCAGCTAATTGACTTCTCTCTCCGGGGGGCGGCTCCTCATTAGCAGGTCAGTGCACTAACTGTGCCCACAGCTCCTCTCCAGAGCCAGCAGTTGATCTGGACACTTGAGCACTGCCCAGGCTTCACTGCCTGCCCACGAAGGCTTTGGTGACAACGACTCTTCTATTTGGATCACAGTTCTGAGTCTTTTGCCGCCCATGGTGTGCAGCCCTTCCACAGAGCAGAGCCAGCCCTGAATGAGGGTAGCTTTTGTCCCATCCCTTTGCTGTCCTTTGGCATTACCTAACTCTGGCTTTCCCTCTCCTTCCTCTCCCTGCAGGACACTTCCAGCTTCCCTCCTAAGTGGTGTACTTTCTTACAGGAACTTGTAATCCATGTTCAGCCTTGAAGAACAGATGTTCCCACAGGCCAAGCTGAAAGGACTGCTCTGAAGGAAGCTCTCACAGTACGGAGAGGTTGGGCTGTTCACTCATTTGCCATCAGTGGCTCGCACTAGCATTCTGAAGTGATTATTCTAGGACTGTGCTACTTTTTTGTTCTCAAGTGCTATGTTCTAAAGAGTTACATCAGGTATCAGTGGCAGGGACACAGCTGAAATGCCGATCAGTCACTGCAGGTCCTGGATTTACTATCCAGCAGCCACTTCCCTTGGCAGTGCAGAAGTAACCCATCAAAACATTATTTTCACATTATACTGTCGCTTAAAACATCTTCAAATGAGCAAATCTACATGTTCTTGGATCTTGTCAAACTTCTACTTTTAAAATTTGCTTTGGCCTTTCAGAAAATCAAGCCTGTCTTCACTTGTCACTGGCTTTTTTTGTTTGGTTTTTTTTTTCTGTTCTGAACTACTCCAGTGAGGAAGGCTTTCCTGTTGGTCCGCCTAGAGACTAAACCATGGGCTAGCGAGAGGCCTTATCTTCTCCTGCAGCATTTGAGAGCAGAGACATCATAGTTATCTGCTGTTACCGACAGAAACATTTTGACCTGATGCAAGGAGGGCAGGAGCCCATTGCCAATTTCCAAAACCCAGCAGCAGCTATCTGAGCCAACTTGCACAAACAAGAAAGACGTATGTACAGCAGGCTGCAGGCCCAGGGAGCTGCTGAGCAGACACATTTTACATGTCAGCTGGGGACCCAGAGCCTCTTGCTATATCTATTTTAATTAAGATAATAATTTTATGAATTGAGGACTCTTTTTATCTTCTTGCAGGTGGTGGCAGTATTAGTGGAAGGTAAGATTTAGGATTCAGTCACTGGGAAACACAAACTGGGTTAGATAGATTAAGTGCACAGTATTTGGCCTAGATTCTGCCAGATGTAAATCCACTGAAATGACTACACAAATTGCACAGTCTGTGCCCCTTGATCTTTCCTAACTTAATGCTTTACTAAAATCAAATAAATAAAAGACGTATTAAACATTCAGTAAAATAACTGCTTTGAATGTATAAAATGCCCATCATAACTAACCTAGACTTGAGTGTAAAAGGTTTTTATGTAACAAAATCAATCCAGATCTTTTAAATACACAAACATTGACAAGTGTAAATGTGAAAGCAGACTATTTTTACATCAACCTGCAGCAAAAGACTGCATCCTACATTTTATCTGCATATGAAGAAAAAAGATAATTTTTTAAACAACTTTTTACATTGTTACAGAGTGTAAATGAGAACCACGTGAGGTCTTGGGAATCGTGACAATTTGATCAAGAGATGGGATTAAAATAATATTTGGCTGAGTAGAAGGAAGCAAAGAACAAGCAGGGCAAGGTATATATTCACCTGACCCCTTAGCCTGACCCATGGAGCTGTCCAGTTGTCCTCACCACTTATTATTTCTTCTGGAATGTCCAAGAAAAGGGCAAAAAAGTGAGGACTCATTAGAAATTCTAATAAAGATTCAGGATTTCTCATTTTATTGCATTCGTTGTCTAACAACAATAATACTCATTGGCAAGAAATTTATTTACACTAACAAATTAACTTTAAACCACAAGGCTTTGTTGTTTGTATTTCAACTGTAAGAAAACAAAGGGCCACCATGATGTTTTCTTTTGATGTCTCCCAATAACTAAATATTAAACAAAGTTATCCTGGGGAAAACTCAACAATCTAGAGAAGTTCATATCAACCAAGCACAAGAGAACAAGCTCAGACATGGCACTACTGTGTCCTTCATGCAGGTGATCAGACATCAAGATGTACAAAGAAAAAGTTCAGGATAACATGCATTTCATATACATTTGACCTCTTTTAAATAAAAAACAAAAACAAAAACAAAAAAAAACCAAAAAAAAACCCAGAAAAAGGAAAAGGATCTGATCACAACTATCTCTTTAACCATATAAAAAGAAACAATGTAAGAAGCCAATTTTTACAATAAGCACAGTGCATTTTAGTCTTTTAGCTGCCTGGTCTTCTAGCAATATGTGTAACACTCGTCAGTGACCAGTGAGATACCGTTGCAATGTGACTGGGAAATATGAAGGCAGTTGCTGAGTGAGAGTGTATGGGATAGTATAGAGCCAGAAGATGTTCACTGTGCACTCTTCACATCCAAATAGGCTGGTTACTCCTTATGTTTGGTGCCCTGAGATTCCCCTTTCCTTCAGACACTTCTGCACAGGGCCCAAATCCACTTCCACTGGTGGTAGTGGCCAAGCTCCCACTGGAAACCCAGCAGGAGCCCCAGGCTCCTGGGTTACATGGGTGGGATCTGATCTCATGAGCAGTGAGGAACATAAAACACTTTCAAAGAAGACACATGCCTAACTCAGCAGGTTTCACAAACCCTGCAGCTTGTTCTCAACATAATCCACACTTCCCAAAGAAACAGGCAGCCCAAGGCACTACCACCAAACCTTCCTTTAAGATGTGCATTTTTAAAATCGCTACTTAAGGATAAAAGCAAAAGTACCTGTTGGTACAGCTGGTTAGTAACAGAAAGCTTATTTTATATTGAGGATTTGGAGGGCTCAATGTCATGACTAAGATATTACAGCTTTGAAAAATCAGTTTCAAAGGTACAGAAAAAACCCCAGTAAAATCCACAGGGAGTTTAACAAAAGGGACTATCTCCTGCAGATGACTTACTGAGTGGGCAAGCCTCCTTGGATTTTCACCTGCTTAGAAACAAACTGCTGAAAGTGCTCCAATAAAAATCAAAGTTGAGGTTAAAACACACACAAAAACCTGTTTCCTTGCTAGAATACTGACACCAAACTACATGATGATCCTTTTCCATGCTACTGTTCTACGTGCAAGAATGGCATTTCTTTCTCTTCTTTCTCTTGGAAGTGGCACACTATTCATTCTTAAAAACGACACTGCCCACCTCTTACCAGTCCATGAGCCAGGAGGTGAGGGTGTAGCAGCTCAGGAGGACAGGAGGCTTTGATGGAAGCAAGAAAGTATGAGGAACCCAGATCTCAAGCGTCAAGTGCCTCTCAATGTCAATGAGAGCTAAGGGCTGGCAAGTTTTAGAGGAAAGCTGCTCAGTAATTCTAGTAAAAGCTCAAGTCTTGTGGTATCCCTGCAGCAGACTACAGTCATAGCAAAAGAGATGCAAAAATATTTTGAGAAGTTGAAAAAATACAAAAGTATTTGTATACACTGAAATACAAACATCTAACAGCATTCAGCTTTTTTATTACTGGCTTCTGCTCCACCGTGTAATTCTAACCCATGATCCTGAACAGGCTCCACTCCCAGCTACGCCCACCAGGACCTGCTTAGGGCAGCAGGTGAAATGCAGACAGTGGGCAGCGCAGTGAAGGGGTGCAGCTCCTTCCTCACCCCCTGGCCCTGGTCTCCTTGGGCAGAGTGAAACCCAGCAGAGAGTCTTAACAGGGAACTGCACGGGTGCAGCAACCCACCCGTGAAGAAATGGGAAGATGGAAGCTGGAAGCAATAATGTCAGTATGTTTGGCAGATTTGAACAAAACAAGGAGCTCTCCTCACAATTTCAGTATAAGCACTAGGGGTTTTAGGACTAAAGTAACCTGCAGTATTGTGTATTTCATTTTCTATATTTGAGACTTCCACTTTTTCCTAACTCTCTGTTCTTCACCTTTTTAGAGGCTCTACATATTCACAGAGCAGAACTAGAGTTTACAGAACTGGCCTGCCACCCTAACCAGGGAGAAAATAACTTGGGCCAGCCTGCTGCAGTCACCCAGATACAGTGATGACACAAGCACATGTCTTGAGGTGTGGAAACACCACACTGCCTGCACAGCAGTTCAGTGGTGGCCAGGCAAGTCAGCCTAATAAAACAGCTTTAGCTCCACAAATAAATACGCAATGTAGGCGACATTACGCCTGCAGCTGAGCCGAACAGTCAGAAAGGCTGTCCAGCCACTTAGCACAGAAAATTTGTTTCTTCTTGTTACATTAAGCCCCACATTAGTCTGATTTAGCACTGGTTTACAGGAAGTTTAAATTAAGAATGATGAGACATTCATCTTTTGTTTCTTGTAAGTCATAATACAATACAGGGGGGAAAAAACTGCAGCACAACTTTAAAGGTCCTATAGAAAGAGCAAGAAAAGCTTCAAACTGTGCTTCACGTCTGTTATCTGGTGACATTTCTGTGCTTCCCAAGACTGAGTTGCCATATTTCATAAAAGGAACCACACAAATCCTTTATCACAGAAAGAACAGCAAAACTCTCGTCGTTGTTCAGTTAGTTTCCTTAGTTTTCACACATTGATCAAAATGCATTTTAATGGTTTTAATTTAAATAGAAGCCACAAGGTCTTTTCAAGTTAGATATTTGTTGATGTTTTTAGTCTGAGAATAACAAAATAACATTATCACAAAGCAGTAAAAATCCCCTGAATACTTAAAGGACTTAAGTTGAATTAGTTATTCTGCAGAGTAAGAACATGATTTACAAAGAGATTAACTAGGCACTGTTCTAAGAAGCAAGAATGAAAACTCAATATATAACGCCAAGCACTCTGCTCTGGTTTCTAAAAAAAAAAAGAACATAAAACAGAGACACCACCATAGATTATTATATACAACCACTTAAACATTACTACAATGTAAACATAATTTAAAAAGAAAATTGTGATCTAATACATTTATCAACATTGTATTTAAAATATTAAATTTCCAGTTTCTTCCAGGTAACATCTCTTACTCTAAGAATCCTAGTTTTATGAGGCTGTTAAATATTTGCAATTTGTTTTCTCCTATGAGTGAACACAGAAGGATTTACTGCAATGTGTAATTTTTGTTAGCAGGTGTATTTTGCTGCTGGTGGTTTATCTCAAGAAAAGTATCACAAGCCTTTAGAAATATAAGCAAGTATCTTTTACGGCAATTTCAATTTTAGATCTGAATAAAATATACATCAAAAACTTGTAGAAATTGGAATTGGAAAGAAAAATAAAGCTAATGCTAAGTAGATCTGTTGTGTATTAATTTTGAATGAGCTAGGCTCTTTCAGTTTACAGGCCATTTTACATGTCAAAGAAATTATTAGGATCAAAAGAAACATAACTATTAACTGTGCACCCTAAGTATTCCAAATCTGAGTTTCAGAGAATTTTGCAGACACAAATCTGAATGCTATAAAGTAAAGAGCAGAAGAGAAGCCAAGCCAAACTAGAATACACATTTTCTTCAGAGGAATTTTCAGTTCTAGGCTGGCGCATCTTTAAGTTCAAGACTCTAACTTTACATCACAATCTTAAACAATTTCTGGATTGCACAGCTAGATGAAGACTGCCACTTGCAGGCTGCACAGCTAGGAAGTGACATTTCTCAACCATACACAGCCAGCTTTGACTGTAGAGCAGTCAGCTCATGCTCCTCGTTGTGGAGATCTGCCTGTTGTCTGTCCATTCTTCTGAAGCAATACTCCATAGCTGAGTACTGCTGCTGAGGCAGTAATAACAGAGACTGCTTCTGTCACTGTCCAAACTACACAGCAGGCTTCATCCATGGCCTCACACCCCCCAGAAATCCCTGAAGTATCACCATTGCTAAGCCATCAAAAAATTCTACAGCCTAAGCTCAAAAATTCAGGTTTTGGTTAGATATTCTTTAAATATATCAATCAAAACAGTTAAAACATGGGGAGCTTTGGATTAAGTAACCATCACCTCCATGGCAGCATTGACCTTAACAGCAATGTACTGAATTTAATTTTAACCAGAATCACTCATCTTCCTTGTCTTAAAGTGCACTTCTGTAAAAACTGAGAATCTACAGAAGACTCAAATTCAGTAACTGTTTCCAATACCAGCTTCATAATAGCACAGCACAAAGCTTATTCTCCCAATGCTTACTGACCAGAGAATGAATTTGAAGATGTGGTTTTTTTTCCTGGGCAACAACCAACTTGAAACAAAATAAACCGTTTCCTGTAAGAAACACATTAAAAACAAAGCAGAATGTGCTATAAGAAAGTTGCCTACACACCGGGAGCACAATAAAATTTATACAGATTTATACACTGTGCTCTAGTTAGAAATTCATCCTTGCTCAGATATCTAAAGGATAAATGTTATCCTCAGATTTCTGTGTAAACCCACATAACCATTTAAGGCTTTGCCTCCTTCCTGGATTAACTATTGTACAGTTAACAGAAAGAGTTTCACCTCCTGTCCTTTACCCAGGGGGAATATTGACTCTCCTGTCTTTTTATCTCCAGTGTATAAGAAGTCACTGAACAGTTTTCAGAGCAGTAAAAGTACTGACGCAAGATGAAACTTACTCCAGCAGACTGAACTGAGTATCCAAACACCGTAAAGAAGATGAACTTCCAGTGAGAAAGTTAAGTCAGATCTTATCAGACAGAGCACCACTCCTTTTACCCAGCTGAAGAAGAAATGTTCCCCAACCATACTGACTGGCCATTCTATTCAGAAGAGGTGAAGCAGTGGACATGCTCCTCGGCATCATGCTGGTTACTGAAGTGACCAAACACACAGAGCTCAATAGAGAAAAGTAGTTTGGAAGGAAACACCACCACACAAAAATGAAATCTGTTAGCTGTCAACAAGAACAGAACAAACCGAGCGGCTGGGATCGTTTCACATGGCAACAGCAAAGAGCGTGAACTGGATGTGCAAGAAAGAAAACTAGACAATATAATTTCCCTAGTCATTCTATGTACAGCCCCGTCTCTCTGTACACAATCGTGGGTGATGAACACAAGATAGCTGAAGGGGCATCAGAGTGGATGAGAGTTTCTCTTTCCTTGACATGACTCCACTTGCCAAACACAGCAGCGCTTCTGCTTATCACTGCTCATTAGTGCCCTCTGTTGCATCTGATGAACACCTGTCTGTTTTCTTTGATCTCCTCTGCAGCTGCTCTTGTTCCTTCTTTCGAAGCTTTTCCCTTTGCTTTTCCATTTTCTCTTGAGTTTTGCGAGCCTTCTCCACGGATGCTTTCATTTCCTTTAGCTTTCTTTTAATGACTGCTCTGTCCTGGGAAGATGTCATACCAAGAGCCTGAGGTGGGGAAAACAAAATTTAGAAGACTGTAACAACAAAGTGAAACTGTCACAGACTCAGATACATCACTGATGTGCAAGTACTACACTTCATGCTTTCCACTTCTAAAATATTAAAGATGAGACATCACTGCCACCACCAATGTTGATTTCATTGCTCAACTAGGGCAAATAAACTGGTTTATTGAAATCATCTAAGTCCACACAGAAAAAGGCTTCTAAATTCTCACTGCTATGCCTCAGTCAAAAGTTAACCTGCAGTGTCTAAAACACTTACAGTTAGTGAGTGATACAAAAAAATTCATAAGGGAATTGCCAAACTTGGACTTTCAGATTTACTGAGCTTCCTACAACTCTGTCCTGTATTTTTGACTCATATTTTTGGCTCATATTTTTACTACAAGAAACAGTGCACACTTTATACATCAAAACTGTATTTAGTTCTAACATACAACAACTGGCATCAGCTTATGCCTCCCATATCCCATTGATCCATTATTCCCTTGCTAATTCTGATATATGTCTATTCACCGTCTTCTCAGAATCACCCTTTCACAAAATAGAGCTGGATGAGAAATGTGTGCATGCAAATACCACTTTCACACACTGCTGTAAGATTTGCACATGCAAATACAAGAGTACATTATATATACCAAGAATTTTCACAAAGCAAATGCCTCGCATTTCTGAACCTTCTGAATCCACGTGCATATGGGAATTTCTTAAAGTGTTGCTTTGTCTTTATACTTTCTGTTTATTATGCTAGCCTATCACGACTCCATGCACAAGGATTTGCTGCTTTCTGGATGAATTCTTACTACCTTTGAGATGATGTAAAGTGACAAAAAATACTACAGTAAATCTTGAAGCCCAGTCAATTACCTTGAGCTTACTGCCATCCAGCTGAAGGAGATGCTCCCCATTAATGTTCTGGGCACTGAATTGAGAAACATACTGTTCAAGGTTCAGGCTCATTAACCAGTGGGAAACCTGCTGCACACTCCACTCGTGAACAGCACGACTCTGACACTGACTGTGCTTCGGAGACTGTCCATCATCAAGGATCTGCAACAAAAATATCCCACATTATTATTAAAGGGTAACACGGATGAGTAACAACATTTTTCTGCACAAACTGGCAGTATCAGAGCGCAGGTAGCTGGACTATTTTTGCACTACGACAATAATTTTACACTGCTAAATTACGTCTCTATCTAACCAGACACCTGAGTACAAGCTACCAAAAAATCTCTTCTCTACAGAATCATAGAAGGAAAAGGAACAGGCATGCCTTTAAATCCAAACAGTGACTGAAATGGCCAGGTGACATAATTCAAACCACGTATATTCCCATTCCCTCATAAGGTTTTTTCCTTCAAATTAGCAGGTTTCTAAGGATTGCAAAAAATTGCACATTCCACTTTTTGGGATCATTCACAAATCTTGATTATTTGTTAAAGCTATTAAAGAAAAATCTAGGGGAAAACAAAACCTCAGAAAACCACTCTAGAGTACAAAAGGATGATATTAAACAGCCAGTGAGACTGATACTGTCTGTGGAAAAAGACTTACAAGATGACACAGAGGAGTGGTACGGAACACACACTGATCCCACAGCCTGCTCTCACCACGTTGTGCTGCTGCGAGTGAGAGCATAAACCCCACCAAAAAGGGCAAGTGTGGCATTAAATGCTGGAGCCAACCCATGTCCCTGCTCTGCCACTTTATTCTACCCATGGGTATGCCAGTGGGGCCTGAAACAAAAGCTATTCTGTCCTGGCTGTAGTCAGTAAAGCAGCTGCTACAAGCTGCAGCAGCTGTCTGCTGTTAGAGCAGCTTTTAAATTAGGCTAGATGATGCTGGGAGCTCTCTCAGCTTCTGGCTGTCCAGTTGTCAGGGCTGGACACTATCTTTTTCCTCTCCTATTGCCAGCAAGAGCTCAGCACAGCTGATGCCTGGTCTGGTAGATGTGCTTTGACACTGACGCTCCTCCTGCTTCCAGCATACCACAAAAACTGCAGTTTGCTGTGGCCCTGAAAACTCTCACCAACAAGAAGAGGGCAACTCAAGACAAGGAAAGAGGAACCAGTGACATCTGTGTGTTCTGTGCCAACAAGGGTGTTTGCCACACAGCACCACAAGACCAGGAATGTGACTGCAAAAGAGACAGGACATTGCCACGCGACGGTCACGCGATTCACCACAACAGCACGCTAGTATCTCACCTCATCATCAATCATATCCAGGCTCTGAGTGAGGGAGCAACAAAGAAATGGGAAAGAAAAGCATTATAGAAACAAAATACCAAACATGTAACAGCATGTAAAAGTTCAGGCAACAGCAGCTTTGCAAGATTTGCAAACAGATATGGATACTTACAACCAACAAAATTTATTTTAAAATAATTCTTTCCAGAAGCAAAGAGGTTATGCTGAAAGCTCAGCACACACATGATTTGGCAGCTAAATTTGACACTGCATCAATGAAACCCCTGTGGAGGAGTCCCTGATCTTGACACCCTAGAACTGGTAGCAACCTCTCTGATGGCTCCAAATTCCAAAAGCATAAGCTCCTTAATTAGAGAAGATCTGATTGCAAGAGCTGGGTTCCCTCCCCACACTTTCAATTTTTCATGTTCTTTCAATGCTGATGGGGCTCCTGGGGAAGCCCAAGCGGAGGAGTGCTCACAGCTGTGGAAGCCTGAGGAGCAGCACCAGCCTCCTCCCTGCCCAGGGTGGCTGGGGAGATTTCCAGGGCAGCTCTTGCTGAACACGCTACCTCATCTGGAGGCAGCAATTAGGCACACAGCAGAAGATGGAGAAAACACATTCATTTTTATGGACCTGCTCAGGCTTGGTATTTTAGAAGTAATAAAGTAGAGAGCTGAACATGCAAAATTAAATTATTTTCAAGCTTTTAATTCGATACCACTCAGAAGAGGACATTGCCACAATCAAGTACACAATATAAGAGGAATCAAACATGGTAAGATAATGAAATGCATTATCAAGACAGTACTAACACTAAATAAAGTGCAAGTGATGACTTTGCTATTTTCAGTAATTCACAGCATATGCAGACCTCTGTGCTGTCTCCTTTTGTCATAAGATTTTGCCCTTAATTACCTGCAGTAAAAGCAACCTCAGAAGAATAGCTAGGTTTGTAGACTGGCACTTTGGCAAATTTGCAAAGAGTTGCACAGAACAACTCTAATTCTTTACACACAAGTAGACCATGCAGGCAGGAATAAAAAACCTACCTATCATTAAAACAACAACAAAAAAAAAAGGTATTGAAGGTACAGATAGTTCAAGTTCCCCCTCTCTAGTAAAAACAATTAGTCTCAAATCTAACATAAGAAGTGTGAAATTCTTATGGAATGTTTGTAAAAAAACAAATGCACAAGTTTCCTGATTCCACAGGATGTGCCGTCAGCTACTGTGAAATCATAAAACCTCACCCGCAACTGAGTTACAAAACTGGTATCTTAAGATAAGTATCTTCAATACATTATATTCAGCTCAAATGTGTCACCAATTTAAAAGGTTAGGAATGTCTTTTTACTTTGTCATTGTATGAAAAAACCTAGTTTGGAGTAACTGACTTCAAATCCACTGTGCAAAGCAAGCACAAAGAATGCAAAGTGGATTAAGACATACACGTTATAATCAATACACGTACATTTAGGTACAGCAACACACAATTACTGCATGTACAGGTCATTCCACCAGGGTAAAAACTGGGGTAGGTGAAGGTGCCTTATATCTCAACTACATTTACCAAACTGTACTGTATGTTTGGTAGATCAAAACTGTCTCAGGCCTAGTTTAGTGTATTTATATGTACACCTATGTCTGTGTCTGTAGGTACATATTTAGAAAAAATGTATTGGTGTGTGTGAGGATATAGCATCTCTTAGGATACCAACTGTATTCCACTTCCTTACAGTAGTACCAGAGGGCATTATTTTAGGTCGTTATTATATGAACAAGAAAAATCCTCATTTAGAAACCAAGATTAATTTCCTTTTCCAATCCTACTGCCTAAAACCTTCATTTGTTATTTGAGTAATCGAGTGAGATTCCATAAGAAAAAGGAAACAACTATTTCCCAAATTAAACAATTTCATCTGCATACCTCATCTGATGACAGTGCTAAGGAGTGCGAGAAGCCTGGTGTTTTAGGTTCTGCTCCTAAACCACTCAGATCAGCTGAACTTGTGCTGCTGGGACTGAAATCATCATTGAACGTGAAATTCTGTGGAGAAAAAGAGGAGTAGGAATGAACAAATTATTGTTTAGATGCATCTAAATGGGGAAATTTGCTTTCTGTCTTCCATGTTGGCATAGCTCAGGAATGATTCCAATCATTTACCAAATCAATCACAATACACATGAGGAAGCCTATTGTTTTAAAGTGTTACTATTTCTAGAATGCACAGTATTTTTAGCACTCTTGTACTTCATGAGATACCTTTGCCAGCTTAATGCCTCAATGAATAACAAAGACATCTAAAAGCAATTTCCAAATCCTTAAGATGCTGGCTCTCATCCTGGAGCTAAATTACTGCTTCTTCAGGTTAATCACTAACATTTACTGTCCTCCAAATACTTAGGAGAAGAGTAGCACAGGCAGTAGCACAAAGAATAGGACAGAGAATTAATGAACAGAGAAAAGTGAAAATTCCTATTGAAAGAGCAAGGAGAATATCCTGTGAATCCACTTCTGAGTGCCAAATAATCTCTCTGAAAAGTGAAAGGATCCTCCCTCTTTGCCTATGCCTTTAGAAAAAAAACTGAAAGTAAAAAATCTTTGGATATTGAATATTATTTGCTGAACTAATAATCATAAAACAAGCTCTGTTTTTTCTTAACAATGCAATGAGACACATTATATCTTACAGCAAATAATAGCAAAAGCAGACACAGATTTTTCCAGGAATACAACAAAATTACCATTAGAATAAGACAAAAATTAACAAGTATTTCACACTAGAGGGAGAAAAATGAAAAAAAAAATATATAAAAGAGTAAGGACACCATGATATTCCATTCAACTTGAATACACACTTGACAATACAGAGTCCTCTACTCTCTACTTTAACATCTAAATGAGTATTAAAACCAATTCATCTTTGACCTTCACTTTAGAAAGTGAAACAATAAAAACAATACTAAAAAAGTTATCCTTCTGTCTGCTCCCCTCATTGTTTTTCCTAAAAACATGAAGACTTCGAAAAATATCAAATGTTGGTTCTCTTAATTGGTTGGTGTAAATCCAGCTAAATATTGGTATCATGCTGTGCTTTGAAAGCCTGAATAGCAGTACAGAAACTCTTAATTTAAGAGCCTGCAAACTTTACAGAGAACATAAGAATATTTTTGTGATCATTTTTCTCTCACCTATGTTTAGAATTCCTGTTCTGTTTTTCCCAGCTCTTTATAGAGGAGAAGAAAATTTAACCTGCTTCCTTAGCCCACACAGCATTCTTAGGCCAAGAGTTCAATAGCTCTACCTCCTGTTGTGTGAAGAACATATTTTTCTTTTTTAAGCACTCTGATTTTTCTTTCACCTCTATTTTGTGCAAGCTTCAACTTTACAATGACAGCAAAACCACAAGACAGCCAAGGCCTGGTAATAATTAGGATAGCCCCCACATCCTCAACCTAACATTATCTAAAGGGGTGTGCTTCCTCCCTCATTTGAAAACTATTTTTAAACCTTGTTTATTTAAATACATTAATAGGACTTTTTTTTTCCCCTAAAAGAAAAGAGGTAAGCAAATAACTTCTATTTAGAGATTTCATTGGTGTTCTTCTCTATCAATCTGATTTGGACTGCTGTAAGCCTTGTGCTGCTCTCCCTGACAGGTAACACAAGGACAGCTATAACCTTGCATAGCCTAATGCACAGCAGAAGTAATGTATCACCAGCCTTTGGCATAAAAAAGGTTAAGAAATGCCTATGGAAACTGCTATTATAAACATGCACTTGGTGGTAGAAGACAGAGAAATGAGATCTCTGATTCATATTCCTATACAAAGCTGAGAACCATATCTGCTTCTTTTAACCAGATCAATATAAAAAATCAGCTGCTGTAAGTCATAAGAAATTACAGGCAAAGAAATATTTTCCAGAAGTGAAAACAAACATGAAAAAGCCAAGTATATTACTATAAATAAGGGTTATTTAAGGAATTGTCATGCCAAAATATTCATGCACATAGAAAGGAATCACACAGATGTATTAAATTGCAATAGTTCATATTTACAGTTCAAGCATTTTCATACAGAGAATTAAATCCAGCATCCAGCATGCATGACAAACAGACTTCATTACTAGGGGAAAAAAGGCAGATGACTGACAGCATAAAGCATTTCTTCACTTGCAAACACCTCACTTGAACATGGTTATTCCCACTACCAATCCTGAAGAATGAAGAAAAGATCTATAACTGAATACACAAATCTAGCATTTGTTCAGTGGATCCAAATGCTAATTTCCACTGGCACCACTTGCTTTTGTTACGGTACAGCACACCACAGTTAGTTTACTGGAATAATGTACATCAAAGACAGAGTAATAAAGGTAGAACAGGGGATGGTACAATGACAGAGATGTTCTGTTTGGATGGGCTGTTACCGTACAATGAACACCATGCACTGTTTATTGCAGTAGTCACATATTGGCCTGTTCTTTTTTCCAGAATTACAAAGCCAATTATGCTACTCAATACAGTGGGAATAAGGTAGTTTTTATTTTCTACCTTTGACCCTTTTTTAGCTGGGCTTAAATTTTCAGAGGAAGGTTCAGTTGAGCTGGTTGGCGACGGCAGGTTGCTGGAGGAATTGGATCCCTTGCCGCTCTCTCCGTACCATGTGAATGGTACACAGTGTGGGAGAGAGGAGGATCTCTCTGCTAAAGATTTAGTGTTTGCTGATTTCTGCAGCATCTCTCTGACAGTCCTGTTTAAGAGAAAGGAGCAGGAATATGCATTAGACTAGAGAAGAAGGGGAAACAAAATGCCACAGAGGCAGTTAATTGTAAAGAGTGACATTCCTTGTAGCTGTGACTAAAGAACTGAGTGGCATGCAGCTGGCAGGGGTATGCCTGAAATCTCTCTTTCAGCAAAAGGAAAAAACCATGTTCTTTTGATTCTAACTCAAGCTCTCTTAAAACAACATACACCCAGCAAATGGAGACAGATGCCAGCTGAAAATGCCTATACTCCCACCTTTCAGATGAGAACCAGCTCCTGTCAAGAAGCCACACATTGTGTTTGTGCATTTCTAAGCCCCAGTGGCATCTCAGCATGATTAAATCATTAGACTCAGTGCTGACCCAAGCAGGCTCTGGTTCTCAAAGAAGGTCTGGCTTGGATTTCGAGCACAGGCAGAACGAAACAGATGCCATCTGTGGAATTGTATCTCAGATGCATCTATCTATGGAGATGTCCCTTTGTTACAACAGCTAAACTCCACATAAAGTACTATTATCTTGCTTTTAAATTAATCTAATATTAAAAGTATTGTTATAGAAAAATGAAAGAAACACCTATGGACTTTATCAGATTCTCTCTTCTTAATAACAAAGATTGCAGTGATCAAGACAAAGACAACACTTATAAAAATAAAAAAAAAGCCTACATTTTATTTCCTAAATATATAATTAGTAGAGTATATAAATTAAAAATAATTATGCAAAGTGTTTGTCTCCAAGAATTCATTCATATGTCATAGAATCATACCGTTTACACCAACATATATATTACTGTTTCAGAGCATTAAAATCCCACTGCTCTTAGCAGCCATGTGCAAATGGGGCATAGGTAAATCTCCCTCAACATCTACCTTCTGGACAGCTTCTAAATCATTATTAACATAATCAATAGACCACATATTTTGTGAAGCCTCTTATCTGTACAGATGAAAGGAAGGCTGTCAAAGGACCCCCACCTATGGAAGCAGAAGCAGAATCCTACTCCATTTAGCAACTAAAAGACAGATGTACCTGACCCACTCCCTCCCTTCCCTCTCATCCTCTGATCTTGCTTGAACATAGAAAGTAAACACAAATGCTGTTGCCAAAATCACCTAACTTCAGACAGGGAAATATATGCTCTCTATTACTTAAATGGGATACTTTTTTCACATTTGAAGCATTAGTGGTAGTTTCAGGAAATAATTTGGGATTTTACTTACACATCCCAAGTGCTACTTCCTGGAAATGGCAAAATAATGCATGCAACACTCATCTGACAACATGATTAATTCTACATCAATCAGTTGCTGTAATGGACATAACTATAGCAGGATGCTGTTTTTCATCATCTTCCTTCTTTCAAAGGGCTTATACAGCTTTGGACTTGTAGAGAGAACAGCCTTACATTTCTTCTGAGGCAAATTCTTTGGAGTTAGTAACAAAAGAACGGCAATGGCTGTTTAAAAAGTTAAGCTGAAACACACTCCAGTTAAGAGAGGTCAAGTAAGAATGACAAATGCTCAAAAATTTCAACTTTGAAAGCAGTATTAAACTACTTTTAGCAATTGCAATTAGGATATTTAACTGTATTAAAGAAATATTAAGAGATAAACAAAGAACTGATTTATCACATGGACTAACTGATCTCTACAATGACATCTGCTCTCTCTAAGGAAGACACCTGTGAGATCTCACAAACATCTGCAACATCCTTGTTGGCATAAGGGTCATTAAGTTCTTACAAACAAGTATACATTCCTTCCCCCACCCTGTGGCTTGGTATCTAAATGCTGCATGATGTCTAACACCCTGCTAAGAGCCCTAGCTGCCTCACAGCCACATAAAGTGCAGAGATTTGGCTTTGAGGAACCTCTCCCAGTCACTAGGGAAACCCAGCAGTGAATATCACTGACTCGGCTGCGAGCAGAAGCACCAGGACAGGTTTTCTGACACCAGCAGGGAGGTGATGACTGCTGCCTAAGATCACTGCAGATCCTGCCAGATATTTGCAGAATACAAATGTACGAATGTCTGCTGAGACAGAACATTGCACTTCAGCACAGTGTGCCTGAGGGAGGAAGGAAGGTTTCTTTTGCTTTTTTGATTTCATGGAGCTACACAATGTACTCGTCACTGGTCCCCATATAACAGACTGTCAGTAGAACTGCACAAATGGCTACATACTGATTTTTCACCACAATGTTGTTTTGAACACCATTCAAACTTCGCTTTCTTCCAATAGCTCTTTTATCATGTAGGTCTTTTTCATTGTTTTATGTGCAGCTTTTGAGTTGCTATGTCCTTTCTAGTCTTTCGGAACATATGAAGATTGCTTAGCCCTCCTGACTTTGTCTTTCATACTTGGAAGCAGGTATCACGCCGTGATCTTGTCAGACTCCTAGGTATGTAAGGAGAGGCCTTCAGTAAAAATCTACACTAGCTTTTGCAGAAAAGATTGCCTCCTGACATTGTGAACATTCATTTATTTATTCAGAGTTCTGATGCTGGTGATGTTGTCTCATCAGATCTCAGAAGGAATTCACAATTCCTTGCCTGACAGTTGTTGATGTGACATGCAGTCAGCATTTTTCCTATTTTTCAATTTAAGATGGTTATCTTCGGGAAAAAAAACAACCTTCTGAAAGCATTTCTAGTGTGGGTGCTACAAAGCTGCAGTGAACAGCTGCTACTCAACCTCACTTTGGGGGTTTAAAAAAAAAAAGTGGAATTGTATCAAGGCTTCTGGTTCACAGATATTATTAACTGACTGGGTGCATCTTGTAGGGCTGCTCTGAAAATCTATTTCTGCAAATCTCATTAGTGGATGCAACAGCAGCAGTGATCAAGTTGGACTTAATGACCATTGTGAGTCACTGCCAGCTTGAGGAATTCTATGATTCTCTGACACTATAAACCTCCATGTATCTTTAGATTATATGTAAGTCTTCTGTGAGCCAAGGAATCTAGGTTTGTAAGCTCAGGTTATCTCAAATCTTGACACTCATTTATGAAGTCAGAGGGACTGTGAATATTCTATCTGCTAGGATTATTAGGTTTTTCCAATGTTTCTGGCACGCAATTTCTCACATCCTCAATCTTTCACCCATACCTACTGCCATAGGTCACCCTAACAGCTTCTTTCTCTTTCCGCTTCTTGCCCTTGCTTGAACTCCTTCTCAAGGGAGCCCTGTAAGAATATTAAAAAACATCAGGAAACATCTTTGAAGTTTTTCTTTCAGTCCTTTTAAAGAAGAGGGAAAAGTTTACAAAATGCTTACCCAAGATCTGCAAGTTTTCGCTTTAGTTTTTCTGTATGCCCTATAATAGGGCTAGTTGTTCTTGTTGCCTGAGCACTTGTGGCACCATCTAGGATACATTTGTACATGGAAGAATGTACATTATTAATTTTAATTGCTACTTTCCATTCAGAATACTTTGTGTATCTTTTCATAATTAGATACCTATACATGTACATGTGTGCAAGTACACAATTTAATTAAGGGAATTCTCATTTTTAGTCTAGTTGTGTGAACAGGAATAAAAATAAATATTTTCAGAATCTGAAAATACACAAAAAATCTTTTTTTAACTGAAGAAAATCAAAAGTTAATATTGATTGAAATGGAATTAATATATAATAAATCGAACAACACAAAGTATTTATAGGCAAACATTCCAGTGAATCAATTCTTAAACTCCGTAGTAGTTTGCTTAAGTTTATTTTTTACAGTTAATCTGGTACGTACGCTTTACTTCCAAAATGACTCCTAAAATTTTTTTTTCAATTTTGGAGCCAAGGTACTGTTTATGATGGAGATGATATGAAATAGTTAATTGGTTTAGCCCAAACATGTTTTTTAAACTGAACACGTAACCTAGAATCTAACCATTCTGAATTAAAAACCATATAACCTCCCCAAACCCTAAAAGTATCTTAGTTAATAAATTTGCCCTGAGGCATCTATCAATTTTTGATCTCTTCTACAAATGCTAATAAACCCCAAAGAGGAAACTGGCTGCAGTATCTATAAACCCAAACAATGAATCTGAGTCTGGCACACATCCTGTGAAATCAATATGGAAGCTAAAGAAAACACACAATAGTTTAAAAAGTCAGACACAGTGCCTCTTAACCATAAATAGAGTTCCCCAAATACCCTAGAGGAAGCAAATGAAGGTCAGTCATTCATGTCACTTGTGGTTTGGTGGCTTTTGCAAAGTGACCTCAGACATATCCAACTTTTAACTGGAAGCACTGCTGGGTTTGTGGTTTCTGCTAGTGTTGCTGGCTTAAACTGAACCCTCAAAATTAACCCAAAGTACCACAGCACTATTACAGGACAGTCAACTATGTGTACAGAACTTTGTGCATTGCTTTGTAGATAGTATCTACCCAAGGTTTTATTTGGGCAAAAAATTTAATGTGCAATTAATTGGTTCTTAAATAATTTGAAAAGCCGGAACTCACAACATGTAACACACTCTAAAAGCCATACTACTTCCACCAACACAAGTCCTTATGTTAAAAAAAAATAAATTCCAAGAACAACTAACAAGTAATCCCATTTCAAAAAAGCAAACAAAAGAAGTAATATGAAGAATGACAAAAGCAAGATGAAGTCTGCAGAGAAATCCATTCCCCAAGAAAGTTGAGGAGAATTTCCAGCAATGTACACTCAGCATCAACCCTACACTGAGCATATTTTTCTCCTGTTTCCTCTGACAGCTCCTCTTTCATCTTTAATGCACACTTCTCATTTAACCACTGCCAAAATTGTCACAAGAATTAGAACTTGCAACGTTTATTTTCATGCTAACTATTCATAGGCAAGTGGGACTTCCAGGCAAGGGGTAGTGGGTTTTTTTGAGAAACTTCTCAGTGAAAGCCAAGAAATTATAAAGTACAGTGGTTTTGTGATGGGCAAATAATTAAAGCATTTAGTAGATGGAAGTTTTGCTGCTGTAGTAGAAAAAAAATATCCTGGAGAGCTCAGGTGGAATATGCAGCAGCTACTTGGAATGGCAGATTCCTGTTTGAGCTCTTATATCCCTATGATGCCCCTTCCCCACAGGGCCAGCCAGGGCCCTTTAACTAATGATGACTTGCTGAGGAAAATATTTGTGCTGGCTATGGGACATAGTGGAGAATGGATAGGTTAGCTCCCAAAAACAGTGGCAGTGTGGATCTGAATCTACAGGATCTTGCATGCAGGAGGTACTCAGTGCTTGCAGTGACCAAGAACCAGAGCTGCAGGTGCCCTGCCTGGGCAGGAGGGGACTTTGGCCACCCTGGATGGGTGCACCTATCCCAGCTCCTTGCAGTTCTTCAGAGAAGGCAAGGGAAAGCTGGTTTCTCAGAATAAATCACACCAAGGGTGATAAATCCATCACCTGCAGCTCCAGCTGAAGTAATGTGTGGCTGATGGATGTGGAAGACACTAGAGCTCAGTCCCCTGCCCACGGTCACAAAGCCCTAGGAGCAGCCTCACTGCCCACTGCAGCCACCTCGCTGCCTTGTCAAAGGATGATGCTGTTGCACAAACCAGGCAGAACTGAAGAAATTAAAGTCCTCACATATATATGATAAAGCTGTGGTCGTAAACTCGTAATTTTGCAAACTGATCTCACGCCACTTCAGCCCATCCCACAACAATGCAGGGTGTCCCAAGCAAAAGAAAAAGACACCAACGTGAGCTTGCTAATGCTGACTCCTGCTATTGAGAGATGAAACCATGGCCATGTATGTATCCACAAAGGTGCTCTCTTTCCATCTCTAAAAAACCCCACCTGAACACACAGAACAAATGGAATGTCGTTTCTTATCTTCTGAGCTGTCTGAGTTTAACAGCCAAATTAACAATCATTTATAGCAGCATTGCTGCAACACTTGTTGCCAAACTGCTCTAGTAAGTTTCTTTATTTCCCTAGGACTTGTTAAAAACTATTTTTTTCTAGTTGAAAGTATACTGTTCTGGTTAATTCTAATCTATTACTCAGCAGAACCTGGACCAAAACCATTGGTTGTTTACTTAACAGTCACAGTGAGGAAAGCATGACAGCAATATTTAGACAGAGATTCTTTTTCAAATCTTAAATGGAAAGAGTGACACAGTGAGTGGAATGCATGCCCTATTCCTTGCACTACGAGGTTAGTTTCCACTGATTTTTTTATCAAGGTATTTTTCATACATCAGTTGGGAATGCAGGATTTAGGACTTCCCTGACAAACCAATCACATACTCAAGCTGAGTTTCTAAAGTCACAATCTTACGTTCACAGCCTTATTTTTACTTGAAAAACTCAAATACTGAATTTAACTTATGGTCCTTAACAATTTTACATAGTTACAACTATCAATTTCAGAATTCATGCAAAAATTCTTGCAATATATGAACCTATTCTAAACTCAGTAAAGTTTCATAATGCTATCTTTTATGAACCTGTGTGAAAGTCCTGTATAACGACTAAGAAAAAAATAGGATTTAAATCAGTAGCATGTCTTTTTAAACACAGAAATACAAATCTTCAATAAATTGTTCTTTTCAGTTAACTCAAGTCTCTTATGAACTTGTCAAGACCTCCTCCTTCAAACCTCACTTATAAAAAAAACATTCATTTTGTATTTTACCTTATGTGACAGTTTCAGAATGCAAGGTACATTGCTAAGAATGCTGAAGTGGTGTCAAATGTTAATCCTGACTTTGAAATGCATCTGAAAAGGACAACTCAGTATTCTGTGACATACCATATTGCCAATTCTTTTAATAAACTGGTATCTGAGACATATACCTGAGCTCAACATATGGTTGCCTCCTGTTTTATCCACCTAGCATTTCAATAATCTGAATTAAATTAGTTATAAAGAGGCAAATCTCCCCCAAAAAATTACTTTATTGTTTTTCTGTAAATGAAAAATTTCGAGACACTAACCTCTCATTAAACCTAGACTTTGCCTCCTCTCAGCAACTAAAAGCTACAGTCTGTTGTTCTTGCTTTGCACTCCTTTCCACACCCTCCAGAAAAATAATCTAGCAGTGCCAAAATCACATTATTTGAGTAAGTACACTGTGTTAAGCATGTTTCTAATGTGGAGGTATCTCAAGGTCAAATAATGCATTTTTTTAAAAAACACAATACAACATTTTCCTAAAGGCAATTTCCCCGTTTTTTTCAGTGAGTTCCAAGAAAGCCAGAAAAAAAAGAAAGTAAGCAGTTCCCTATCCCATTTTCAACTCTGTCCTTTTATACCATCATACAAGGTCATTTTAAAGCTTCTCACTTCCAGGCAGGCAGAAGAAATTACAAGATTGTAACCTTCTAGTTGCTAAAGTACTACTGCACAACAAAAAGTAATAACATAGACAGCTGTTAAGTGAGCAAAATGATGCACCAATTTATTGTAAAAGAAACAGTAATACCTTTATCCTGTAAAACATTCCTGCCAGCTGGGTGATGCAAAGGAGATGCTTCAGAGCTGTGCCCAGATTTTGAAGGAGAGGAAAGTGGAGTGTCTCCCCGAGCATATGGGGAAAGGACACCTCCTTTGTGGTGCTGCTCTTCTTCTTGGTTTTCAGTTAGGTTGTCAAGTGAGATTGCTGCACTGCTAGCCACGGGGGAGAGGGAGGAAGCACCAGAATCTGATGCTGGTGAGGATGCTCTCATGCATAAGGGCAGTGGTGATTTTGAAATGTGCATGGGACTACTGTAACTGTGTGATGGCTGTTGGTATAAGAGATTATAAAGCAGGTTATACCACTTAGTAAGCAAACAGAGCAAGATTTACTTTGAACATGCAATTCTTTTATTCATTATTTAGCATTCTATTTGTACGAAATGCTGTAGCAGTTCAAGGAATTACCCTTTGATAGCACACACAGTGTTGTTTATTGATATTTGTTTTCAGACGAAGTCAGAATAGGACAAAACAATGAGCAAATATTGTATCAATTGTGATAACAAATTAACAAATAGAGAAATGCAAAATCCAAGCTCCTTTCACCTCCTGCATAAATGAAAAGACCTGCTCTGCATTATAAAGCATATGTAAATAAAAAAGACCAGGATTCCAGTTAAAACACATCAGAACAAAAAAACCAGGTGGGATGACTCAAAAGGAGACCGGACTTGCACATCACTCAAGGACACTGACAGTAGACTGGCCACAGAGGAATAAATACTGCCTGTGCTACAATGAAAGGATAAAGACAGAGGATGAAATGACTTACAGGGGCAATCTAGCACTCCACAGGAAGCCTGAAAGAGAGGGTAGAGTCCTTCTCACCTTTCGTTCCAGGCTGTCCTCCCCATCAGTTGAACTGATGCTGTCATACAGCCGTGTCCTGGAAGGCCTCTGCCGCTTGTTCTTCACGGAGAGCTGAGCTCGAGTCTTCAGGGCTTTGGAGTCCAGTCTCTCTGTTTCTGGAACTGCTTCGTTGAAATCTGTATGGAAACATGATTTTAAAGTGTTTAACAGAAGGATCTGTCATAACTTTTTCATAAGAAAAGAAATTATAAAAACAATTGCAAGCACATGCACTTTTCATAGAATCATAGAATCATTTTGCTTAGAAAAGATGTATTTTACTTGTACCTGTACCTCATAACTCATATAGTGCCCCCAGAAAAAGTCAATTGCATAAACAAGTTTATCTGTACTTATTCAGCAAGGCATAGCAAAGAATCACCAGCAGACATTAAAGAATTCAACAAAGTATTCCCACTGTTACACAGATGGCCACACTAACCCAGCTGAACCAGCTCAGAAAGTAGATCTACTTAAGACTCCTTCAGAGGGAGTTGCATGTGCTTGGCCTGCAGAGCTCTCCTCCACCAGGGAATAAACATCATAGTGATACATGAAAACTGCAGAAGTATTTCATATAAAAAAAAACAGAATAATGAAACCATCTTACTTGCCTGGCTTCAATGATGCTCGATTCCTGAACAGCTCATGAGCCAAGTATACTGACTGAACACTTCATTTATGACTTGCACCTACAGCTAAAACTAACATAGCTGCACTTGTCTTAGCTATCAAACATCCACTCAAACGAAATCTGAGTATTGCAACAAATTTAACATTTTACAAAACTGTAGTGATTAAGACTAAAAACATTTTAAAAGGTGCTTTTGTATTTTATACTAGAAAAAGAATAGATTCTTATGGTTTTAACAATTTTTCAACCCTTACAGTAAAAACCAAACCGTAATCCATTAGATAAATTTACTTGTCTATATATTGCATTCAGCATACACTGATAAATTAGAATCTGATGTTAAAGATATTTTTGCTTTTCTTCTACGTGTAAGAGTTAAATTTTTACTTCACATGAGATACCACAGAATAATTAGCATTGCCTGACTTGCAATGATGCTTCTGCCCTAAGTACTCCACAGGATTACTACACATTGTCATGGCTTGAACTGCTTGTATTTGTTCTTTCAGGTGCACACACTTCCATATATCCCTTTGTTTCACTGCTGAAATTATGCAAACTGTCAACATAGGACTGCAAATGGTACTCACAGAAGGGCTCATATGGGCCTTCTTAAAGCAAGAGACCATCTGGGCGTGGAGCTTCCTACTCCCTCCACCCCATCTTGCCCTGGTTTTTGGCAGCAGAACTGGGCTGCTGTCAGATGGCCCCTGCCCCAGCCACATGTGCAGCCACCCCCAGTCCCAGCTCCCTCTCCTGCAGAGAGTGGCCAGCCCTCACAGCTCCCAGCACAAACCCACAACCTCACATGATGCCTTAGTAATCTCCCAACCCACTGGGGTGTCTGGAAGATCTCTCACATAAAAGTCATAATAGTTCTTATTTCACTCTTACAGTCAATGTAATTAGACTTCCTTTCATCAGACATTCAACCACTTGACTCCAACATTCTTCCATATGAACTATTTCAGTACCACTGTGAAGCAGGAAAGAGCTCGCCTGTACTCCCACTGTTTTTTCATGAGGCTGACAGAATTTGAAATCTCTTTCTGTGAACTGTCGCATCCCTGGGTATCCAGAGACACCCAGAAAGTACAGCCACAAAGTGGATTGAACGGGCACTTGCACAGAGATGAGACTGTCAAAGTCAGCCTCAGCACTGAACTGTTCAGATTTCAAACCACTGACGCATGCCAGTAAACAGCTTGATTGCCTACTGCCAACACAGCTCATGATCCCTAAACCAGAAAGCTACAATGCACTTCTGGACTCTTAGAATAAACCATATACTTGTACAGGAAACGCAATCTGTAGTCTAGTATTCCCTGGCAAACCAAAGGAAGAATTATGTGGGCCACAGTCATTTTGATTTTTTCTTTTTAACTTCCCCTGATGTTAGTGGCAGCCCCTTAAGCTCAGTGTGAGGTTATGTTACAGCCTGAGGAGTCGTGCAGTCTGGCAGGATGCTGAACACGGCCAGAGCACCGGCAGCGTCAGGAACAGTTATACTCAAATGTTTGCAACCACCAGGCTGCATCCACTGCTTCTTCCCAGGTCTCCCACCAGGCAAGAATGTAATATGCACCTCAGATCACACCGAAACAAAAACATACTTGATACAATTTTAATTAACATATTTATTTTTAAATACCCTAATTTTTTTGATGGAAGACAGACCTGCAAACCTCTGAACAAAATTCTGGGATGCAGCTGTCTATATACAGTCCCACCCCAGAAACCTAATGCAGAGGCTTGATCAAGGAGCATGTGTTATGTTTGCCAAACATGTCCAGAAGAGACTGGAGCACCTGTGTGAATGTCACAAAGGCAGTGTGCACAACCCACAGCACCCAGAGGGACTTTGCTCACTTCCAAAACATCATGAACAACTCCCCTGCCCTTTATAGCTCCTCTTCAAACATCCAGGGGTTGACAGCAAGTTCTTTTCTTAAAAGGTTTAAACAAGAGTGACACAGAGACTTAGGCTCTTTGCAGAGCAAACATCACTACATCAGAGTCTGATACAGACCTCAGAAACTGACAGAGAATTTACTGGAACAGGTATATGGAAGTCATAGAATGCTACAGCATATTTAACGGCAGCCTTATTTTAAAAAAGGAGGTTTTTTTCTCTTCTTAAGACCCCAAATGCAGCCTGGAATCTAAGGTCTAACAATGCTGCTTCTGCTTTTAAAAAGTCATTGCCGATTATCGAATTTGTGTTTCTATTCATGTGGTTGAACTTGGGCGTTTACATTCAGAGATCATCTAGTCTAACACTCAGAAATAATTAACACTGGTAACATTTCTCCAGGAAAACAATTTTGGAATGAAAACAAAGCAGCTCTTCGAAAATTTTCATGCAAATGCATCAATTAGAAAACATACTTTTAAATCACTGACATACAGATTTTTAATGCTAAGAACTTACAACTTTTTGGAATTAATTTTACTTTTTTTATTTTGCATGTAGAAATTTAGAAACTCCTGGATTTTAGCTCTTGAGCCATAGATGTGTGTTGACATTGTTACAACAGTAGATGTAAGCATCATTTTTCTGAGTCAAGTGAAGAAAACATACTTTCCTCTCCTGAAACAACCTACTGAAAGAATTTGTGTTAACAGCACTGCTAAGTATTAAGTTTTATTGTTTTATAACACTTAATGAGTGTCTATGGCAGAAATACAGACTTTCTTGTAGTCCTGGGTGCTTTTCTGAACTTCAGAGATTTTATTACAATTAATGTTTGAAAGAACAAACCAGATCTGTGAAGATTTGTGGAAACCAACTGCACAAGGTCTGCGTATCACCCAATAACTTTTCAGCAGGACTAACTCTTTTTTATATACATAACTTGCTAAAAATGTAATTTATATTGATTTTTTTTGGTAAGGCAATATTTTTGGGGTCCACGCATGGAATTACTGCTGAAATACCAATTTTATTAAAATGCCTCTGTGCTTGCTAGAAATTAATTTATTTCATAATGTATTGCTTTTTTTCAAGAGAAATAAATAATATTATCGTTTCTAGGAATCCTGGGCTGCAT
Organism: Regulus satrapa; assembly: GCA_013396955.1. Classification (NCBI taxonomy): domain Eukaryota; kingdom Metazoa; phylum Chordata; class Aves; order Passeriformes; family Regulidae; genus Regulus; species Regulus satrapa. The sequence continues at coordinate 168,353 of VWZN01006319.1, forward strand.
CAAAAGTAGGGTGGCCAGCAGGTCAAAGGAGGTGATTCTGCCCCTCCACTCTTGTGAGACCCCACCTGGAGTGCTGCATTCAGCTCTGGGACTGACAGCCTAAGAAAGGACAGGGAACTGTTGGATCGAGTCCTGAGGAAGTCCGTGAGGTTGCTAAGGGGACTGGAGCACGTCCCCCATGAAGACAGGCTGAGAAAGCTGGGGCTGTTCAGCCTGGAAAAGGAAAGGTTGTGCAGAGACCCCACAGCAACCTTCCAGCATCGGAAGGGGCCCTGCAGGGAATCCAGAGAGGGACTCTTTGTCAGGAACTGGAGGGACAGGACAAGGAGAAATGGTTCAAACTGAAAGAAGGGACATTTAGGTTAGATATGTGGAAGGAATTCTTTACTGTGAAAGTGGTGAGACCCTGGGACAGGTTGTCCAGAGAAGCTGTGGCTGCCCCATCCATGGAAGTGCTCCAAGGCCAGATTGGATGGAGCTCTGAGCAACCTGGCCTGGTGAAAGGTGTCCCTGCCCATGGAAACGAAACGACCTTTAACGTACTTCCAACCCAACCATTCTATGATTCTGTGATTCACAGGAGGTATGGTTTTGTTCAAACAAACCTTGACTTAAGCCATCCAGGCAGGTCACTTGCTTAGTATCTAGATTTTCCACCGGATCTCCCCTAGAAACTTCTCCAAAAGATGTTTGCCTTTCAAAAATGTTGTTGTTGTTGTTAACCTGGCTTCCATTTTGCTTCATTAGCCTGAAAACTTCTGCTTCCAAGTCTTGTATCTGAAAGAAACACAGCACAGTATTAGCAATAATATTCACCCCAGTACACCCTCCGCATTAGAGAGGTTATTTTTCCAGAATATCAGAGAGAACTGTCTCATTCTTCAAATAAAAGAGTAAATGCTACTCACACGAGCTTGTAAGCCTTGAACCTCTACAAGGTGTGCTTTCTCCAAATCTTCTATTTTCTTTCGTTCAGCTTCCTGGCGTTTGATGAAGTCAATTTCTCTTAGGGGGAAAAGAAAAGATGTATTTGCTGTCATCAAAGCAATCAGAGTGAAACAAAAAATAAAGTGCTTTGCTACTCTTCAGAAAAGTCTGTCCTTAGCAAATAATTTATCACTTAGTAAGAACTATGAAACTGCAATCAGCACAAAACCCTAAGCAATTAGTCTAAGTGAATGTGTTAGGAAACGATATAAAAATGGCAAGAGCAACTTATCTGGAAGAAAACCTCAGTTCTTACTAATAATCAAAACAGTTAAAGCAGTTTTTTCTCCTAATCTGTGTTTACAACAAAACAAACGTAGCTTACTTTATGTTGTTCTCTGTTGTAGAACAAAGCAAAGAGCAAAGTCTCTGTTTTACTAGAAATGACTGTGCTCCTTCACAGAAAGGACAACCTGTAAGTTTTCAGGTACAAACGGAATTTTCTAAAGGAAATCTGTTAGGTCAGTTAAGGAGTCTGAGGTATTTAAAAACAACTGACTAGATTATTTAATAATATAAAGCAGAACATCAACAGAAAGCTGCCCAAACTCCTTCTAGTGGCTTGCCCTATCTCTTTTTATTTTGAATATCAAAGAAATTTGTCACAGAAAGCACACAAGATGCAAACTAGTTCAGGAACAGTCACAAAATTCCAAGATAGGTAAAGATACTTTGACAATCTAACCCCTTTTTTAATGGGAGAAGATACTCATTTCTGCAACCCAAATCATCACATGACATTCCTGTTGAGTTTTTCTCTTTAAATAAGTATATTTCAGCAGAAAATGAAAAAAAATCTACTGCCAAAAAAAGAAAGTAATCTGGGGAATGGAAGCTGTTACAGAAATGTAAGATGTTATTATTCTTGCTAGCCACCAGGGAGAGGGGACCACATGAAACAGAGGGGGCCAGGAAATCATCAGTTAGCTCAAATCAGCTCAAACACTCTTGGCATCTACAAGAAGAAGAAGAATAAAATGTAAAATGGAACAAAACAATATTCCTTTTGATGTTACATTCATACACAGCAGGAATGAATTCAGTTGACACAATACCCATATAAAATGCAGCAAGCTTTGCTAATCAAATGCTTTCCTGTGATCACTCTTAGTTGTTTGCAATTACATCGAGCTATCTCCTAATTCTGAAACATACCAACCTGGAATATTACAGACTAAGTTTTTATTTAGGTACTGTATGAGTACAGCTAGAATACTAGCATTTTTCCATAATAAAGAGTCCACGATTTTCATGAATAAAAAAGTGGAAAACAGTGTTTACCTTACAGTTGTTTAACAGAGGGTTTTCATATTTCAAAATATATCACATACATGTTTTCTATCTGGCCACTAAGTCATTTGCTGAGCCCGGTGTAGCTGCTTACTTTTGCTGAAAATCCTTGATTAATTTCTTTGCCTTGTTATATTTCTTCTCCAGAGCCTGATACTGGCTTTGTGTCTCCTTGAGGTGCTCATTCACTGTATGACACAGGGTTTGTGCCTCAATCCAGTAACTCTCTAATTTCATCATCCTTTCCTTATTCTCCTCAATGTTCTGCTGGAGTTGGGTCTTCTCCAATTCCCACCTCACCTTCTCATTCTCAGCAGCCTGCAGCTGAACAAAGGAGTGGAGATGCAGTCCATAAAAAGCTGAAAAGTGCAGCCTAATAGTTTAAGATTAATTCAAACAACACTAATAGAGAGAATCAGTAAATCAGTAACTACGCCAATAATATGCTACCAGTTGGAACAGTGTTCCACGACAAATAAAACAGGTTGAGAGATGTAAAATTCTTCCTCATAAAACCAAGCAGAGATTTTGCTCAGTGCTCCAGAGCAGCCTCTATGCTTCTCTGAGTTATACTTACCTATCTGACTGGCTGACATTTAAAAATGTCAATAGTGGAGTACTCGGGCAAACTGCAGGGTTAATCAGCACGCCCATGGGATGCATTTTGCTTTGTGCATGTGACTCAGGGGCTATAAGGCATTGGCACACTTTCAGAAAATGATGACATTTCTTATTTTGGGAAGGGAGAATTTGGTTTCTAGATTTATTTTTTTTTTTTGTGTAAGGGTTCTCAGTTCCTAACTAAGACTTCAGGTTTCAGTGTTTGGTGCTGGATAAGGGTAGGGTTATACAGCATCTTGTGTGGGTTAGCTCCTAGAATTTAGTGAATCAAAAATGCCTTAACATCCCTGTTCATTTATCAAAGAGTTTTTAATTTGTTCTAGCAGTTCTGCTGGCATCATGGATGATATGCACCAAAAATTAACTTGTTTTAAGTTTTATTAGTAATATCCCTAAATTAGTTAATTTTCTTCATCTCTATTGAAAAGATGAGGTAAAAAAACAGATGCATGTTTACACCCAAACATTGATGCCATCAAGTCAGTAGGACTTTGCACAATCCCAAGGGATCGACTGCGTGGCTCCAATTGCTAGACTGGAACTGGAAAGCGGAGGAAGAGATTTTTGACTTTCTGGACTGAGACAGGGCAACAGAAATTGTCCTTACAGAAAACAGTTGCAGAATTTCTGCAGATTTGATAAACACTATGCAAAATACACAGTGAGTGCAAATGCTGCTGGAAAGAAATAATAATCTAAAATCTTTTCCTGAAGTACAATTTTCTCTTTTTCTTATTTTTATTTCCTTTATAATGCACTCAGACTCAAAGAGAAGGATGTCATTATAAAACTCAGTATTGCTCAGCAACTGAATAATAATTTAGGTTCCCACAGAGGTTACCCTAGTACAAAAAAAACCCAATTCTTTTTTATTGCTATAGCAAATTTAATTTATTAACTAGTAACTGATTGTGAGTTAACGTTTTCTTTTAAATGGATAATTTTTTCTTTTCTAGACTATCTTTTAAAGACAACTGCAAAAATATGAAACAACACTTTTTCTTCTGTATATAAAAAGAATGTCTGTTAAACACCTTTAAATAAATCAGGTTTTTTAAAAAAATGTTGATACCAGAAAGTAGCATAGGAATACTTTAATATCACTGGTAAATAAAAGAGCCTACTAACTTCAACTTGACTATTCAATCCAAATATAATTTTAAAAGCTGAAAAAATGCATCAGAATTTTAAAACTAGCAATCTGCCATTTAGTCATTATGCTACCCCTTAAAACATATGTTTAATTGAAGATACAAAAATTTGGCACTTTCGTTTAATAGCAGCATGTAAAATTTTTTTCTTGAAACTTGGAATAAAGAATATACATCACAACAAGATTTAGCTGAGCCACTGTGCTTCTTAATCAGCCTTTAATAACGATGTTGACTTCTCCACCCACATAAAGATACGTCTTCCGATCTGATTTTGCATGAAGAAAAAAAATCATGTATTAGCCATATATTGATTCTTACCTTTGTCTTCAGCTTCTGAATTTCAGCTTCTGTAACTGCATGTTTGATTTGCAACTAGAATTGAAAACATGAAATAAACAAGTGAAGTCACAGAGAGTACTCCGGTATTTTTAAAGCCTGTGCTGCAAGTTGAATACCTTATTACATAGCAGAAGGCCCCGAAGAGTGCTGCAGTGCAGTAGATTGTAAATTAAAATGTCTAGCTTGCAAAATGACTCAGTCTGTGCAACCTAATTAAAGATAGGATGCCGTCTAACCACTCATAATTTCAAATCAGAACATCCAATCTGTTTAGCAAAACCAAATGTCTTATGTTTTAAAAAAATAGATGTTATCCCTGCTGGGCTTTGCTCTCCTCTGATGTGAATGTGAAATACGTCCCAGTGCTGAAAGTCCCACTGCACTGATTAAAGCAAGCACATTACAAATAAGCAAATATGGAAATAAGTGTTTTAACAACTCAGGAAGTCAGGAAAACCTTGAGGGAAGATTCCACACATTTATTTCATGCAAGAAGAAAGGTAAATTGATGCTATCTTTCACCAGTAGCTGGAGTTACTCTGCTCAAGCCAGCTAATCTCAATTGAGAGCAGTTACACAGGGAAACTGTAAATAACAGGAACAGCATTCAAGCAACAAAGCGATTGCAAGCAGATTAACAGCCCAGGCAGAGTGCTAAAGGTTGTAGTTACATCACCAAGCAGCCACAACAACAGGGAATCTTTAGAGGGAAAGGGTGGATGTGGAGGACCTGGCATCCAGCTGCACACCTGCTGTGGGATTTCTTCTGTGCTAACAAATATTAGTTTGCTCCTGTGAACAGCCACTACTCTGAGTGTACTAGGCCATGTCCTGAAACTCCTTTAGTTCTACCACAAAGGTCTGCTATTAATAGGCTCCAGGAACACTCTGAAGTACAAACAGAACCACAGCTTCAACAGCATAACGCTAATCCAAATGGAAATGATCACGCACATGTACCCAATACTGGCCTGCACCCCAATCCCTGTGGCTGTACTATTTAAAGCAGGCAGCATGGACAAACTACTGAGAGGTCCCAAAATCTCGCAGTGAATCAGTGACTCGGGTGTGTTGGGTACGGAGCTGAGGGCAAGGGCAAAAAGTGAATTACAGCCTGAGCCAGCACAGCACTGGAGATAAGGCATTGCCCATTATTTATGAACAGAAGGAATAGTTACGTAAAAGCATGTTTTACATGAAGGTTACTTCTCTTACAAGACAAACATGAGCTTTTGGGAATAGTTTATGTTGAACTAATAGAGTATATGAGGTCGTTGTACTGAACCAGAAACTAAGCATGTCTGGTGAAGCAATGGCTACGTTCTTGAAGAACCAGCTGTTAGTAAGAAAATGTGCAAATTAATCAGAGAAGAAGTTCTTCCAGAAGAGAGGAATAATTTTCGAAGCAACAGGAGCTAGCACTGAGCTGACCAGTACAAGTATCTGAAAAATTATAAGCTAATTTAGAAATCCCCTTTTCATGATGTCTCTTGAATGCCCCTTCTTGTGGCGTAGGAAATCCATACACTGATACAGCTTGGTTTGGAAATCAGGCTTAATTAATCTACTTCTGTCTTTAAAGACAGAAACAGAAACCATTAGTACAACAAAAACCTTGTGAACAAACAATATTACATTACATTTAAGGTGGAGAATTCCTCAATTTATGCTGGACAGAACAAAGGAGACATCAATTCACCAGTTCTGTTTAGGCATTTTCTTTCCAACATTTATTTCTTGGTCACTGTCTCCAGAGGAGTCTCTAACAACTTCTAGTCCCCACGATCATCTGTTATTTACGCTCACTTTTTGACTTTGCACTGAAAAGTGTTACAACTCTCCACGTGCTCAGTGGGAGCAGATGTAAAATTTCACTTCTAATGAAACCAGGCACTGACTATAGCAGCTTGCAGAAACACAGGTAACCCATGGATCACAGGGCTCCTGAGGAAATGCTGCTGCTCCAGGATGGAGAGGTGCCAGTGCAGCTGGGAACAGGGCACTTGGCGGCCCTGGAGCTGGTGGAATGGCAAGAAGTGAAGCTACTGTACCTAGTAGGCCAGGAAAGATGCTTTTTATATACACAGTAGAGGGGGGAAAAGGAGATAATTAACTAGCATTTGCAAGAGGTTACTTGCAATTTTTGAGTTCAGTCATTCCAATTTCTGATCTACAATCTGCAAGATTGAGAACTGTTTTTTCTCCCCATTGCATTTCCTGTTAATAGGGAAAAATTATTAAAGAACCATCTCAAAACATCATGGTGTTTATAAATCGCCCAACCCTTTGTTTAATTCTGCTACACTGTTCTGGCATGAGAAAATCAGGAGAATAATGGATGAGCTAGATTTTCCCCTTTTTAAACTTAATCATGACATTGAAAAGCCAAGACTCAAAGCCTTAGGCTACCTGCTGACAGTCCTCTCCCATCTCTTCTAAAACCTCACAAATCCATAAGGAGCACTTAAAGAGCTTATTATTACATACAAATAAACTCCAAATTGTTGCATAAATGACAATCTGCTCAGGTACAGATGGTTTTTAACAGTTATTTTTGTGCTCTCCGTTATTAAGTTCAAAGAATGAATACTGAGTACCCAGTCAGATCATTGAATCAGTACATGGTACAGCAGATCCCACTGAGGCAGAAGATAGAAGACACTTTTCTGCTTAAAAGAAAAATGTGTAGCTGGATATGTGCTTCTTTTTTAAAAAATAACTAATTATGCTTGTAGAATAGATGAAAAAATATTAACACATTTATACGTTAGACTACACTACAGGCAAGGTCAACTATTTGGCAAGAAAATCTGGACTCCACAGCTAAAATTTTTTAAGGAAGTTTACTAACAGGGGATCAGAAATCCTTGTTCCATATTCTATTTAATGCCAGGCAAATTCTTGGCAAATACAATTTTGGAGGGTTTTTTTTGGTTTTTTTTTTGGTTTAGCTTTTTTTTTTCCAAGTCAATAGAAAATTGTGAAGGCTTCATTTTAACAAAGACATTTTGATTAATTTTTGTCACATTTCCTATTCTAATATGCCTTTAAAATCTCATTCATTTTATACAAACAATTGAACTTGTTAGAACAGGTAACTTTTAGAGAGAAAATTGATTGAATTCATCAAGACTGGAAAAGGTAGAATGGGATGAAAGCCGAGCAAATGTTAAAATACCAGGAGTACACTGGGAAGGAAAGTATGCAATAGAATCTAATAATCACCATGACAATTTTAACGTAATCATTATATATTTTTTGCATATAATAATCATCCATTCTTCATATGCTTCATAAAAAAAAATGAAATAATGAATTCTTACATAAATGTCCCTTTACCCTACAGATCTTGTCTCTTTTCAATCATCACAGTTATAATAAAGTTTCTAGCTCTTTCTCTCAAAGCAGTTAAGAAAAATTAGTCCTATTTTTCCTGCTTTACAGCCAGGAAAACAAGACTTTCAGAAGTACAGTGATTCACCCAGGAATGCCCATCTCTCTTCTGAGTTTCCTTCCAAAAGCAAAACATTTTAAAAAAGAGTGCTCTCAGAGTATGGGAACACATTTTTTGTTGCAAAGACTGAATTCAACTAATTAGATCAAACTATTATGCTTAAAGATTATGGCCTACCCACTTGCCTAATACTTTCATTAATCTTTGGAGTAAGAACAAGAAAGAACAGTTATTCTTTAAATACAATTCCAGAAAACACTGTGTGGGCTTGTGCAGTGTAATCATGAACAAGTCCTCTAGTGTTGAAAGAATTCAGGGCAAATACCAAGAAAAATACATGTACTCACTTGGCATCAGCCAACAAAACGCAGCTGTGTACTCTTAAAGACAATCAGAGACACACAAGTGGTGTGCTCATAACAGCAGTAACTGCGTGGGCTGCTAAAAGAGTCCACTCTTAGGCAGGAGCATTCCATGTTTTCTTCTAAGGCTCTCATCTACACTTACACTTGAGGGTCCCGAAGTACCTTCATCTGGCTTCTAAAACAGCTTTTCAAGGCCATTATGGAATACAGGTCTGCAAACAACTTTAAATCAGTCTGGACGAGCTCAAGCATGGCAAGCATAGCCTGAGTTTATGGAAAGTCAAGCACAGATTTAAAGGTAATTTATTCAAAGGTGAGTTTCTTGCCCATCACTGCATCTGTGTTTTGCACAGCCTTGGAAAACTCGCTGGCACACAGAGAATGGCAGCATCTTCCCACTGCTTTGACACTGTATTTCTGAGTATGATGAAAAGTATTAGAAAATGAAGTAAAATGTTCTGCTAATTCTTGTAAGAGCCTGAAACTCAAAACTGTAATTTAAGTAATGTAAAAAACTTTCAGGAAGCAACAACGAGTAACCCATTGAGCAGGCACCCAATAGCAGTGAGGGCTATCAAGCAACCAAGGGGAAGACTTGCTCACTGACTGATTACTTTCCACACAGGACTCTCACTAGAGCGTAGTAACAATGTATTTATACAAGATAAAACATCTGGTTTGAGTGAAGGCAAGAAGGTAAGTGGAGAAGGATAAAAAGGTATTTTAAAACTCCTATCTGAGCCCAGGTTCTGCTGCTTAAATCTCCTATGAGATTCTGACTACTTTCAACCCTTTTTCCATCTTCCTGTGTTAAAAAAAAAAAAAAAAAAAGCAGTTCTTTACTGCCATCACTCAGTCCATACTGTAAGCTTAGGCACATCCATTATTTCATATCTTTATTTGCATGAGAATTCAGGAAAGCTTAAAAAGAAGCCACATCAAAAGCACAGCCTCAAATACAGAAGAAATGTCCCCCTGTACTTTGGTATGTGAAATGGTATGAATTCAGTGATCACACTGAACACCGCACTTAGTACAGGTGAATGCTATACTCCCTAACCATAAACTTGGTATGCTTTTGGTAAAACTCTGGTAAAATACCATCTTGAAGTATGGCTGTTTACCCAACAGAGCATTGGTCTAAACACAAGGCCAAACACATGACATTGATGAGTTACTTGTAACAGTATAGGAGGAGTTTCACATGTCTCTCTTCACTGAAATTTAACATTTTTTTGTTTGGTTTTCTTAATCCTCTCTTACTGGAATCTTACAAAACCAAAGCAAGCCAAACAAAAGAAAAACCAACCCAAATCCCTATCATTCTGCTAGTGATGAATTAACTTTCACTTTTTCTATGTGGTCAAACTAAGTGCTGAGGCAGAGTAACTTCTGTATTGAAAAGTTAAGTTATAAATTACCCTCATCAATACAACAGTCACCTGAAAGCTGATGCCAAAATATCTCCAAGGGACAGTTCCACTTCTTTCAAGCAAAATTCAAAATTTTTTGAGTAATTTCAAAGTACTAAGCATACAAAAAGCTAAAAACCACTCCAGTTTTCAAGAGAAGAAACCCAAGCACTGAGCACTGAGATAACTAGAAATCTGTTTCAGTGATGTATTTCAGGCAAATTTCCCAATATATAACTTACTTCTTTGAATTTGTGAGCAAGTTTGCTGGTGTCCACATCACTGGGGGAGAACATGTCATCATTTTCAGGGAGATCAAACACTTCAATAGCCATGTCACCTCCTGGAAGGACAGGTCCCATATCTTCATCTTCTTCTTCATCTGTAGCATATTCCCCTGTCTTAATTTTATAGCATTTAAGAAATTCCAGTTATCCTCTTATTATGCAGAGACTATTCAAAGAGTCATTAAGATACTGTGCAATCACAGCATTCTGCATACAAAAAGGTGATCTTTGGTTTTTTTTTGTAACCTCAGTACTGATAAATTCTACCAGACAAAATATAACTCCACAGAAGTATTTCAGTACACTGGGAGAAAACAGAGTCTTAAACACTAGTAACTGAGTTCTCAAGCACTACTGGCTCTGTATTTTGATGGTTTTATTGTTTTCTAAGTGAGACCTCTTTTCCATTGGAAGAACTCTCCAAATGTATTTCAGATTTAACACAGAATATTTTCCAAACAGAAAAAAAAAGCAGAATACAACCAACTGAATTCTGATTAGTTGTTAGTAAAGACATCTGGATGAAGTAATTCTCCAGTGATATTCTATGCTGATTTTAAAAATTCACTGGTTTGTTCTTTATAAACAAATTAATGACAGAAAAGTCACACCCATGCAGAAAGACAACAGTAAGAAAAAGAAACCGAGTGTCAGAGACAAGTTCAGAGTCTGAAGCCAGAGTTTACTCAATTTTCACCCTGAATAAGGAGCTGCTTTGAACTAGTTTTGAACAATAAATGTGGGTGTTCCTTGTGCTGGTAAACCATGAGATGAAAACAATTTGCTGACAAAACAGAAATTTGAAAAATCAGAGGCTGCAATCAGTATCTCAAGAAAAGCAAAACAAAACAAAACAAAAATATTAAAAAGAAAAAGCTTGCAATATTGAGCCCCAAGCTGCCTACTCAGTCTTTTGCACACATGTCTCTGCTCATCTCTCTCTGTCCCTAAGGTGAATGGTACCACCTTGCTGCTGTGGGGCTCCCTCTGGAAGCTGGAGCTCAGCGTGTACAGTTCACAAACAGCCTGCTGGCTGCGCAGATCACTGTGCAAACACTTTATAAAGCCAACACTTCCCTCAGGAACACATCTGGATTTATAAGGCTTGGGACTAAATAAATACATGGAAAAGGAAGGGCGGGGGGGACCGGTGCAGTCTTTCTCATATTTATACAGTAACACTACCAAAATTTTGACAAAACGATTCCAAGTTTTTCTTCATGAGCTTTCAGTTCCTGAGATGAAGAAACATAATACTATTATCAGAAGCATATTCTCCATAGTGATAAAATTATCTATTAGTGTTGTTTTTTGACAAAAGGACTTCTCAAAACAAGAGGTAGGAAATCAGATGTTTGAACTACAGTTCAAACCTCAGCTTCCTACCTTAATTCAGTTTCTCAGCTGTTGTTTAGGCGTATGTGAATCTCTCTCAACCAAAAAGCAGTGCGTGCAAGATGTTGACTCTAGCGCACAGGTCCACACAGACAGCACATGGAATGGTTTGTGTTAAAAGGAACATTCAAAGATCATGAAAAACCTACATTTTTCTTTTTTTTAAACCATCGAAGTTTTAAAAAACAAAGCCCAACCACAGAGAAAGCATAAAATAGTTTAGTAAAATGGTATGATGTTGAAAGAACTACTAAAATGAGGGTAAGTCACCAACATTTACATTCATAATTTAAAACAGTCACTCTAAAGTGAGGCACTTTTTTGGTGATTTTTTGCTGCCTCTATAAGTAGCAACATATTCCCCAATGAAATAAACAGTAATAATCTATTTTATGTACTTCATACCTACTAAGTATATATGCCTAAGAATCTCAACAGTCTTCTATAAAAAAGCTAACAGCTGGTTTTGCTTCTTCTTTCCTTATTTAAGAGAAGCAAATAATACACAGTACACCTCACTGGAGTTTTCAGGCATGTAAGTATTACAGCTAAACAAAAAAACACCTGAAATTGTAATTCTGTATGTCTAGATCTCACACTCATACACACACACACACACACACACACACACACACACACACATCCTCTGTTACACTACACTTGAAGTAACTTCTTGTCCCTGGCTATGTGCAGTAGCTGTGAAAACTGAAAATTTGGCTACTAGCTCTCCTGGCTTTTTCCAGGAACATGTAACACCACCTTCACACACCATCAGGGCAACCAGAAGCAGAAAGACTAACTATTAAAATCACACTTGAGATTTCAGAGAAACTCATTTTTGTGGGGACAAAATACTAACAGTCCATGTACTTTCCATCTTGCAGTCATTATCCCTGAAACAAATAAGGTAATACAAAACTGTAATTTCTGCATTAAAAAAAAAAAAAAAATCCTGGCAGGTCCATCAGCAGTGGCAAGGAAATCCCTGAAGCATGCAAAGAGGAGGCAGAAACAGGACCATTAACCAGTAAACTCATGCCCTGCTTATGTAAAACTAAACAGATCTGGCTCAGCTACATGTGCATTTTAAAGGAATATATTAATACAAAATCCCAAATGACATTTACCAATTTTGGCAAAGGAATAAAACAGATGAATTTAGTTAAAATTGATTTCTCCAAAGACTTAAGCTAAGAAGAAATACTTGAATAGGAAAAGAAAAATGAACATAGATGAAGAAGTAAATTATTGGGGAAAAATTCAAGAGCAGACAAATATTCTACTGGCCTCAGGAGCCAGAGTGTTTGAAGAGGAACAACAGGGAGCTAAAAATGAACACAAAGGAAAATCTTGCTTCAAATTGTACATAATGAGTGTAAATGAGCACAGTAATTTTTGCTTCAATTAATGAAAACAGTAACTGTCAAAGCAAAGCGCAGCTCAAGTAAACAAGACACCAGGACGACAAGAATACATTACAGAACACAGAAATAAATGGGACTTTTGCTTTTGTCTTCAAAATAAAGGGATTTCATCTTACAGCAACATAAAAAAAACCAAATTACAGGTTCAAAAGAACCAATGTGTATTGAGGAAATATACATCAAAAACTACATGAAACATACTTTGCCTGAAAAAATTCTCTGCTGACTTTTGCTCCACATGAAACTACCAGAAGATAGCTGTTCAGACACTGTGCCAGTTAGCTAGAATGTGAAATTCACTGTTTTACAAGGATCAGCAAGGCACAAAAAAAGAAGTTGTATTACATCAAATAACAAAGACCTATGAGGTAAGAGTTGTCATCGTAACTCCCTGACGTTCCCTGCAACACATTTTGGTTCCTTAGCTGGCAACAGCAATACTATTTTTTATTCCATAATCAATGAAAACTTGCATGCTCTTGAAGGAAAATCTCAGACTATTCATTCTGTGTTGGTGAGCAGAATTCATCCACATAAAAGCCCTGTTTCTCTTTTCAGTAGCACCAAGGGCTTAAGCTTGTCCTAGCCAAAGCAATAGCTTCTGATATCAGCCATTCCATTTTGCTGTGTGCTATCACTGCTAATAGCATGAAATTATCAAGATGAGCTGCAATTTTCCACTTCTAAAGGGAAAAAGTGTTACTTGCATTGTTTAACTGCCTTAACACTCCCATCCAGAAAGAAGGAGCTGCAGCATCAGCCAGGATAATGCAGACAGACCTTCCTCAAATCACCATAACAAAGGCTGCATCAAGCTACACCTTTTGTTCCTGCTGAAACTCTCCCACAATCAGGTAACAACACCATTTGAAGAACTATAAAAGCAACTCAAACTCATATCTTCATTTGATTTTTTTCTTTGATGGCTTATATTTAATTATTTCAAAAGAGTGAAGAAAAATACTGATATAGTATTAATCACTGCTTTTACAGGAGTGCATCATATTAATGAGGTTGGAAAAATGTACTCTGAAAGATTTGGTCTACCAAATGTACTCTTTGGGTGCTCAGGCATTCGAATACATTGCTACATTTTCTTTTTCTTTTTTTTTTTTTTTGCAAGATTTTCTTTAATGGTTCTAAATGTTGTTTGCTCTCAGCATGTCCTCATGAATGAGAACTTAAAATTTAAAAAATATTCATTTGACTATTTGTGATATTAAAGTAGATTAAAACATCACTTGCATTAAACTACTTGTCTGTGGCCTCACAGTGAACAGAATCCTGCAATGTATTATTCATTTCACATTTTGCATGACCCCGTGCAGTCTTCTGGGGAACAGGTCATCTGCTTTATGTGACTTTTGTAATTTGCTGTAGAGTATGAAGAAGATAATACCAAGTTCAAATCAAAATTCCAAGAAATGTCAGAATTTGACTCATGTGCACAGAACACTATGTTAACACAACCAATTCAAAAGTTTTCAGTGAAGGATACAGATTCAGGTCATACTTAGCACACTGAGTAGGAAATAGACAGTGCCTACTTCAAAGCCTTTGAGTTTAATTTTCTGACAGGATACAAAAATTTTAAAGGATGTGGGATTTTAGGAAGCTAGACAAACTGGTGATGAGCAAACTCTGCAGCAGGCTATCTAGAGGCAACATACTCTCCCAGCTTTACTGTGATTAGCACAGTTTCACTAGGAAATTGCAGTGCTGCCTATTGTACGTAAGACTTGAGAAATAGCTGATACTACTGGATCTAATGCTTGGCTTGTGGGAATTTAACAACAAATTGGGAGCTGATGCACACTTATCCTGACAGCCTTTGCATGGACTCCACTGTGAACATCCATTTTCTTTTCATGTTCATCAGCTCTGCACAAGGGCTTTACTTTTCCATGCAAAAACTTGAATGAAGAAGCATCTGAAAGCTCCCTGCAACCCTGTGATGACCTGTAGCCCATGGTAACAGCAGATTCTGAAATGCAGGGATGCAGGGCATTTATATAGTAAATGATGAGTTTTCAGTATTACTTACACAGTAAATGAGAAACACTAAGTATTAGTGTAAATCTTTCCCAACAAATAGCTGTCAGGCAATATTCCTGCAAGGCAATGGGATAAGGAGGTAGTAGGCCAACACTGCATCTGTAAATTTAGTATCTAACTCAAGTCTACTGCCCACTAGCTGGCAGAAATCAAAACTGTCTCAGAATACTGCTTTTTAAAAGAACTTGGATCCTTCTAAAATACCTACATACTCCTTGGGCTATGAAGACTGTCAGAAGTTCCAAAACAGAGAAAATCCAGCCAGCTGGTGACATAGCAAGATAAAACACCAGAACTTGCACATGTCTGGCACACATTCTCTTCCTGTGATTTAAGCTCTAACAAACACAAGTCATGAGCCATGACTCCAGGACTCAAATAAGATCACTGACTTCCTGCTCTGGAAAAATTAAAATGTTATTGCTGTCCTTGTGGTAAAGCCTCTGAGCCTCAGAATTTGACAGCCCCAAGGAGAATTTTCTTGTTTGTTTATGCAGCACGGTACCGATAGATCCATGTTACCATATTTTAAATGGTGTAGGAAAAGGAACAGGATGGCTTGACAGCTCTGAGACCGAGACACTCATGTAAAATTCTATGCTATCTCAATGTCAAACTCCTTACACTGGCAATCCAAATACTCCTGAATACTCCATGCAGTCAGAGTCACAATTCCTTTGATGAAATGGACTCAAACGGGTAATAGTGGATTTTGTACACTTGTAGATATTCATTCAGCCAGTGCAAATGAAGATTTTCTTGCCCAAAAGGTGCTCTGCTTACCAGAGCCAAAGAATGCAGGGCTGGTGGTGGTGCCTGGCAGCAACACTAACCCAGCCAGACTTGTCCACACAGAGCAAGCTCAAAGAAGTAATGCCTGTATATGACAAGCAATGGAGCAGAAGTGCTTGGGCCGACCAAAAATGTCTTTGAACTGTGGCTAATGTGCATTAGATTACAGTTTATATCGTGTCAGTTTTCTGGGAATGGTGCAAGTTATGTGAGTAGACTTGGATGGCGTAATCAGGTGGCCAAAAAATAGTAATATTCAGGATTACTGCAGGTATTCAATAAAATCTATTTCTGGTAAGTCTCTTAATTAAGAAAGGGAGCAGCATGCTACACTGCATACCTTAGTAACTCAACTCCACCATTTATTCTGAAAATGTTTACCATCCATGCCCAAATATATATGGCATCAAGTTGGAAATGGGTATGACCTTAAATAATCCCAGTGTAGTTTTTAAGAACTGCATTTATTCTCAGGCCTAATTTCTTCTCCTTCCAAAAGAGTAATTGATGAGATTATCTGGAATCTCCTCTGGTAGATGTCTTTTCCCTTGTTCCTCCTTTCCTCACATGCAACACAAAACTCTTCCCTGCACTCTTAAGACCATTGCCAAAAATCATGTCATAGTAACAGAGATGGTCACCATCCTCTGTGTAATGCTAGAGTAAGAAGAGATACTTTTAACCCTCTTAATTATGGAAAAACTTGCCCAATTTTATTTTCTCTCTATGATCCAAAGGTACTACCAACAGAAAACACTAGGTGAATCTAGTATCTTTTGTGAAAAATTTATGCAGTGAACAGGACTTAAAGAGATTGTAACCACCAAATTGCAAGGACAAGATGCATCACAAAAAGTACCTGATACCTATTCCTACCTGTCCTTTTTCAGTGCTGTGCAGAGAAACACTTGCATGGCCATCAGTGTGACAATGTCATCGTCAGCCCCTTCACAGCAACAACCCCTACTGAAGGCTGAAGTACTACCAGGATCAGTATTGATCAATATGGATTAAACAACATTTTCCTTATTGCCAGATCTTGAGTAACCCCACCCGTGTGGTGCATGAAGGTAAGAAACACAAACACTGGGGTCTTTTGCAGGAGGATGTGTCCCACAGATAAGTGCAATGCATCAATCATTCACAGAGGTCAGCCACACACCCCTCCACATGCAAGGACACAGTGAGAAAGATTTGATCATCAGGCATTTAGGACACACCTCTCTTACCCATAGGAAAGCCTATCAGACTATGCTGACCATAAGATGGTACTGGAAGTGTTTGAACCCTGACATTACAGCACACTGTGGTGAGTTCTGAGAAGTGTCTTTTCCCAAAGGCTATAGTTGTTTCATTCTGGTTTTGAAGAGATTATAAGAGAGTTCCTTCAAGAAACTTCTCTTGAATTTAACTCTAGACTAAAGAGAAGATAGAAGGCTTGGATGTGTCTGTAGTTTGAGGAGGGAACAGAGAGGATATGGATTTTTCTATCCCTCCTGGTCTTCCACAGACACATATGCATAATATGCTTGTATCTACAGCTCTTATTTATATGAGCTGCATATGATCCCATGACAGGACTAATTTTAAGACATATTGAAATATTTTTGTTATTAATATCAGTGGAAATTACAATAACTGAAAACATTACTGGGGCTTGAGAGGATTTTTAGTTTATTGGGACACCTCTGATTGTTCTGACATATTGCTATTTTAACAGCATCTTTCAAAATCAGAGTATACCCTGATTTTATGTCAAGAGTATTTTTTTTCCTAAAAAGAAAAATTAATATAAAATAAATGTATATAATGAATTTTCTATTTTTTTTATCTACCATTCCCTTACAAAAAAACAAAAAAAAAACCAAAAAAAGCAAAAACAAACCAAAAAACCCCCCAAAAACCCAAAAAACCGCAAACAAATAAAAAAAAAACCCCAATACAAAACAAAAAAAAATCCACCAAAAACTGTCCCAGGATGAAAACTGGCCCAGGACGAAAATACAGTAATACATGGAGTCTAGCATTTCAAATAATGTTACTAAAGATGAAGTGAAATGATGACAATATGCTTGGACTACATGGAAGCAGTTTGTTGCAAAACCCAGCAGCTAATTTAAGGAGTAACACAGCAGTAGTCTCTGAAAAAGCTCTCAAAGTAATCTTTCCCAGTAGGTTGGTGTTTAGGCATACTAGGAATTTTATGAGAATGGAAAGATATTATGGAAATTTGACTGCAAGAGTTGTTGCTTTCAAAACCTTTCTACTGGAACATCAGGAACAAATTTTAAGCATGAATATACACTTCAGACAAGGTAGGCTAATTCTCTACCCTGAGAAATATCTGTTCATACAGAAACAAAATCACAGTGCATGGAGGGGGAGGGATGTCTTACCCAGAATTCCAGAAAACATTCTGACTTAAGAAGAAGATCAGTTCTTCTAGGAAAAAAAATCCAACCCCTCTAAAAGTTAGAAGGCAACTTCTACCAGTTTTCCACAAAACTTTAACGTTTCAGTGCACAACCAAACAAATTTTACTCCCTTATTTCAGAAAAGTATATGCCTTCAAGGAAGAGGAATGCTTATGGAAGCATCAACCAACTTGATGTTTGCTCTTCTGGACAACAACGAACACTTTAAATCCACGATGAAAAGTTTTTCTATAAACTTATTCTTCAATTAAGATTCATCATCAAAATCTGTAAAAACCATCATCAAAGGTAATGGAAAGCTCCAAAAGTTGACCTCCGAGTGACAAGTTAAAAAAAGGAGTTAGGAATAGAAAACAGAACATTAAGAAACACCAAACTGTGAAACACTGGACAGTCTGTTACCTCATCATCATCTGCATCATACTGTGCATAATGCTGCTCCAGCAGCTCTCTCTGGCGGCGTTCTTGTTCTAGGGTTTGACTAATCAGCTGTGCAACCTCACTCACTTGTCCTGGTTTTTCTCGTCCAATTACAAACCTGTACAAAACATTAGTGGAAAAAAAATAATATTACTCCTACTGTTTTACTGAATTCTAGGCTTTTAGCCATTTCTAGTATAGGGAGGGTAGCCTTTTCTTCCAAAGATGCATAGTTTTGACTGTTTCAAATGGGTTCTGTGGATGAGACCTGTCACAAGGGCACCGTGTGCAGGAGTGGGAGTGATCAGACTGCGGCAGGAGGGGCAAAATGGAAGGGACCATTACAAGCCTCCACTCCAGGTTTCAGTAATGTATAATCACTTCCATCCCCTTTAGAGCCATGTGTTTCCCAGAAGGCTACAGAAGCCCAGACTGTTATGGGTGCAGAGTAAGAGCACAGGCGCACTTACGGCAGCTTATAGTGAAAGGAACATGCATCAGAGTATCTCCTTCCCACCCTGACTCTGAAGTGATCTTCCATTTCTGAGCTTTTATATTTGTCTTCCTCCGGTGTAGAAAACAGAATCTATTTCCACATTTTTCAATCTGACAGACGCTATTTCCTTAATTGTAAACTGCATTTAAATCTGTCTCTTCTTTCATGAACTTCTGTTGCTAAGGAACATTTTCTCCACTGCTAGCTACTGCAGAACACTGGGCGCACACTTCCTTGGCTTAAAAGAACACAAGGGAAGTGCCTCTTTCTTGGTTCAGACTTGATTTCAGCAACTTGAACTCAGAATTGGCTTGCAGTGTAACCCTTCTTTTTGTTTTTTTTTCAACACAGTGGCAAAACCCTATTTAGATATGTTGCTATTTCCAGAACTAATCATAAACACCCATTACATAGTACCAACACACTGTGAACTACTGATCAAAAGCACAATTTAAAGATGTCAAGATGAAGAATTATTTTCTTAGAAGGCTAGAAAGATAATTAGGTAATTACAGATGAAAGAAGTATTATGTAGAACTGAAAAGCACAATAAGGTGACACTGAGATACTGGATGTAGTAAATTGTTGGTTTCCACAACATTTAGCTGAAATGATGAATTTAATTCATTATTTGAATGAGAGGCAGAAATGTGCATTATATCACATGTATGACAATTATTTTCACTAGTACTGTCTATCACTGTTAAAATCCCTTGGGATTCATCATCCATGTATAAAATAACTTCCCAACAGTGGATGACCCTGGATCCATTTTCTATGACAAATAATTTTTCAGATTCTATGAAGGCATGACAAAAAGGACTTCAATTTGGAGATTATTTCGACATCATCAAAATACCCAAGCTATTAATTACTTCCAAAAGGATAAGAAAGGTGAGAATGAGTGACTCCATTTGAAATAATGACACAAGGTGCTCTGAAAATAATTTGCAAGAAAGTGTCTTAGTTTAAAAACGTCCATAGGAAATATCACAGAAACTAGAAGAGAATCAAAGCAATAACATCAGCATTTTATACTATTATAAAATACAACATTAGTTCTGATTAATGACTGATTAAAGATTTGGGCTGAAAGAAAAATAATGTTTCTTCATGGCCCCTACACTTCATCTGTTCTGCATACTGACTCACAGACAGATCCTGTTTCCTCTAAATTTTGATTTTAGAGCCAAGTATTACAAAGACTAAACTAGTCATGTTTTCAGACTCAACTGGAAGGAACAATCAGCTTTTGAAAGGACTAAAGGAAGTTAAAAAAGGATTTAATCCATATCTGCTACTTGTTTGTCTCCTCTAATGTAAGAACAAATTAAAAGTAAATATGGAAAAAATCTATTTAAAAAAAAACTTAAGCAAAATTATGCATGAGTATATTACTTACACATAGCAGAGAGAACACCACGTTTGTAAACATGTGAGGGAGATCCTCAATGTGTAAAGTTATGAAATCACACAAAGTGATGCAAATATTGTATTCCCTCTGGCCCTCTGCCTGGCAATTCAGCTTCCTTGGAAAATACAAGACTTAAAATACTTCATACGATCATCTTTGTACACTGAAAACTTAGAATAGGTAACACATAATGCATCCAAAGTGTGGTAATTCCTGATAATTTAGAAGTGTTTTATGACTCATTAGACTGTAATGCAGTAATATTTTTCATACAGGCAAACAAAATTATGTAGCATTTAAAAATATTAATTATTAACTGAATTTTTCTTCTCATGCCAAAGCCACTTAACAGTTCACAGTGATGTGATTTTTCAAGGCTTGAATCACATGTGAAAATGAACTTACTCAGTGATACCTGAAGCTGTTAGATGACATATGAATAAAAGCCTCCAAGCAATGACAAAGCTTAAAGCAAATGTTTTCCAAAACAGAAATATACTAGTAATGTTCTATCTTCCTAAAATGTATTGCTTTAGAGTGATACATATCCAAAATGTCTGAAAACAATTTTTTAGAAGCATTCAATCTACAATTGACGTCAGTTCTAGACAAAGAATTGTAAATTTGTAAAACGGAATACTATGTTCCCAGCAATTACAGCTTTTACAAACTAAACAAATCTTTTTATTATTTTATATTCCATGACCTTAAAAATATCATGCATATAATTATATGTAACTGGTAAGTGAGATAAACTGGTAAGTGAGATAAATTATTAAGTTACCTTTTGAAGACAGAGACGAATAAAAATAACTTAGAAAACCATAAAGCAGGGGAAGTTAGTAAAACTCTAAGCATGAATTAGATATTTATTTACAGAATAGCTTTAAATACAAGAACTATCGTAAGCTGAAGTGTTTAAATATGAGAAAGAGACATAAGACTGTGATTCACTGACCAAAAAAATCAGTCACTGAACCACAATACACACACTTCAACCAAGTGGCTAATTATATATTTCAAATCACTTTGGCTCAACAAAACCAATCACATGCATTTCAGACTTCATTAATTAGTCCAAGGGCTAGAAGTATTATAAGAAAGAACTATACATCCTGTCAGCAATAATATATTTGAGAAGCTGGTCATGTTTTTAGATATGAGACAAATGAGCATTTTACAGCCTTTAAACCACATCATAATACTATTCCTCATTATTATTAAAGCCAGAAAATGCAAAATAAACCTCAGCAAATCTGTGATACAGCCATCATTGTACTAAATCCAGGTAATTACTGATTTTTTCTGAAGCCTGCAAAAAAGAAGGAAGGAGAAGGAGAGATGCAGGGCATGAACTGCCCTTGATACTCAAGAGTTACATGCAATTTAGCTGAATTACCAGCTGTAAAATATTCTTTGTGGTTGTGGCTAAAATGTACAGGGATGGAGCTAGAAATATAATTAATATTTCACTCTATAATGGATTTTAGAATATCTAAAAGAATTATGTATCTTGAGAAATTGAAAATTAATTACAGTAATGGTGGGTAAGAAAAGCATTCTAATGAAACTCAGGCAGCAACTCCTATATCTCCTGCAATCCATGATTTAAATATTTTACAGCACACCTGATACACAGCCTTCTGCATATGTCCAGCTTTTATTAAAAGAGATCTGCAGACTTGTGCTTACCGAAATAACATATCAATTTTTTTATCAACTGTGGGAACCAGAATCATTATTATAAAAATTGAATAAATTAAAAAAAAATATTTCCACTTTGAAAATAACAGGTACTAAAAAAAAATTTCAAAGGCACCAAATCTGTGATGCAAAACTGAAGTTCTGCAGCACATACTTTTAGTGAAATGAGTTAATGATTTCTCTTGAAAATACTTTGGGCATTAAGTGCTCAGTTAAGAATACATTTGCATGGTTTCCTTAGATCCAACAAAAATCAAGTAAAAATACAGCAAACACATTCTAAGAAAGAATGAGGGTTTTGCTGTAACAGTATTTAAAATCTTTTCTTCTAACCTTTCCTAAAAATACGGTTTGGTCCATAAAAATGTACAGTAAAATTCATTCAGGGAGTTTTACAGCCAGATGCCCCATCCCTCGAACTGTTCAAGGCCACTGGGGATGGGGCTTCGAGTATCCTGCTCTAGTGGAAGATGTCCCTGACAACAGCAGAGGAGTTGGAACTAAATGATCTTTAAGGTCCCTTCTAACTCAAACCATTCTACAATTTTTAAAATGGTTTTCTTCTGAGCTTTAAAGTCTGAAGCTGCTTCATTTATCTCATTTATTTCAAGATGTCTTCAATTACCTACTCTGGCTGCTTCCATTAGATTAACAGCCACATAATTAATCCAAAGTGCTAAAAGGGGTGTGAACCCTGTTAAGAAAGCAGTTTTATTTAGTCTCAGCAGCATAAGCTGGAATTTGTGTGGTTTTAACAAATAAGATCAACCTCTCCCAAACAACACTCTCAAATGCAGAAGTCACTGACTGTACATATGGAATTCACAACCTATAAGCTTCCTTACACTTCTTGATATGAAACGATCTGAAACTCATAAATGCCCTTTGAATAATTTCAGTTTGAAGGAAACCAGTCCAACCTAAGCCCCTGACTTGGAAAGATGGCCAACTTTGTCACGGCCTTGATCAGAATTACCCGTGCTGCAACTTCTGCTCACTGCCTGTTGTTTTGCCCCTTTGTACTGAGAGCACGAAGAATCTGGTTTTATCCATTCTACCTCATGAAAGGTAGTGGAGACAACAGTAGGACATCTGACATCCCATTCTTTTCTTTCCACTGATGATGATCTCTCCACCTCTTCCCAGGATGCTGCCTGCACATCAGCTCTCTAGCTCACAGTGTTGCACAGGGATGCTACTCTGGATGCCTGTCTAACATCAGCCCTTATCTCATAAGGCTTCTGCCAGCCCATTCCTGCAGGATGTTGAAGATCCTGTGATTGCAGCCCTGTGTTACCCTATCTACCTCATGTGCAAACTTATGTCAGTAAATCCACCCAGCCTGCCCCTGCATCAGAGATAGGCCATGTTCACAGAAATCTTTAAAGCTACTAGCTGGAACCAAGAGGATGGTAGAGGGAAATAAAAAAGGTTTGCCTGGAGATAAGTGACCCAAAATTAACAGAAAGGGAAGAACTCTGCTTGGAGATCAGCACTCAAAGTAACACAATGAAGTGATAACCATCAGTGAGCAAAAGTGGCAATGACTGAGTGAAGTTATTTAAGGTCACATAAGAAACATCTAAGAGGGCAATCTGTGTAATATCTAGCACAGGATGGTGGCTATGTGAAGTAATACAGATAAGCAGACTTTGGGAAGAGCCTCCAAGGACCCTGGAGATCAAGTTGCCAGTAAGATGAACTGTTGAGCAGAAGTTCTGCAGCCTCTATTCTTCTTTCCAGGCCCAGGATGAAGTAAAATACCCTGAATTTAAAGACAGACAGCAGGACTACAATTTACCACCTTAGGGCCAGAAGGGACCATGCAGTGAACAGGGACAGCACTAAATCAGGTTGCTCAGGGCCCCATTCAACCTGGCCTTGAACAGTTGCAGGGATGAGGCATCCACAAATGTTCTGAGAAATCTGTTCCAGTGCCTCACTATCCTGGAGTAAAGAACTTCCTGATTTCTAACACAAATCTCTCCTCTTTTAGTTTAAATCCATCCTCCCTTGTCCTATCACTATTTGTGTAAAAAGTCACCCTACCTTTTTTTTTATAAAGTCCCCTTTCATTACTAGAAGGTACTATAAAGTCTTCTCAGAATATTTACTTCTCCAGGCCAAACAATTCCAGCACTCTCAACCTGTCTCCAGGTGAGGTGCTCCAGCCCTCTGATCAATTCTGTAGCCCCCTCTGTACCCACAGCAACAAGTCCATGTCTTTCTTGTGCTGAGGACCCCAGAGCTGGATGCAGCACTGCAGGTGGGTCTCACAAGGCAGAGAAGAGAGGCAGAATCACCTCCCTCACCCTGATGGCCAATCCCCTTTTGGTGCTGACCCAGGATGTGGCTGGCCTTCTGGGTAAACAGTGGTATCAGTGGTACTGGTGCATGGGCAGCAAAATCACAGATCAAGCATCAGAAAAGCCTCAGCAGACTCTCCACAGCCTCTTGGATAGAAGCCCCTGATAAACTGTGGTACTATCAACACTAAATGGATATTGAGTCAGACAATTAGAAAGTCATGTAAAAAACCCACACAAAGAATACCAATGCACTTAGATTAATTATTCCTCCAGAAATCAATTCTAGTCTACGGCCTCACTGACACATTAGCTTTACTCAAGAGTACTTCAAAATTTGCCAAGGGATTCAATGTTTTGGCACCTCTCCAGGTTCTGGTCCTTACATTGCTCTGTTTTTCTGAGAGGGCACATTAAGAATCAATTCCATCTCTTTCCAGACAGCCTGACAGTATTCCAACACAATCCTTGCTTAAATTTTTTTCTTGAATACAGGGTGGTAATTTAATCAGCATTTGCTCTAGCACCACACAATTCTTATGGGAATGGCTACTTCAGAGAAACACATTTGTAAATCCATGCTTTAACATATTTGAATGCAGCCACTTCTGTTCAGAAGGTACAAGTGCTAGCAGGCTATATTTCCAAAAAAAACAGACTGCTTTCTGAGGTGAGATCTGTCTTCCCTCACCTGTGCTGACATCCAGAGGGAAGAAATCCAGGAAGAAAATACAGATAGGTCACAAGTAAGCTTCTGAGTTCAGACCATGTCCTTAATCTGGATGATTACCCGATCCAGATTTTAGGCAAGACTGACCACCCTCACAGCACAGTCCAGCTAAGTGCTCCTGCAGCACCATCCATACAGTTTGGCGAGTTATCCTGCAAGGATGAAGAGCAGGTATTTCTGCCCAGCTCTCACAGTGTTGTATCCCATGAATCAAGGTGCACTAAAACTCTGTGGGAGCTTCCATAAAATAGTATTTTGGATGAAGGAGTAAAAAAATAAGCTAAATAAACATATATTATGATATTTCAGTTGCAAGGTTAGTTGTTTATGTTTAGATCCAACCAAGTTGAGGACGAACTTATTCAAAACATGTCAAATTGTTCCTTTTTCCAGAAGAAAAGAAAAATTGGTCCTAATGAAATCCAGCCCCACTGAACCTTATTCATTCATGTTGTACTTAATTTTAAAAGCCATGCTCCAATAACTAGAAAAATAGTTTATAATTCAGACAAAATATTTAAATGAAGATTTCTTTACATATTTCACAGTCAAACATGTAATTTCTTGTCCAAATGTGCAAATATTTAGAGAAAAAATTTGCCATTAAATTCAAATTAGCAAGAACTCAGGACACAGGGGCTATGTTTATGCCAGTAAATTACACAGTGCCAGGAAACCCTTCCAAGTACTAGTAACTGGTCATCATATTATAATAGTATTACATCTCCGAATCAATCTTGGAAACAGTTTGACCCCAGTTAACTAATAACCTACTAAAGAATACTCAGACACAGTCCAGGAGTTAGAAAAGGCTAGGAGTCAGCTTGGATGCTTCCAATGGACAATGTGGATATGGCCACCCTGCTCAGAAAGGTACAACTCTTTAAGGGCAGGAGCAACTCTTTAAGGCACCCCTCTGGTGCCAGCTGGCCTCAGCACAAAGAACAGTCCAAGGCACAGCCTGTCTACTACACAGGCACAGCCAAGGAATATAAACCAGCTAAGCAGTGATGAATACAGTCTCATCTCAGCCATGCTAAGGGGTCACAGGATTCTTCTTGTTCAGTATACTACTCCTGGTAGTCTTACAGGACAATTACCAATACTTGGAGGAGTACTTTGCAGAACCCAGAAAGAAAACATATTATGGAATCTTTAGTAAAACCACAGTGGATTAAACAGGAGAAATTTACAGTATTTTGGCACACAGCCCCACACATTTAGTTTCTGTGGGACCCAAAATTCTGCTTGATCAAAGAAGGAGAAAGAGCACGAAGCATACATGGCTTCTGAAGCAGCCCAGCATGAAGTCCCAGCTCAGCAATCAGCACTGCAGAGCAAAGGGCTTTTCTTTTCTTTCCTTCTCTTCTCAGCTCCTCAGCTCTAGCACTTGGATTCAAGGAAAAAGAAACAGACAAGGAAAGAAAGAACAAAACCACAACCTCCAGCCAGAAAGCAGACATAACATAACATAACCCAGCTCTCTGAAGCAGACAGGGAGTGTGGTATCTTTTGGTTTGGGTCCTGTCTCATTACCCAGTAATTAGCAGTCCTGCCTCTACCACAAAGTAGATCTGGCACTATGGAGAATGCCTGCAAATTTTAAAGGACCCGGCTGTTTCCCAGGGTAAGAGCACAGGCAGGCAAAGTCAGAAGGAGCAAATGAAAATCTGCAGAGGATGCACACTGGGAGAAGAGATGATTATTACCTAGACAGAGGAGTCACAACAAAGGCACACTGTTCAGTGTTACTGTCAACAATGGCATTCCCATGTGGGCATACTGCTGCTGGTTAAGTCCTGAGGCAGACTTCATCTGCCCCCTGCACTGCCCTAGTTCTCACAAAGATCTGACAGTATAAACTACCTTTCCAGATGCTGTGGTGGCAAACAAAACTAACAGCAGGCATGCAAATACTATTCTCAGAAACAGTGTATTTTTCAGAAAAAATTCAGCTCAAGATGGGGTGAGAAATTAGCTGAGGAAGGAATGACATTTCAAATTTATGTTAATGAGCAATCAATTATTTTTACTTTTCACCCTTTAATTGCTCCTTGCATAAGAGCTATATAAAAGTAAAAATTTGTATGAAATATTGCATTTTCAGTTTGGTACAAGATAAAAAAATTAGGCTGTGAATTAATTGAGAGCTGAGACAGAGTCCTGCTTTGAACGGAAACTTTCCAGATAAGAAAAACCAAAAATGGCAATAAATGATTCTTTATTAGAACAGAGAATAGTTAATAGTGAAAAGCCAGAAGGCTGGATAGCTGCACTGCTGTTGTTAGAACATACTCTTTAATGATCTAGAAGATTAATTAGACACAGCAAAATTGGCTAACCAATTATTTAAGATGGAAATACTTTGATGCATTTCAGCAGAATTTCAATAAACAAAAGCAGGTAAACTCATTGGCAGGTTAGAATTAAATCACTTAATAACTTTCAGGATGGTACAGTTTGTGATAAACCAAACAGGTTCTGCACAGGTTCTGTGTGGTTCCCTAAAAAAGCCAGGAACTGAGTTAGAAAGCACCATGAGAGCATCCGCTCAGTGCCTAGCAACAGTTTGGAAAGCTGAGAAAATGTTTAGTCACATTCATACAACAGGATACGGAAGAAGGACACAGAATTTAAAATTTGCCTCTCTGGTAAAACACTGAATTTGGTTAACTTCCTTAAAAGAAACCTTTCAGAGGAAAGTAATAATGCTAAAAGCATACAAGCAGCATATGAAGGACTGGGATTTTCTGATGATTCTCTCATGCAAGACTCTTTCTCCTTATCAATGCAGTAAGTCTTCCTAGAACCATGTCCTCCTTTCCTGGGAACTTGCTTTTCCCAGATCTGTGTAAGCACAAATCTTTGTACTCAGTAAGTATGATAAAAGGATAAAGTTTTCTCTAGGAAAGAACTAGATCTTTTCTCTTGCAAGTATGTTCAAGAAAAAAAAAAATATTCCCTGGAGGCATACAGCTCTTCAAGTGAGCTTTCTCTGGCAGAGACCGTAGGGTCTCCCAGAACCCTTTCATTATGATGAACAGGGGAAGAAAGTGTGGTCACAAAGGCTTAACATCACCCTAGCAGCTTCAAAGAACAGGTCTGATACTCAATATCATAGTTCATGGGGAAACTGCAAGCGAAACAGTACAGGAGAAAACTCCATGACAGGATAGGATTCCCACTGTCAAGCTGTCTCCTTATCCTATCTTTTATGACTGCAGGCACCACTTGCAAACTTCATGCTGATGGATTACATCCTAAATGGGGTCAAAAGAAGCACAGAACAATTAGTGGTATTAGTGTGGCAGTGCCCTCTGAGCCATTAATCTCAGAGCAGGGGCAACACTCAACAATATTGAAAACAACACACATTGCAAATCCCTCCTGTATATAATCAAATTTTGAAGTTCACTAATATGAGATATTATTAAACTAAACAGTTATGTAAAATTATAAAGAAGACTTGATTTACATCAATTGAAATAGCATTCATAGTTGTAGTTGCCTGATTAGAGTCACGAGGACACTAATTCTCATCCTGAAAAACAGAAGCTGATTGCCAGCTGGGATTATGAAAGAATTCCATCTCTTTCCTTTGCCTCACAGGCTACCACAGTACATCTGCTGGGTAATGATTATCTTTCTAGAAAACATTATAAGAAATAGTAATTTTATTTATTATCACTGTAGAAGTCAAATTGGTTAAGCCAATGATCTTTCTTTATGGTATGATGACTCTGCTGGATAGTCCAATACTGCAAACAATAGATAAAATAATCACAGATGCTTTTGTTTGTTCTTCTTTCACCTCCTCTCAGCCTCACCTAGAACAGTTCAAAAGGTAAAAGCCATGTCTTCATTTTCACAAGTTTTTTACTTTGTCAGCTACAGACAGACAGTCTGGATACATTTTTTCTGGTAGAAAAATTGCAAAAATCTATTCTAGGTCAACGACTTCCACTGTCAGTATCATTCAAAGTGTTCAGAAGGCTCAAAGGAGAAAAATAAATCACTAGGTATCGGTATTATGCAAGCTCTCTGAAGAGGTATTGGCTACATTTATTGCAAAGAATTAAGAAGTGGCTTTAAAGGCATTCTATTCACGAGTGTCCTTTCTTTACAACTGATCTCACATTAATAAACCCTGCTATAAAAACCAGCATGCACTTTCACTAGATTAAGGACAAAACTACTTTAGATACGTATTGCTGAGGGATATAAATGCGAAGTAATATCAGTGAAAGGCAGACAAATCTCTGTGTGTACAGGACACCAGGCAGAGGAACGGCACAGGTTTTGTATGCTACGATCACAAAGATAACTATGCTTATTAAAGCACTTCTACAAACCCACCAAGCTGACACTACTGAGCAGCAGATACGCAAGTAAGAGCGAACGTGATTCCTTCTGAGAAGGAAGGGTTCCTGACGCTGCCTTGCCCTGGATCA
Organism: Regulus satrapa; assembly: GCA_013396955.1. Taxonomy (NCBI): domain Eukaryota; kingdom Metazoa; phylum Chordata; class Aves; order Passeriformes; family Regulidae; genus Regulus; species Regulus satrapa. The sequence continues at coordinate 197,884 of VWZN01006319.1, forward strand.
GGTGAAGTGTGCTTGTACACTGCCTACACAGTGGCAGCTCAGTGGCACAGCCCCCGCAGGAAAGGCAGCAGGGGTTAGAGCAGCAATCTCTTCCCCTGCTCCTGCCTCCCGCAGTGGCGCGGATCATTAATGGCAGCTGCCATGGGAATGGTGCGCAAAATGGTGCACTGCTGCCTGCACCGCTCCCTGCAACGCTGCCTGCAACGCTGCCTGCACGGCTGCCTGCCCTGCCAACAGGCACAGCTGACAGCTGGGGGCAAGAAAGGCATTTTGCCCCAGCAGACCCTCCCATGTTGTCCCTAATGCTCTGGAGCAGTTCAAGTGCAGAGGTTGTCACTGTCTGCCCAAGAGGGTGCAGATGAGGGATTGTCCATCCTAGCTCTAACACAGCAGGAAACAGGATTTGTCAGAAACCAATTTTCTCTCCGCAAAACAAGCAGCAGACGGGGCTCTTTTGTCACATACCAAAGAAAAACAGTGGGAAGTTAAAAATACCTAATTTCCTTTCATATAAAAATCAAGCAGTATTAGCTCTCACTTTCTTTAAAAGCAAATGTTCAAACCTGTATTGAAGCCAAAATGTCAAGCACACTGAAACATCTGTCTTCAAAAAACAGCCTTCTGGAACCATTTTTCATTTTGTGCAACTAAAACCAGTGTAGAGCATCAGGCAACAAAACCATCCAGGACTGGACCAAAAGCTAAGCAGGAGCCTGTGTCACACAAGTCTTGTCTACCTTGCCAAGTCTCACTCCCAGGCTACCACAAACCAGGGATAAAATTATGCATTTCTCAGCTGACTTGCATAAAGCAGAAAGTAGTCTTTCTGAGCATTTTCTTTCCGTGAAGTTTAAAATGAAAAAAAAAAATAAATTAAGGAAGCTGCACAAAATATTACCCATTTATTTCCTCTAATTAGAAATACACATTAGTTAAGATACTGGCAACCACACGGTATGGCCTTTATGTCTACATTATTAGTATTTTTGTATTATTTTATATTGTAACTCATACAGTACTTAAAATTTATTATTAATTGAATATTATTTTATTCTCTTTTTTGGTCTAGTTGTAACACTAACACACTGGGTCATTTTTTCCAAGACTGACTTTTAAAACTATCTTAAAATCTTAAAAGGAAAAATGTAGACACTCAAATATCTCTCTTTGATAAATGAGAGCTGTCAGAAGCCAGTGACCAAGTTCACAGGATACACAGTACACCTGGACAATGTGAGCTCAACAACAGTGAAGAAATACTTTTTTCACCTCCCTATTTTGTGACAAGGGTCTAAATTGCAACCAGTCTCACTGCAATTTACTTCCTGAGAGAAGACTGTGGGAGCCCTGTGTGAAAATAAATTTTAGTTTTTTTCTTCCTCCATTATTTTCCCATGGAAGCAAGTACTCTGTTCTTTAATTTATGTGGTAATAATTTCACAAACTAAGCTGATTATAAATGCATACAATACATATGTTTTATGTGAGTGCTTTCTTTTTTCCTTTTTCCTTTTGAACCAGAACATCAAACACAGAATATACATAGCATTTTCTCTGTGTACCGAAACACAGTAACACATTATTCTCTGTCATAAGGATTTTATGTTTGAAGGTCCCAACTGTAGAAAACCTAATAAAGTATATACTCATTTTCATAGTTTAGTCAGTAGGAACACTCACAGCATGTGTGAGTCTTTGCAGAAAATAGTAATAGTGTAACTTCAAATGTAAATGTTACACAAAAATATACTCACCTATAATTACACTACAGTTTCTAATATTTTATTTTTCCTAAATAATCCCTCTGAAATGAAAGATTGATCAACCACCCCCACGATTCTTTGCAGAATCCACATCCCAGCATTACTCCTCAATGTCACGCAGGATCAGCTATGGAATTACAGTGGAAGTGTGCACGCCAACATATAGCACCACCATCTGAGGGGATCTGCATACATTACAACCCATAGTTTAGTCATGGTTCAAAAGAAGTCAGCTCTGTACTCATTAATTAAAGAATTCAGTTGTACTCCCTAGAGAAGATTTTGAAAGAGAACCAAAAGGTGGATACAGAATGGCTGATGCTTTTACACTATGGCAAAGATATTTTTGGATTTATTTTGTAGAGTTGAATCTTTACTGAAATTACCAAGCTATTGAAAAACTATGTGACTGCACAGGGTTTTAAATGGCAAACCAGTTCATTTCTAGGGAAACAATGTTCTCATTAATGACATTTTATAGCTTTACATCCACATTCACTCAAGTTCAGAAACGTACTTGCAGTGTATGTTACATTTTCCAGTCTGTTCATTTTTTTTTTTTGATCTTTACAGAGTTTCAGTAAACCACAGCATAGGTGCAGAGAGAAACCCACAGATGGGGCTGGGAGCTCAGTTAATTAATATTGGTTACTTCCCAAGTTTGGTAGCTGTTATCGCTACTGCATCCGACACTCTCCTGTCCTCTGGGCTGAGGTGGCACCTGAGGGACCAGAATCTCCTCCTGCTCCACCCCTGGAGCATGAACCTGGCCTGGGTCCCCATGGCTGGAGCAAGGAAGTGATCACTGGCAGCAGTTTCCATCTGGCCAACACCCACAACCTTCATAATTCCAACTAATGCAAACACCTTGAAGCCCATGAACATCTAGACTAGTGATCGAGCACAGTCATCATCTGTCTGCAATTTCAGCTTGACCTGGTGGTAATATTTTAAAAATTTAAGCCAAAATAAGAATGTACTACTGTATTTGATCCCTCTTATCAAAGAAGAGAAAGCATCAAAGGGAATAGGACACAGAGGCCAAAGCCTCCTGATTCCACCCAGGCAAACTGCAACACCTGTGAAAGAAGCCAAGTAATAATAAGTATTAAATTAAAATTTCTTTTTTCCTTCTAAAATACTCACCTGACTTTCTCTTTGGTGTTTCTAAGAACAGTCGCAGCAAAATTTTGTGTAACACCAACCAGACTGATGCCATCAACTTCCACAATTTGGTCATTCACTTGGATCCTTTCAGGGGAAAAACACAAATGCACAAATAATTGTACGAATTCTTGCAAATTTTCAGCAAAACTTTAGGCATAAAGAGAGCTTTCTAGTTTGACCTTAAACAAAAGCTCAATCATAAAATGATTGAGGTAAATGTGAAAAGCACATCATTCCTTGCACACAGCCATGTCATAAATCCAACTTCAAAGTTACTATTACAGTTAATATCATCGATTAATTATCCAGTCTCTTTCCCTGTACAGAAATACAGCAACACAAACTCTTGAATTTGTCATATGAATTAAATTAAATGAGATACTTGAACAGCTCTTATATCATTCTTTCCTAAGCCAATCTTGAAAAACAGCATAAGACATAGCTCAGGCATTTCACACTAATGGAAAAAAACTGTAGCATTTAACTAAAACAACCTGCTCATCTGTGGAGAAAAGAACTTATGCATCAGACCCAATAGTGACATACTCTCTTAAGATATTTCATCTAACTTGTTCCAAAAAAAAAAAGAATTCCCAGTGTGTGATCTTGCTGCACACAATCACAAAACCTTGGACTCTTTTTGAAACCAAATACCTATTTACAACTGTTACACTGTTTAATGCAGAAAAAGTCAAGACAGAATGAAAGCCACGCTGCTTTTATTTAAAGTAAGCACTGCCACAAAATTCCTAAAGCAGGCACTGGACTCATCTGGATTCCAGATCCCTGGAAGACAACTATTATAATATTCCTTAGAAATACACCATCTCTAATAGTTCAAAAATAAAAACCAAACAAACACATCCAGAACTAGTCAAAAGGAGCAATTTTCAAATACTTACATGGTTCTATTGATCCAAATAACACAGTTTACAAAGCAACCAAGAAACAGCTATGAAAACAATCCCATTGAAATTATATTAAAATCTCTAAATTAATGTATTGAACATCTTAGGATATATTAGTGATTAGATTTATTTTCACAAAACAACAGAGGCTTCAACAAAATGCTGAAGCATTTGGACTTGGAGCACTAATTTCTCTGTTAAGTCTGAGGAAATGCTTTGCAGTTTTACATGTATTCAAGCAGCATTTTCTGTTCTTTGGATTCCAGTGGTGAGAAATACTGTATTGATTCTTTGGCATCCTCACATTAGAGAACGTCACTGTGCTCTAGGCAGGATCTCCCTTGAAAAAGGCAGCCTATAACATTTCTATAATATTTCTCCTATTTTGAAAATTATATTAGGCATTTTAATTTCAGAATTTTATTTCAATTTTCTCTGACACATTTGATAAATATAGCAATCACATTAATATTTATCTAATTTTGACCCTTTTTTTTTTTAACTTTAACCAACACAGGGTGCAGTCAGATGGCCACAGGACTTCTTGGAAAGTAACTTTTAAGAAGCTGGTGCCTACTGAATGGAATAACAGACTGTATAAATCATCACACAGTGGACTAGCAGTGTTCATACAGATACACAGGTACAGTATTTCAGGTGATGAAACATCATGTTAGAGAACTTCTGCATGCAACTTCATATGCGGCTCTAACTTGCTTCAACTAAGTCTATTTGCTCTTTAAGCATATTTTTTATCTCCTTCTTTCTTGTTTGGATAGCTCCTATATTAACTCCCAACTCTTATATTTAAGAATTCTTTAAGAGTTCTCCTTCCTTTCTATATACACATATATTTTTATTACATATCAACATACAAAGCACATAATTTCTACAACAGGAGCTTCCACTCCAACAGGAGCTCCAGGCCTCCTCTGTCTCTGAAATCTAATTTCAAACATGAATGAAAAATTAGGCTCAGGTTGCCAAAGCCTGAATTCTAGAAATTTTATTGCTTTTATCATTAATAAAACTGGTAATTCTTCTGGCAATTATTTTCTAATATTCATGACTTTAAACTCTGCCTGCAGATTACCATGAAGTAGCAACTACAGATATGAACCAACTAAACTCAAAGAAATTATTTGCACAGTTTCTCTGTATGATGAACTGAAAAATTTAATTTGTGCAAAGACAACTTCTAGAGCTCAAAATAAGAATTAGGTAATGTTTCAAAACTGTTGCTCCTAATGCTATCAATACTTTAAAAAGTGAATGACTCATCACCACAATAATTTGAAAGAAGCAGCTATGGATTGATTGATCCAGGAAAGAATTATTTTTTATATTCAGTCTAATGACTGATCTCATTTTTTTTTACACTATTAATAACCTCTACTAATACTTAACAACATAAGTATGCCTTTGGATTCATCTTGAAGCACCCTTCTTGGTTAAATATTGGCACACTAAACCTTTAACTATGACAAATAAACACTACCTGTTTGTCTACAGCAATATGGATCAAGCCAGTGGGGTTAAATCACTGAGAAACTCTTTTGCACAGATTTTGTATTTCCGTGGGAGACAAGTACTTCATACCATAATTTGATAGGTCTTTCAATAAAAAATAGAACAACTATGCTACAGATACTGTAATGTTTTAAACTGTAGCTTCCAGAAGAACCCGGTTGAAGATTGCCTTGTGATTATTCAGAATATCTGATGCAACTGCTGAAATAGTTTTGTTTTCTGGTAGGAGACTTTTTTGGCTATCAGTGTTAATGATTAAGTAGGCTTGATGCACTTTATTATGCAGAACTGTCTGGTCCTGACTGAGAGGATTATATATCCCTTTCCCAAGTGAATGATCAGTCAGGCTCTCAAAGAGAAAATCAGAGTCCTATTTCTCAGCTGACTGAACATTCTGCCAGTTGAAAACCAACACAAATATTAGAATGGTCAAAGAATGATATTATTTTTTTTCTCAGCTGACAAGTTCCTTTCAGATGCCATCTAGGGAAATGAAAGAAAAGACTTGTGATGGAACATTAACTTCTGTAGCCCACTCAAACATGTGAATAATGAGATGAAAAGAAATTACAGATCATGACAGAGCAGCAGTGAGTGACTGATTTTCAACCAGAGAATTTCACAAAGAATACCAGTCGTGAGCTTAATGCCTTCTAGCTGAGGTCAAGCATACCCTTCAAAAAAACATTCAGTTAAATTTAGAGTAATGGATTAAGTCATGACATCTTGAGGTGTCAGCTTCTTCATTTCCCTTCCTAATTTTTTAGCCTATGATAAATCAGTACTTGGCCTTCAACTTGAGCTCTTATTGCCAACATCAGTAAAAATACCTCCAAGACCAATCTAGAAGATTACATACTTCAGGATTTTCAGAGCAATGTTACTGAACTTTGCAACCCCCTGCCTTCTAGAGTCTTTTGTTTAAATTTTTGTGGGGTTTCACAGCAGAACAACTTTTTGCCTGGTTGAAAAGTTAGAGGTGTTCAACAAGGAACATGTTACTGCCATACATTTTTTAGAAGACAGCATCAACATCTTATGAGTTTATTCCCACTCTTATTTATACAATATTTTCATACTGTTTAATATAACAACACACTGATGGCCAAACTCAGAAAATGAAAATTCATATAAGTTGTTTGAATTACTTACATATCAGTTAAGTTTTATTGGGATGAAAATAATAAAGGTTGGAAAAGATCTTCCAAGACTCTCCAGGTTCAGCCATCCACTAAGCAGCTCAATCCCTCCTAAACCACATCTCAAGTGCCACATCCAGATGCCTCTTCAACACTTCCAGAGACAGTGACTCCACCACCTTTCTGGGCAACTTATTCCACTGCCTTTTCCAGTGGAAAAAAAACTCTAATATTTATTCAGAACCTCATCTGACACAATTTAAGGCCATTTCCTCTCAGCCCTTCACTTGTGACATGTCAGAAGAGATCAACCCTCACCTGGTTACCAACTCATTTGAGGGAGTTGTAGAGAGTGACAAGGTCTCCCCAGCCTCCTTTTCTGAAGGTTAAACACCCCCAGCTCCCTCAGCTGCCCCTCATAAGACTTGTGCTCCAGACCCTTCACCAGCTTTGCTCCCCTTCTCTGGTCACACTCTGTCACCTCAGTGTCTTTCCTGCAGTGAAAGGCCCGGAGCCAGACACAGCACAGCGAGTACAGGGGGGACAGTCACTGCCTTGGTGCTGCTGGCCACACTATTGCTGATCCAGGCCAGGATGGCTTTCTTGACCACCTGATATCTAGCTGCCTGCCAACCAGCACCCCAAATCATTTTCTGCTGGGCAGCTCTGAAGCTGCTCCTCCCCCAGCCTGAGGCTGCTGTGCCCCAAGAGCAGTACCTGGCCCTCTGCCTTACTGAATCCTGCACAGCTGTCCTCAGCCCATCCATGCAGCCTGTCAAGATCTCTTTGTAAGGACATCAAATGGAGACAGACTAAAAATCAAACTCTGAACAGAATTATTTTTTTTAAGAACTGCCTATCTAAAGCTGGCTTGAAGCCAATAGAACAGGTGTGGGAGCTCAACACCTTAAGAATCTGAATTACCTTCAAAAGTGACACAGAGCTTGGAATCGGGAGCCTTACTCATGCTGAAGCATCTGGGTTCTCAGTAGTCACAAAACCGTATCTTTGGCAAATTTGTTCTTCTTTAAAACTTTAAACTCATGGTACCAATTTAGTGTCTTCTCATAACTACATCAGGTATTTGGACCTTACCAATGAAGTTTATGAACTTTACAGATGGGATTACTGTGATATACATTAAGCAAACAACTATTCCCTATGAAAATCATAAATTACAGTAACTATTGCTGATAAAATTTCAAAAGAAAAAGTCTAGTTTACCTGCCATCTCTTTCTGCTGTCCCACCCTCTGTTACTGTCTTGACAAATATTCCCAGTTTTTCAAGGCCTGCATCAGCTCCAACTCCCATTCCAATAATGCTTATCCCAAGTCCATCTTCATCTGTGAAAAAGGCAAGAGAAAGCAGAAACTTTTTAAATTTATCTATACGGTTATTTGGTAGGTAAACATTCATGCTTTGGTTCCTCTTGGTTTTCTGTGTCAATAAAACTAATATTATTTTGCTTCCTTCTTAAAAAACCTATTTGACTACAATGTTAATTAAACACAAAAAAGTACCATCTGCAGTCTTATGAGGAGCTTAGAACAACAGACAAGATTTTTACTTCTCTAGTGAAGAATGAACGTATCACATCAAACGCCGTGTAAAATCAAGTTAATTGAGTGTCACAAAACAATTCTCTTAAGAAGGTAAAAACTGCCTGTCTCTGAGCTGCTTCTTTAATTTCTCAAGGAATAATTCCTGAAATCAAAAAAGCCAGGTGACTACAACAAATTAAGGGAAATTCAAGATAGGCTCTGTAGGCATGCGTAGGTAGGTCAGTGGTCACAGGAAGTGGACACAGACACGATACCTTTTTCTAGTTCAACTGGAAAGAGCTCCAGCTTTTCCACACGCTTCTCAAGTTCATATTCAGCTGATGCAGCCACTGGGTCAACTTCATCATTCCTCCTGTCATAGTCTTCATTTGAGTATGTATTGAAAACCTGCGGAAATAAAGCAAAAATCATTTGGCTACCCACTCCAAAAAGACTTCTATATTAATAAATTAGCTACTACTTTTGTCCTGTGATATTGAAAAGTTTGAAAAGGCTTTTAAAAGACAAATTTCTCCTGTTTATTCAAACTTCAGGTTTTTTAATTTGTGCTTTTTTATTGAAGGAATTGAAGGAAGCAAAAGTACATTTGCAAAAGTCAACTGAGTGTAAGTTTCTACATTTTTTATAATAAATTCAAAAGTTGATACTTTAATATCTACATTGTTATATGCATATTAACAATATTTAATGATGTAACAATCATTTTTAAATTTTAATAATATCATTAAATACTTCATTTAATTCATTAAAATATATGATTAATAAACATTTAAAAATACACTGAAATTATAATCTGAATAGTGTTTCTGTATTAGTCTTTACACGTTATGAAGTTCCAGTTCACATTCCTCCAAACAAAGCTCAACCTGAAGGTTACTAATCTACATTTAAATCACCTATGGATATCACAGAGATGGTGTTGTATATTATGTATTACCTTTTTTAAAACAGCAATATACACAGCCATGGGTATTTTTCTAAACCTACCAGGTAAGGTTTACTGGTTTATTTCACCTCTAAAGCAGTAATTTAACAGTGACTGCATTAACCTGATTCTTTTATTTATGCTACTTGCTATCATACTTCCAACATGGCCTTTAATCAGTGATTATTCAGATCTTCAGAAACATTAGTCAGGAAAAGCATATTTTCATATTTTAGAGATCAGGGTTTGCCAGCCTAATTCATTTAACTGTTTGCACTTGGTAGTAAGGAAAGAATATGTATTACCAGCGGCAATAATTTTACTGAGCTTCAGTCCCATGGATATATCATATTCATCACTTCAAATAAAGGAAAATGACTTTCACATTTCCTCTTCCTCTTTTACAGACAACCTACAGAAGACATCATTGTGTAGCCATGTTTTCCTTTATCACTGTTCCTCTTGAAATATAAAACACTGCACCCTGCTTCACAGCTACATAAATATTCCAAAGTTCTCCAGAAGCCTGCTCTTTTACAGCTCTGCCTGGAGGCTCTGTCACAATGTCCCTGGATGGAGCACACATGCCAGCTGGCTGCCCAGTGCAAGTGACAGGAGCTGGGTCATTGCCACCTGAGGAGTCACCTGAAAAGCTATTAGTTCACATTCATTTCTTTTAAATAGTCAATCTACTGAAGTTGAAATACAAAAATACTTTTAAATACTATTTTAAGTCTATTAATTATGTTATGGCTACCACAAAGCTAACAAAAAGCCCTCTCAGTTTTACATTAAGTATTGGCTGAAACAGAAAGACAGAAGTCACTCAATGGGAATTTTAAGTCTTGTATTTCACATCAATGTGAAACAATTAATTTCCTCTTCCAAGAAGACTGAGATGATAAACATTTTACAAGAATACACAAACCTATCTCACATTGATTTTTAGCCATTATGATGCAAAAAAAAGGGATGCTTTAACTAAATTATGCTCCTAGAAAGCCTTCATAAACACATGCAAAGCCTAAGTAAAATAAGACACAAAATTAATGCTGTCCAATGCTGCTGAACTTTCTATGCTGCTTTAGTATCTGTAAGATTGGAGAAAAGACATTGATGCAGAAACAAGTAGTAAGTAAGAAGAGATACAACTCAAGGCCACCATTTCTAGCCTGACTAAAGAATAGGCAAAACCATCTGGAAGAGTCCATTCCACCACAATCAAAAAGTGGTATAACCTCCCTGGCAGCTTCCCTTCGTTTTGATTTGGTGTCAAAGGCAGCAGTTTTTACCTGCTAAGGGTTCCATGTTCAAGCCCAGCCTCATTAATGCTGACATCAACCAATAAAAGGATCAGTCAATAGAGTGAGACCCAACTAAAACATTACTGAGCTAAGGTATGACAATAAGCCTTCACATTTGAAATGCAGCAGACATGCAAGCACAAACAGGTTAAAAACAACAGCTGTGCATTCAGCTTGAATTATCTCATTCATTAACATGATGAGAGAGATCCATGCCTCAAATGTGAACAGAGATGAACTGCGTCAAGGTAAAGGGAGATACTGCTTGCTGGAGACAAGGAACTGAGAGAGAGGTATAGGGGAAAATTATGGCACAAAATGAGTTCATTTTTTTCTGGATTATTTTTCATCATGCTAACTGGCACCATTCTTTTCCTTGTGTTCACTGACTGGCATGAAAACACTGTGGAAGCCATTTTAGATTTACTGCAAAAGGATTGGATAAACTTCAGGATAATTTTCTTTGAAAGCATCAAATCATATACTGTATTCAGGTTTGGGATGATCCCTCTTGAATCACATTAGGAAAAAGAGACAGCTTCTTGGATTGTGCCCACTGTTTTGGAGTATTTTGATAATCCCACTAAAAGGAAACCAAATATACTGCTGGTGATGAAAAGTTATCATTATGTCTCCAAATACATCACACCACTCTTATCTAGTACTAACCATTCACTCTGAGATTGCAGTTCACTGATAGCACAAAACTCTGTGTTTCCTACCTGGAATTAGCTCACTGTCTTTTGTACACTGGTCACATAATTTTGCCCACTGCCTTCAACAAGGCAATTGTCTCCCCCTGACTAGGGGAAGAAAAAGAAGGGTATTCTTGTATGTCATTTATCTCATTTTATCTCATATGTGCAATCACATTTCATGGCTGACTGATTCTATTAAATGAATCTCTGAGTGTTAAAGTGAAGAAAATTTGTGCTTGGAAATTTTCTTTCTCAGTAAAACAGTCTATGCATCAGAGTAATGAACTGCTTGCTCAGTACAGTCATGAGAACTGTCACTCAAGATTTTACTGCACTAAAAATAAGACAAACATTTATAAGTTCTTCCTAAAAGCATGGTTAACTTGATTTAAGTATAACTATTTCACCACATCTGTTATCTTGTGTTTCCCAGAGTGTGAATAGGATTTTAGACTCATGGAAATGCTCCCATTCCCAGTCATTTGTCAGTTTGGGGGTTTTTTTTTTTGTTTTGCTGCCATTCTGGCCAAGTACCCAAGTACCCAGTAAAGTAAAGTACCCAGTACCCAAGTACCCAAGTACCCCAGTAAAGTCACAGTCACAGAACATGCGGAGTTGGAAGGGACCCACAAGGATCACAGAGTCAAACTCTGGGTCCTACACAGAATCATCCCCAACAGTTGCATATAAAGCAAGCTATTTTTCATGAAAATCCAGTATAGTATCCTAATCTCTAATTTTACCACTACAAGTATTTAGGGAAAAAAAACCCCACAGAATTCACTTGTGACATTTTCTAGGATTTACAACAGCACTTGTGGAAAACAAAAGGCCAACAGGGGTGACATGTTGAAACAAACCCTGAAGAACTGCTGTTAACAAATTATACTTCTGTGTTCTCTAAAGTGACAGAAAAAACAGTCATTGGTGATTCATCCAGCACCAATATAGTAACAAACTGTAGTATCAAAGAAGCAGGTATAATTGTCAGGCAGGCTGGGTGGCATCCCTAAGGGAAATCATACATACGCACACAGATCATTTGCTTCTCTTTGGTAGAGCACAATCTAGAGAAGACATGTCACTAACTGTAAAAATATGTTGCTAATTCAGAAAAAACATGACATTTTTTGTTTGGTACTTCATCTTTAGGAGTAAGATCAGAAGGATGAAAATTTATGATTCCTGAAAAAAAGGGAAAACTGGCTAAGTTTGGGATATTTTCCCATAGCTCTTAACTACCAATAATTTAGAATTTAGCTAACAGTAACCAGTTTTTAATATGCAAGTCAGAATGGAGATAACTCTAAAGAATCACATGGGCTATCCTCCCTCGCAGCTTGGTGCTACATAAACCACAATATTAGTGTTGCATACTATAAAACTGTGCAACATAAAAATTGTCACATCTGATATGTAAGGCTGAGAGAAATGGCATTGTTCACCCTGGAAAAGAGAAGGCTTAGGGATAGCATGGCCTCCACTCTGGCCTCCAACACCATTTTATGGAGAGACACCATTTATGAGAGCACCTAGTGACAGGACAAGTGGGAATAGAGTCAAACTGCCAGGGAGTTGATTTAGATTATCTATAATGAGGCACTGAGGATAACCCCTCTGGCTGTGCTGAAGAAGCTAAATGAGGAAAAGAAATCACAAGTTGATCATTACTTTCTGCTTTAAAATCTTTCTGCAGCATGGCTTCAGGGAGGAGAGGAAGCTCTGGCAATGCCTGAAATTGGTGACTTTTTTAAAAGAAGTTTTTTCTCTGCAAAGTGGTTGCTTTGTCACAGTCAAAGGCAGTGAGTCAGTGAGGAGGCTTCCTCCAGCTTTCCTGGCTCCATGCTCCCCTAAAGCCTGTGTGGGCATCAGCTGTCACTAACTCTTCAGCAAGGAAGCATCTAGGAGACAAATCTTCCCAAAAAGCAATTGCAGGAATGAGACACAGATGGGAACTAGACATCAGCAATACTGAAAGAAACTGCACATCTAACATCAAATCCGTGCCTGGGGTTTCCCCCAGAAAGCTCTTTAGGAGAAAGATCTGGTTTAAGTGTTCTGAAACTCTGGCAAAGAAACCTGCACAGCAGATTTATGTTTCTAAAATCCTAAAAGAATCTGGGCTCTGGGACTTTTCCTCCATTCCAGAGAGACCTCTTCAGACATATGACAAGGCAGGAGCAGCTGCCGTGACACAGTGTTCAATTCGTTAAGGCAAACTGGAAAATATTATCTCTACGTACTTTTGTTTTAGACAACTGTAAGAAGTTATCACATTTTCTACCTGCTGGAACATCATGAAGACCATCTAACCAGTGGCACTGTCCTGCAGCAGTGCCAACGCATCTCAGCTTGGATCAATGTTCCTCTGTGCACTACAGAATGTCCTCCCAAACCCAAACTGTGCCACAGTGGCATTTCCTGGTGGGATACAAGCAGTGTGGGATGCAATTACAATGCACGGGCTAACCACACACAGTTATTAGTCCTGTGCATTTCCCTCATGGTATAAGTAGTTAAAGAACCAGCTAGACTACTCTGTTAGGCTTCTTTCACTGAAACTAGTATGTTAAATTTTATACACTGCAGTTTTGGGCCAAAACACAGAACCAAAATGGCCTAGGTGATACCGCACATGGATTATCTCCCCTGTTCCTGCTACTTGGCTCACTTCTGGTGCAAAAATTTTAAAACACTTGTTTTCATTAAGTGGTTTCCCAGAATCCATGAAAATTATTGTTTATACCCACTTATTATTTATTCAGTGTGTACTTGTTTTGTTGCTGATGTACTAGTTTTATTACATTTACACTGCTACTTGTCTACATAGCAGAAAAATATAAAATCACTGTAGCTGTAAATGAGATGCATACCCCACATAAAAACTTCACGCTGCTGCTCTTAGTTAAAACAGGTCAGAGTAATTAGCAAGTAAAAGTAAGCCCCGTTACTGAAGAGTAAAATCTCAGCTCACATGGAATTTGTACCTCAGTTAGGGCTGCTGGGTGTTTGTTTTAGTGATTAAAACATCAAGGTGCACTGAAACCTGAAGTTGACAAAGATATACAAACAGACTTATACAGTGATGAGTTACAATTCCATGAGGATTTTTCTTTCTCACATTTTTTTTTGTCATAACAATTAATACAAATGGGAAACTGCAATACTGTCCCTGTTTTACATTATTGGTACAGGCTAAACAGTTTTCACACAATTCTCTTTGATAATTTTTGAAGACCTGGGTCTAAATCTTCTCTGACAGTGGGTTGGTTTTCCTAATGCAGCAGCTTGGACGCAAGAGCGTAATGGGAGGTATAAATGACTAGTGAGGTGGCTTCCCTGAGTCTGACTGATCATATAATAATCCCAAGGAGATTTCTTAAGTGTTGCACACTTCACAGGCACACTTCATATGTAACTCATCCCTCTCCCTGACCTTGCCCTTTTTTTAAACTCTACTTTGCACTACAGTTACTTACCAACAAGAATGTACTTTGCAACTGCTGTTGTCTATTTTTGTTTAATTATCGCCTATTTAGATGTAGAGAATAAAAACCATGAAGGAAAAAAAGCTTTGTGTTTTTCACTACAGTAGTTTGACAATTGCAGGGAAAAGAGCCAACAGACAATCCTGCATTCCTGTTAAGCTCAGGGTTCCTCCAAAGGTCCCTCCTGTCAGACTTTCACAGATCCTGGAGAGACTAGAGATGTGGCTACAGCAATTTAACACCTTAGTATTTACAGCAGGGTGGTCCTGACCTACAAACCTGAATGTCTTTAGCTGACTTTTCCTGCTTCAGGAAAAAGTAAAAACATTTGCCTGCATCTTGAGAATGTCTCCATCCAGCAGAACAAAGAAGCACTTGCAACAAGAGCACTCCAATAGCCATGCTATACAAAAAAAAAAAATTATAAAAATATGAAAAACAGTATTTAAGAAGAACATTAATTTCCAGTACAAGAGTAGATATATTTTATCACTCTTTTGGCAGTTCCCTCTATTGCCAAGGTAACAAACTAGCATGCTCAAGAATGCATTGTATTTTTGAACACTGAAATAAGCGCACAAAGGAGAATGTTGGGAGTGAACAGAGTTTGACGAATTAATTAAGATACAGTACAGGGTCAAATCTGGACTCTGCTGTCCAAACAACTTTAAACAGATAGGAAAGCATGAAGCAAAGTTCCAGTTTCTGTCCCCAGACATTTATTCCTGAATCTGCTGCAGTATTTCTTCCAGATCCTTGCACTGCTGCCAATCTACATCCTAACTGATGGTACTAATTTTTTTCTGCCTTTAAGTGTGACAGTTGAGGTAGCCAAGAGTAAATGCTGCTTTTGGTATCAATTAGTACAGACTGCCATAGAGTAGCAAAGTCACCATGAATTAACAAATCAGCGTTTCTTCTCCCAGCAATCTCACTCTCCCTCAGCCTACAAGTCAAGAGGTCTACATGCAGAGTAAAAAGGCCAGAAATGTTCTCAGAGACAAAAATTTAAAACAAAATATTGACTATGCATAAAACATTCTATTTAAAATAAATCTCAGCTGGGATAAATTGTGTAACCTGCATATTCACTAAAAATGACTCCACAAAATAAATTTCACAAGCAATTTCTTTTATTCCCTTACAGATGCTACATATGTTATGAAAATAATTCAAAGGAAAACAAGGACACAAAAAAGTAATCACAGACATTAATTCAGAACATTTGCTGTGTAAACTATAAAGAGAACTCACCCAACCTGAGTTTTATTGTGAAATTATAATATTTTATAAATTTAACAAAATGTTTTAAATTCCCTTATATACATTGACATTTAAAAAATCTTTTAGATGTACTATAAATATTACACATCGCTATCTATCTCTATAAATAAAGCAGGTAAGAAAACAGATGAGATTATTAACATAGTGCTTACGGTCTTAAGATGGGTGGGGGAAATTCTATTATATTCTATTAAGAAAAACTCAGGAGATGTAGTAAACTCTTCTTTAAACATATACTATTAATTCTATAAGTACACGGCTCACGAGTTAAAGAACAGCTAGGTATGACATTCAGTATTAGACAGCCCTTCAAACAGTCTTCTGTACAGGGTAAACATATTTCCACAATTTCAGATGGCACGTGTCACAGAGGTTATCTATTTAGTTTCTGGTACAGGCAGATATTCTTGTACAGTAACAAAAACGCTTGTGATTCTCTGGAATCTAAAGCCTTTAGTAGCCATTGCTACATCCACATTACCATCACCATGCAGTGATGTGAAAGAGACCCATTAGTGGGGTGTTGCATTAATTTGGTAGGAGTGTTGCAGCCATACAGCCTCTTAATGCCATTGCTTGTGTATAAAAATGGACAAACAGGCGGAGTGTAAGAGGATTAACAGAAAAGCTTCTGTAATACACCAAAAGGTTTGCTGTGTTTTGTAAACATCTTTTGAACAGGAAGTGAAATGCCACGTTCTCAGTGCCAGACCACTACTCAATTATTTTATATTGTAGACTTACTAATTCTTTAATTGCACCTGCAGGCAGAATTCATTTTGGCTGTCTGCATTTTTGCTAATGATAGTTTCACATTCGCACTGTTTAGTACAATGAATTGCATCCTAGTAAGATGTAAAACTGCCTAGAGTAAGCAAAAGAATGTTTATCCATTAAGCGTTCATACCAAGTGTATTACATTACAGTTAATCACACCAATGCTTCAAAAATGAGACAGTCTGTATTTCCAGAGGAATTTAGCCTTCCTAATGCCTCCTAATATGGTAGGTGGGGTAACAGACTAACACAAGCCAAGAACAGGCGTTCCCAGGTCTGACAGCATAACTGGTTCAAACACACCAGCTCTAAGTGCAATTTAAAATATGGTATTAATGCAGCAAGAAACAGAAGGTTGCAAATGTGCACTCAAAGTATATCCAGTAAAAAGACAAAGAGAACAACAGATCATGGAGATAAACCGGTATTAATGAATAATGCTAGCTTGGGATGAGACTACAGTAATAATGCCATAAAGTGGGGATTCAAGAAAAACACTTTTAAAATTACTCAATTCAACACTATTTTTGGACATTTTTCAACTTCAACATTTGCTATGACATCAGGCTCAAAGATATTACCCCCTTGAAAACAATAGCAAAATTAACTTCATCAACCCCAAGGGAAGTCTCTATCACAGCTGGTTTTCACTCTACAGAGAAATTACAATGCGTTTTGCTCACCTGAAGATTTTACACGATTTTACTTAGTCTTTGTGCCCAAATTTACTGCATAAATTTAAATTTATTACAGACATTCTTCTATACACAAATCTGTGAATGAATTGAAATTTTGGAGAACCAAGTGCTAAGCGTAGAACCCAGTGATGCAGGGAACTGGGAGGATGCACTTACACATGTGCATTTTAGGACTGCGGTATTTTAAGAATAGTTTTGGTCTAATTTTTCCCCACAGGAACACCTTGCTTTACTTATCTGGGATTGACCAAACATCTCTCTGTGCATGCCCTTACACAGTCCGTGTGGCAGGTAAGGCACCATGTAGAGCTCTGTTACTGGATACAAAGAGAGACATGGCATTAAATGTGAGCTCAGTGCTGTTCCTGCCACATGCCAGCCACAGAGATGGCTGTGGAAGCAGGCAGACTCCCTGTCCTTTAGAACTGACTTGAGCCCTCTGAGCTTTCTGTTTTCCAGATGCAACTTCTTGACCTGCTTCAGACAGAAAAGGGAAGCTTGAGACAAACATTTCACCTTCGTGAGGGAAACTAAAATATGGGGCATAGCTTTCTGTCCAGATTTGCTCAAGCAGAGAAGGGAAAGTGCTGTTTATCCCGTGCAGTGACACAGAACTGTAAAAGCTACGAAAGAACCTCCTTATATGTTGTGTTAATACAGGGAAGAGAGCAGGGCCATCTCTGAGCTCAGTTACTCCAGCAGCTGAAGTGTGCAGCACACAGCTGGTATCGCTGTCACTCACTGTAACTGTATTTTGGTTACAAACAGCTGCACATTTCTTCTAAAAGGAAAAGAGAGACCATTTAGCAGAAGCTGGATATACTCCAGATAGCAGCTTAAAATGGTTGTAATCTGTGTATGACAGGCTAGAAAGCCAATACAGTAAGCGTTTCAGTTATCTTAGCATGATTTTTAGGGGTATCCCATTCTACCATAATGAATTAGGAGAACATACCCAGTATTCTATTAAATACTGACATTTAAATGTTATTCAGTCAGCTAGTGTTCATCATCTAAGGAAACTGGCAAGGCTGTGACTCTTGCCTAAAATAAGATCTGTGTATGACCAACTAGAGGAAGACGGCAAATTGATCTTACAAAAAATTGCTGGAATATATTTACACATACAACCTTAGCTATTTTTATGAATCCCTAAATTTCAAAAAAAAAAAAAAAATTAATGTACACACCCAAGTTTTTTAGCATCTTTTTAGCACACCCGTCTTTCAAAACAGTATTTTATAAGTATGGTTTCAAGAATACCCATCAATATTGAGGGCTTCTTCTCTTGGGCATGACTGTTGTTCTTATTAAAACCTCTGCAGATCAAACTTGAGGAAAAACAGGAAACAAATCAAAGAAGCCCTTGCAAATCCTTCTCTAATGTTACTAACAAAAAGCTAGAATTGTCAAGAAAAACATAAATGGTAACATTAACATTTACTGGAAAACTGCAGGACAGACAATTAGTATAAAATATGTAACTCCTGACTGCATTTTACCCCTAAAAAAAAAAAAACAATGGTGAATAAAACCACTGTCTTGGATGAGGGAGTTGGATGTAAGTGGTGTGGGAAAATAAACATACGGCTGTACATCAAAAGAGCCAACCTGGTAAAACTTCAATCTTGCAAACTTTAATTTTAACCTTACTGTTACTGATTAAACACTCTAAGGGTCTAAAAAAAAAAAAATCTTAACAATAGAGCCCCTTTTCCTTGCAAATAAAATAATTGGAAAATAGCATGAAACGACAATTTTTAATAGCCTTTTCTATAGTATTGGTAAACTAAATAACCACAAACACAGTATTGTCTATAATCAGATAAAGTTTAGCTTTCAATTCCTTGCAGTAAAGTGTTCAAAAGGATGCTATCAACCACTTCAGTCTTGATGGCAAGAAATGTTTCCACAGATCTTTCAAGAGCAAAACCAAAAAAAGTGCAGATCAGAAGGTAAAGAATTGTCCAAACATGTTCATTTCTCATGACCAACTGCATCAGCCCCAGATATAAGGCAGCTGCACAAAAGCATTCTTGCAGTTTGAGCAGAGGAGTCTATCCACCCTCAGGTGTGAAAGCTGAGCCTAAGAGCCACACATGGCCATGCAGGCAACCCTCCTGGGTCACCAAACAACAGAAAGTGTTGGCAGAAGGACTGTGCAAAGGTAAAATGGATTCCCTCCACTTTTTTTTTCTTTTTTTTTTTTTTTTTAAGAAAAAGGAAAATCTTGCCTCTTGAGAGTTCAAAAATCTATAGAAGTATGAGCACTACTCCAATTGCAAGAAGCACAGGATTACCATTAAAAAAGGGAGAACGGCACAGAAAATATCAGCGGAGGAAAATGCAGTCAATCTTTAAATTGCACCTGCAACTCTGGACAATAAAGCTATTAACATTTTACTTAAGTTTGCAAATGACAATTTAACCCTAATGTCTAAATGGTTTTGGTACCATACAGAACATCAACATAAAGTGGTTGTCACAGAAAGGGATGCAGAGAACTGGTAATCTTATGACACTTAACTGAAAACTGTCTGACAGTTCTTTGAATTAAAAGCAATTTGAATATACCATGCATGTTATTGCCTATTTACCCTGAAAGGTAAAGACATTGCTTCAACTCAAGTTTTAAAAATTATTTTATCTGATCAGGCAGGCCTCATAAAAACAGTATTAAATTAATCCCACTTTACCTACCTTTAGGTTAAAAGCTTGACTTGCCAAAAAGGGTCATTGTCAAAATGTGCTTTAAATTCAAGCTTTTAAATAGTGAACATACTCCATCTTCCATGCCCTAAGCTTAATTTTACTTCTGATAAGTGTCATAATGTAACTCATAAAAAAGGCACAATAAAAACGCAAACAGTAATTGCTGTGTCTTAATGTTATGACTTCTAACTAAGAAGAGGCAAATTTATGGAAAAGCCATCATGTCTCTGTTAAGGAAAGAACTTGTATTTTATTAGCTTAGCAGATTTTTTTAGCTTTTTCCAGAGTAGGTGCTTGAAAATCACATGCACAAAATGGGTTCCCTGACATGTACACAAAATGTGTTTTAGATACAAGAGTGTTTCTCCATACTCAGCCTTTTTCTTTGTTCTACCAAAACTTTGTCTTACAACTTATACTGACTTCTGCTAAAACAGATGAGAATAAAATTCCTTCTACCAAGTAGTAAGAACAATGTAAAGGTTTGTAGTTTTGCCATTTTAAAAATATTTAATTAGTCAGGGAATTATTAATGGAACCAGAAATTAATCAGCAAGAGACTACTGCTACATGATAACCATCTAGATGAAAATCGCTCTGTGTTCAATGAAAAATAATTAAATCCATAACCGTCCCTTATGAAAGGTACCTCAAACTGCTGCCCTTCTACCTTAAGAGCTCATCACTGACAGCTGCAACAAAATAAGCCACCTCCGAGGCCCTTTGCTAATGTGTAAGAACTTTAATTCAGGCCACCAGAGCAATTACAACATCCCACCTCCCCTGTGGCTTCAGAGGTGAATCTTGTGAGGTTCATTAAATGCTAATGATCCCACCACACAAAACCACGAGCTCAAGTTTTATTTGACAGGGCTCTGTTAATAAACCAATGTGGTACACGTAATGCACACAGGACAGTCCCTGAGCAGGGTCCTCAAGTGCTAGAAACAACGTGAAAGACTGGAAAAAGCCCTTCTCAAATAATGGCTATGAAAAACCCAGCAAGGTAATAGGTACTAAAGCAACCAATAGTTTTAAAATAAACTATTCTCTTCTCTACTTTTTAAACCATTACTAATAATATGGTAAAATAAAACATACAGCAAATTGCGGTGAAAGAAATGGAAACCTCAAATCTGGCAGATTGCAGGTACCGACTATAATAAGGTAAGAGAAACAGTGGCATTCTCGATGGACTCAGTCCCATTTGTTTCTCGTCAGTAAGATGTCAAATTATTTTTATAAGAAAAAAGAACATTTAATCTGCTCCACAGCATTATTACAACGGTCTCCTAAATATGAAGAACCCTACAGCATGACTTTGTGTTTTGAACATCTTTTCTTTGATGGCAGTTTGGTTATTCAGGTGGGATGAGGTATCCCAGTAGTCCAGTGATGTGCTCTTGTGAAACACTAAGCCAGTCATCCAGACTCTGCCTGACCTCACCACGAATTACAGTGAGGACAGATCCAGTATATCTACCAGGGTACCAACTGAGACTGAAGGGAGACAGTTAGAACAGGGTAAACCTTTTGCAGGATGGCTCAGTACCAGAGAAAAGCAAAGATCACAGCTGCAGACGTCAGTTTTGGCCAGAGGGGATGGAGGAGCTCAATTTGCTGCGTGAAGCTTAAAATCCAAAAGCCAAAATCACAACTTCAAAGGAAGAAAAGCAGTGGGGGCTTTTTTGTGAGATGCAGAAGTACTCCTAAGAGAAAATAAATTGGAAAAAAATAGTATATAAGTCTAGCAAAGTCTGGCAGATGAAAATGCTGAGCATTATCTAACAGCAAAATGACTGAAAGAATCAGACGTGTCCTGACGCAGCTGAAAAGTCATACTTTGGATTCTAGGTCAAAACTGTATAGATTAAATAAAAATAGGTAGTTTCAGAAAAATAATAATATTCAATAAATAAATTAATTAAAACATTATTTCCAAAGTAAGTATATTCCATTTATATTCCCCACTACTTGAAATCCAAGGTGTTATGAGGTGTCATAGTCATATATTCACTGATTACCCATATATCGTTACCCAGATATTCACTAGTTGCAGAAGGTGCAAGAAACAGCAGTGGTTTAACTAAGGCTCAGACCAAGAACATACAAAGTCAGAGTCACTCCTCTACTTGCCTAAAGGCCCTCAGCACTCCTCCCTTCCTGAGGGAAAGGGCCAGCAGGTCAAGAGCAGGGGGAGGAACGCAATGCTCCCTGGAAAAGTTGGTCTCAGCTGCTACCTGCTCATCCCTCCTGCTAGTGATTTTACTGCCCAAAATTCACATTTCAGTCAAATTTTGAGCCAAATTTGAGAAATGAGGAAAACCAGGAAGTGGGAAATAAAAAGCAAACTTTTTATTTTCACCCCTGAAGTCTCATAAAGGCAGTAAACTCTAAAAGTAGATGTTCACCAGTTCTACGAAGCTTTGGCAGTAAAATAACAGTTATAAATTTGTGCCAGATCATTATGACCTAATAACTATTACAATAGTAAATGTAATGCATAATACATGTTATTAGTGTGTCTTACTGCTGAGGCTCAGCCTTTCTTCCTTTCAAAGAAATGAATCTCAAATCTAACCTTGCTGCTACACTTCAGATATATCAGAATTTAATGCCTAATGTCTTTCACACTTGCAAGGAAGGACTACATCATCCCACAAGGCACACGGTGGGCTCAATGTCCCTTGTGCAGCCCAGGAAGTTAATCTGGCAGGAAGGGTGGTGGACATGCATAGCAAGAACCTACATTCCCCTCCAAGTCCATGGTAAATAGGTAAAATGTTATCAGACAGGTTTAAAAAGAATGTAAAATAGTCATATATTATACACATATGTGATATATAGTTGATATACATTCAGCTTTGAAAAAAACAAAATTAAAAGTGTCAGACAACTCTGTTATGTAAGTTTGCTGTGAACTAAGTCTAAAAAGTTCTCTCAAATAAAGATAACTGAAGAAAAATCAGCTACAAAGAAAAGGGATTTTGGAAGCTACCAAGGCACACTGAGAGATTCTTGGTTTGATGATGCTCACCCACTATGTTCCAGCATAACCTAAACTACTGCCTAAACTATATGCAAATACACACTAATCAGATAATACTCCATTTTTGTCTATGGGACCTCCCAAACATTAAAAAAAAAGACTGTGCAAAGTGAACACTTCTTCACCTGTTCCTCCAAATCCCTTCTAAGAAATATAGGCAGCCTGAAGAGGCAAGGTGTAGGAGAGGTGTCTCCTCTCCTAGAAGAAGACACGATTGGAAGGCAAATGAATTACCAGAAATAAAGTCCAAAATTAAAAAGCAAATTTAAAAGTAAATTGTCAGTGGCGCACACTAAATTTAAAAATTCAGAGGAATTTGGAATCAATAAGCTTTTGCTGAGGGAAAGCCAAACTGGACAAAGTGGAAGATATTTAAGAGCTCCAAGCTTAGCCGAAGGGGCCAGAATTGTCTCCAGAGATGGAGACATCACCAGCACTTGGACTGGGATGGAAACGAACAAAAGTTAGTAGGAATGGGTAAAACAAGCTAGGATTTGTAGATCTGATACCTCCTTTTGTTGCCTTTTTGCTGCTTCTCAATTCACTTTGCTTATTCAGCAAAAAGTATTTAAAAAAGACTGTAACTAAATGAATGAGACTATTCATTAACCAACCTAGACAGACCTTTTAAAGAAACAGATTGAATGAGAAGAAACAACAGATCAGGGAGATGTGATACTACCAAGCAATTGTTTTAAAAAATCCTGTTCAGCACATATGGATTTTCCACCCACACAATTCCAGGCCTATCTCATCTTTGTCCATAAAAAATTAAAATGAGAATCAGGTATTTGACAGAATATCACTGAATCACTGCTATTTACAGCCCTTGGGGTTCTCAACAGCTGAGTAAAATACAGAAACTAGTCCAGATGTAGCAATAAAAGTGTAAGGAGACATTCAGACAGTAATTTTTTTCCCCATCTGAAGTACTCTTGTACTGCTGTACTCATGCAGGCACACTGAAACAAGCTCAATCCTCTGAAAACCCATTAACATCACGGCAAGTTTAAAGGCACTCAGTGCTGCTTTCCAAACATGTCACAGAGACTTCCACAATTCATTTCAACACCATCAGTATCAGGCCAATATTCAGAGGCTGAAAATTCCTACTAAGCTAGCAGATTTTTTTATTTTTCTTATTCTGGAATTACAGGTAAACACTGAATTGGAAAATTTTGAGGTACTTCCAAAGGTTCACAACCAGTACTAAAACTACCCCGAAGGTTTCAAGATAAGGCATAGCTGTACCTCTTTCCAAGCAATGTCTCTACTGCTAATATATAAACTGTAAAAAAAAGGCAATGATGCTCAGGGAAGGAAAAAATGTTGGTACAGAAACAGAACAGATACAAAGATCTCAACAAACTTCTTTTTGCTGTCTTGCAAAATAATCCAAGCATGCAAAAGGACCATGACAAACAAAATACTCCTGAAATTATCAGTGACTACTAATTACAAATTCTTTTGTGTATCTTTAACACAAAGATAAATGAAACAAAGCTATGGCACTGGCTCATTAATAAATAAGAGGAAAAAGTTAGCCTTTTATAAAGAGCCATGTGACTTCCTCATCTAAAGTCTGACACAAGAACATACTCTTGCCTGTTCTACTTTTCTTTTTTAAACTCCTCTCTTAACACAAGTTAATATTCATTGATGCAATTTAGAACAGATGCTATTTCTGTTCTTCAGTTATCCAGATAATCTCTTAATTAAATAGCTGCATACAGTATCCAGAGATTTGAATTTATATTTTAAGCATATATTCTTCCCCTTTGTTATTTTGCTTTTACTTACTCTGGCAAGTGGGTTTATTGCACAGAGCTGTAAAAAAACCTGCATGGCTAAATTCCATCATGCAGGCTTTTGAAAGCAACCAAAGAATAACTTAAATTTAAACAGTTCTGATTCTCAAAACCAACAAAATGCAATAGAGTTTTACAAGATTATTATTCAAGCAATTATGCTTGTACAGTTTGTATATGCTGTATATGCATTTATATACTACAGGTGAATTCTCAACTATTTAAACAGTAGTATTTTCACAGTCATAAGTAGAAGCTAATTCCCAAAAGTCAGAGAGCAAAAGCTTAAATGCTGACCAGCAAAGAACCCTCATATTCTGAGTCCTGCACTCCCATTCCTTATTCAAGGACTTTAAGAGAACAGGAAAAAAACAGGGGGTGATGCAATCCTTTAATTAAAAAGCATCATTTTTCTGCACAGCAAACTGAACACTAAGAGGGATCTCTATTACACAAGAGTCTTTCAAAATATACTTCTGGTACGATATTACTCCGTCTTTATTAACTTTCAATAAAAACATTTTTTTCAAAACATTCATACATTATGGAAAATAAACTCAGCATTGCCTGTTATGGATAGAAAAGTTATTTTGCCTTCATATGGGAAAAAGTTTCAGAGCTCTAGTATCCATCCGACAGCATGCTTTTCTAAGGTAAAACTGGCTAAATCTCTCTTGACCCATTTTTACAGAAGAAAAAATGGCTGCAGGATTAAATTAATGTTGCACTATCCATATCCTTTTCTAAGACATCAGACATTATCTAATCCTAATGCACTGATTGGTTTATTTGGTATGTTAAAAATGCCGTATCACCTTTACTAACCAGGGAAGAGCCTATGGCAACTTCTGTATAACTGTTCATGGCACTGACTAATTTTTGATTGTGATTTTGTGTTCAGCAGTTATCTTACATTATAACCTATGAAGCAGCATATTCCTTAATTGGAAGAAAGACAATTACATTTATCATGTTAAACTTAAAAAAAAATCTTCCTCAACAAATGAAATTTTATTAAAAAACCAGCATACTGAATCCAGGTAAACTATAGGTTTCTCATATTGATCTCCAGAATAGTTGAAAACTGTATAGATATGCTAATTTTTGTGCTTGAACTTCAATTTTGTACATTTATGCATAATGTATAAATATTTAATATTTTATATTTACTATTATATATTACACATTCAGTAAATATTTAGTAAATATATACTAAATAATATATTAGATGTGTTGCTAAATATTTAAATAAGCCTCAGAGAAACATAGCTAAAAGTGACAGAAAATTTGGATAAAGACCTAAGGAATAAGTAAGGTATCTAAAATAAAAGATGTTATACTCATTAGATTTTCTTCGGGGATTTTTTTTTTTTGAGTTGTGGCTGGGGTTTTTTGCTGTTGCTTTCTTTCGCTTTGTTTATTTGGATGGGTTTTTTAGCTAGAATGTGATCATCTGAAGAGCTTGCCAGAAGGTCCGTACCGAGTCCAAGATGGAAAAGAACGATCTCTCTCTTCAAGCAGCACAGTGAACTGCCAGCAGGTCAGAGCAGCAGCTGTGCTGAAAGGTGTGTGGCTGGTGTCCCCCAGCACCCCATCCCTCCCACGGGTGGGATTACCTCCGAACCACGCCGTGGGTCACGGCAGGCAAGGGCAGATCTCAACACCACCCTCAGCTGCCTTACAGCAGGGATTAGAGAGGAGGGCCCCCAGGGAAAGGCCAAGAAGCCACAGACACAAGCCAGCATATAAGAAATATTCAATGTGACAATGCTCAAATGTGGGGATGGGACATCCAGAAAGACTGCAGAATCTCCCTGGCTTTGGGAAGATGCAAAATTGGAAAGGCTGAAATCTGAACAAATTGGGCTGCCTCTACCTGCTCTGAGTGAGGGCTGGATAAAATGTCCTCACATCCCTTCTAAGCTCACCTGCTGTGACACCATTCCATGCTGCTGTGCATGGGCACTGGAAAATTCTGTGTCAATACGTCAGGTCATAAGCATTTAGTAAAACACTGGTCCATCAAGATCCAGAGAAACCCACAACTGACAACTTAAAAACACTTTTCTGAAGTATTTCCTAGGAGTGAAGCAGAACAACATTCTGCAAGTTTTTATCACCCAATTCCTTCCTCCCCTATCATCTCTCCATCACCCTGCCCCTGCAATCAGGGTGGCGAGTCTGACACAAAGCTCAACCCTCTGCCCTGTTCCTCAAAACATTTTGGCCCTGGTTCTGCAGTGGGGGGGGGTTCTCCTGAAACTGCTTATTTTTAACCCCTTAGTGCTAGTTACAGAGAAAACTTTAGATACGTAAGTACTTTAATCATGAAGGAAATGAGGCAATCAGACTGCCGACATCATGTTGGTGCAACTGGGAAAACAATTTTATACTGTCAACACTGGAAGTCCTTCTATAAGTAGAAAGTTTAAGCTTCATGAATGGCTGCAAGGAAAAGAGGCACTCTCTGCACAGAACAGTGTAATTCTCTCTAAGAGTTTCTCATTGAAGTAAATGTTATTACTTCTCCTTAAAGAAACTTCACACCTATACATGTATTTTATTTTCTCTTTCCACTACTGCACACCAACTTCCATGCCTAGTTCCTGCACCACATTCATGATAAACTAAAGCAACTAAAAACGCAACATCTGTCAAAAACATTTAATGTTGTAATGAATGGAACTCATCAACTATTATTTGACCTAGTTTTCCTCCTGTGAGCCCTTGGACAATCTCTTATTGTGATATGTTAGCTTTAACTGATGTAATCACAGGTTCCTAATCACACAAAACCTTGCCTCTTTTTGAATGGCATCCTGCAAGCAGTTTCTGAAACACAAGAGTTAAGCACAACTCCTCAACAATGTTTATCAGGAAACCTAATCTCCATTTTAGGGAATATTTTATATTTTATTTCTGAAACATCTAAAGCCTGTATAAAAATTCAGCATGGCATCTCCAAGTAGAAGGCCATGGAAATGGGACCATCAATAAAAAGACAGTCTTCCATGAAATTTTCTTTTGTATGGTCCTTTCTTCTGGAAATTCTATTTAAGAAAGCAGTACTTGGAAAATGTTTTTAAGTTTTGTATAGATATTGCTAGAATGAAAATATAATTTCAGTGAGTGGTGTAATTATTTAAATGTACTGGAAAATGACAATGAAAAACAGGGCAAACAGTAGGAATTTTATGTTTCAAAAAAACCAAGAACATTTCACATTATGGACAGCATACTGCTCGAATCAGAAGACTGATCAGCACTAGAAAAATTAGTAATTGTGTCCTGGAGGTTACTGTGATCTAATCAGACACATCATCAACAAAAGCTTTTCTTTAGTCCAAAGTGAACCCTATTTGTTCAGTGAAAGGCTATGATATATCAGGAATGGTTTAACCTACTCTCCCCTCCATCTGTTGAGCACCTAAGTGGCTTAGCAACTTAGTTCTTCCCACAAACAGAATCAAATACCGTGTACACAGTTCTCACTGCACTTCCTTATACTCAGGAATTTAAAGATTGCTAATGATTTGTAATCCAGCTATAAACAGAAAGAAGTGGATAATCTCTTTAGGAGGTACTCTCCTAAACATTAACAGATGAGTAGATTGCAGGAATATTAAAGATTGAAAGCTCAATGGCAGTATCTAAATAAAGATTTGTCTGTTTTGCCTTCAATTCTCAAACACAAGGCAGTGATTACAATTGCTTACAATTAATTAGCACTATTTCTTATGACAGATTCAAGTAACAATTTGAAACTATAGATAAGTTTCATCAAGAAAGAAGGAGTTTCTCACATTTTTCCTGTGTCTTTACATAGAGAGAGGACAAAAGACAAGAATTCAGGTCACTGTCACTCTTAATTACCCTATGCAGGTATTCCTTCCTCTTTTCCCCTGGCCGTCTGGGAGAGCAGGATATGTGAGGTTGTGGCTGATGGCAGTATTTTTGATTACCCTTCTACAACCTCCTAATCTGCATTTTACATTCTCACTGCTCAGAGAAACACTGTGCCTTTTCAAATGTTACTGTGACTGGCTACTGCCATCCCAGCCATATGTCAAGAGACACTTGCGGGGGAGTCAAGTGTTTCACATAAAATTTTAAGCATTTGTTTTGCATCATCATTGATGCACTTTCCCTAAGGAACACGTAAGAAAAACATAAGCTTTAATCTCTTTCACTGGTCTATTCTGACAACGACTCAGAAGCCAAAAAAAAGAGCTAGCAATACCCTATCCAGCCTGAGCAGGATATTCACTGTGGATAGTGGGATAAAGAATGAGGGGAAGTACAAAGGAAAGGGAAGACTATAGAATAAAAATTGGACGTTGAATCAAAGAACAGAATAAAAAAATATACAGCATTTTGAAAAGCAGATTTAGAATAATGTTTTTGATCTCATATTGGTAAAGATTGTCCCTGAGTAATATTTTGTCTTAGAGACTGACTTTTCTGCTTAAAACATCTACAAAAGTGCAAATGCAACCTTTCCAAATTTTCCAGTGTTTGCATGTATTTCAGGATGAAAAATCCTTTGCATAGCACAGACTGGTTAAGTGCTCGTACACTTTACACTTTCCCCTTGGCACAGCATTTCTGCTCCTTGCATTATCACATCTTTTTCCACTGCTACTTCTTGGGGAAAATCCTCCCCTTGTGCAAAAAAGACTCCTCTCAAAATACACAATAATGGAAGAGCATAAAATATTTGACTCTTTAAAAAACCAAGTCCTCACACCATATCTGTCAATTCTCCAATATGCAGAGTTCCCAGTTTTTTCCGCCAAGCTATAAAAAGGGTGTATTTCAAAAAAGTTCTTGTACAAAGTTTCTTGTGTGCCTGAACTTAATTTCTGAAGAATAAATGAAAACTCTTTCATCTTGTAAAAAAGTATCTACAGTCCTGGACAGATACCAAGAAACCAAAATAACCTAGATTAGAGTTAATTAAAGATGCTACTCTGGATCCTGTGACCTTATGTCCCAGACATGTTGCTAAACCCAAGTGCAGTGGAAGCTGCAACTAAGATTCGTATCCATTAGTGGAAGTTTCACATTTTACCCAAACTTCTGTACACTTATGATGATATTCTGTCCTTGCTAAAGTAATAACAGAAGACTGGAAGCAAACCTGCAAGCCTGCCTGCGAGCTTCTCATGGTGCTGCAGTTCTGTCAACAGTGCTGAAACTGCAGCCATCATGGACAGTGCTGTGCTCTTTCCTACACCATCACCAGTCCAGGGCAAGGATGAGAGACAGAAGGTGGAGACAGGTGTCTAAATACGAGACTGCCAGGAAAGGTAGTGACGGAAGAAAGACAGCCTCCGTTCATTTTCACTTTATCAGTTGTCATGTGAACCCCCCCCTCTTTAAGACAACTCTCAAAAGGCTTCCTTTATATCCTCTTTCAATACTCCTTTCTGGGCCAGACACATGAGCCCCTTTTTCCTACCTCTCAGCTCTCAAAAATCACTGCAAACATAGGCTGATGACCTGAGATACCACTGCCAATTACCTGAGCTGATACTCACAAAAGGGCTGAGATTTCAGGCTGTATCTATGGCAGTATATAACTAACCCCAGCAGTTGAACAGCAGGAATGACTGCATCCCAGTGCTCACACCATGCTCAGTTTCACAGGGCAGATAAAGCTTTGTGGAGAAAACAAACATCAGAGCCAACAGCAGATGCAAACATCAGAGTACGGTAATTTACAGGAAACAAAGATGTACCAAAAGTCTACTTAAGACTTGTAATAACAAGGGATGAGCAGGACAGAAAGTCAGATCAAGTGCAATTAACTTCCATGCAACCTCCATAAAATAAAAGGTGAACATATGCAGAAGAAAGAGGTGCAGTAAAACCTAACCTTGAAATGAAACAAACTAAAGCCAACTTCCAGTGCATTATTATATGCTTCAATGTCTCTAAAGGACTTTTCACTCTCTACAATAGTCCACTGTAATTGTCACACGGTAACCAGATCTGTTGAGTATGCAGGAACTCTCTTTCAAAATGTTACAGTGCTTACAAAGGATTTTATTCATTAGACAGATTAATAGCTGTTCTTTGAACTCCCTCTCCTTCACCCAAGTCTGTGCTCAATGTCAGTGCTGCCTGCAGGACATGGAGAAGGGCTTTAGGAACTCACCTGTAAGAGGAAAAGTAAGCTTACATGAAAAAACTTACTGGGAATTGTAATTGAAAATAAAAATCTCAAGCAAGCATGAGTCCATTAACTATTAAAATAGAAAAAGCGTAAAAACAAATTCTCAGTAGTAATACAAGAGGAATCTGATTTTCATCTCTCCCATCCTCCATTTCCCATTCCATTTGCATTTCAGGATCAGATAATTCTGGTTTTGAAGTCTACATCTAGCAAACTTCTTAAGGTACCATGATAAAAATATAACAGAAGTTTCTGCTACAGACAAGTACAGCAATATCTTGTGCAATACACAAATATAACCTAAGCATGGGTAATTTGTCAGAAAGCAAGCAAGGGCGTACCTACATCATGCTGATGCTTATTCATCATGTGCTTTAGAGAAAGGGTTTTACCAATGTAGATTCCTTGTATATATGTGAAACTGTTATTGTAAAAAAAAAAAAAAACCAACCCAAAATGCTTTGCGGCTTTTATGTTTTGGCTTTAAAAATATTTCATTCCTCCAACTCCTTAAATTAAATTTTAAAATCACAATTGAAATCTACTGGAGGACTCAAATATAATAAATTTATATTTATTAGTTTATTATATAATTTCATATACATTCTTATGTTCACCTTGTTATTAAAAAGAAACTGAAAACATTAATTGCAAGCAGGCTAAAGTGCCTGTATGCTTTGACATTTGTACTGCTATATACATATTTTAATAATGCATGAAAATAATAGTATTTGTAACTTTCTTATATGTTTTTAAGATGTTAAATTCATTATTCTAAATTCAAACCCAAATAAATGATGACTAATACTAGAGCAAACTTGAGAAATGTTGTCCCAAGGCTGTATTTTCCCAGAGATGTTTAAAATCTGAAAATGATCATTTACTGCAGAATTAATTAATTTTCTTCCCCTTTCCTGTACCTGTAGTACTCTGATTTTGCTTCAACATTTACGGTAGTCTACGAATCTCATTTTAAATTAAACAGTCTTCGGAGATCAAAAGGTTACAAAACTAAAAAAAAAAAAAAAGATAAAACAAAAAAAACCCACCCAACCCCATTATTGTAAATCGGTGGCATCCAGTTTAATGGAACGCCATCTGTGGTTTTATTCAACTAATCTTTCCCATAGTTTTCATTAAAGGCAATGAAATAGATCCTGTGTACATCACCCTGGCAGAGCATCACCAAGGGACATCTGCACAACCACGCTAAAGACTTGGCTCAAGGTTTGCAACAGGAGCTATAATCTAAATAACAAATTAATCTAGAATAAATAAAGGCAAAACTGTGTGTATGGACACAGTTATAACTGCGTATGAAGGAATGTATGAAGGAATAAAGCATCTGCCTGATGTGCAGCTGAAGTGCCCATGATAAAATAAAAGCAGCTATCACAGCACCAATAAACACATAAATGAATGTGAAAGCAAAACTTCAAGCATAACACTGTTAAATTCTCTATTCTGTGATAATCTTCCTAGACCCATTTACATAGCTTGTGCTATGACCAAAAAAATGCAGTTGCTATTTGCAACAAAAATTAAAAATAAAACAAAACAAAAAACCCAAAACAAAACAAAAAACCCAACCAAACAAAAAAAAAAAAACCCTACATTTAAAAGGGCTTCTAGGATATCTCGTAAAATTGCAAGAATCCTTCCTGGCAGAGCAAAGGGAGGGTTGTGTGAGGTGGTATACTGTGCTGGCAGGCTCTTCACAAGCTCTTTTTAAATTGTTTGAACATATGGAACGCAAAGGAGAGCCGGCATGGTCTCATTTCCTCTTCTTAAGGGACAATAGCGAGCTCTGCGCATCAGAATTAATATTCATAGTACAGAAATAAACAGCAGTCAAGGTATTTTTAAATGGATAAATCACATTACAATTAAATCCAAGGCAACAGCCAGTTGTAACTTCCAGAATGAAGCAGCAATGAGCAACAAAAATAAGGGCATTGCCTCTACTTCATATACCATATACACGAATGATAGCAAAACGTAAGAGAAAATTTCCCATATGCATTACCAGCATTTTCACAAAGAAGGAAGCTGAACCTTACAAACTGTGGAGAGAGCGCAGGGCTTGGACTCCTGCGCAGGGAGGCTGTGGAAGAAGAATGGCTGCTGGCCAAAGGAGGCAGAAAAACTCCTTATGAAAGAAAATTTGGGAAGACAGGCAGACAGGACACCTGTAAAGTACATTTTCTCCCCTGCTAAGATTTAATTCAGCTTCCGTTCCAACTCAGGGAGAGACTTCCCAGTACAGAAAGCTGGCTTAATTTCTTTCTGTTTTTAATGTGTTTATTCTAAATTAGACCTCAACTTCAGAATGGTTTTTTTTTCCCTTGGGCATGGAGAAGGAAGTCCATTGATTCCTCTTCAAGTGCAGTAATAGATACTCTCTCAGAGATGTAATGAAAGATAGCTTGCTAATTAAAAAAAAAAAAAAAAACTGAAGTTAAAAGCAAACCTCTCTAGTGTAATCAACCACTAAACCCTGCTATAAACACTATACATTAAGTGAACTTCACTGAGGATTTTACTTAATATCAACACAATCAAAGAGTGGTTTGGTTGAAAACCTGTCAGGTAGAAATCATTTTACAGACTGCAAGGATCTTTCACACTCCAGCATAAGAAGGAACACAATTATGAAGAACAATTTCAGCAAGACATCCCAGAATCTTACCTTACCATTGTTTACCTTATGCTCTGTCCTCTCCTCATCCCTTCCCCACAGTCCAGTTTCCTTGTGCCTTTTCTCTTTTAATGATTTTGTCAACACAGGGAAAGCAGATCCCTGTCAGGGATGCTGCTCAGGAGCATGTCTGGATGCCACGCTGCTGGCTACCACCTTGACTACAGTCCCTTGAATCCTGGCCAGACTTACCCATATTCCAACGGGAAGCAATTGGTTTTAAATCAAAGGTCTAAATGTGTCATTCACTCTTAGCAGGAGCAGCACTGAATGTTGAACAAAAAGATTTTGCAGGCATCTGTTGCACCAAAGGCCTGTAGTATCAAGGTGAGAATCCTGACCCCCCTCAACTCTAGGAAGCCAATGTGATACCCCCATGAAGGGCCTTCCACAAGCAGGAATACCTTAACTCAGAACAGCAGTTAATTCTGTTCCATTACACTTGTTTTACTGGCTCTAATTTTCCACCTGCAGTTCAGCTTCTCAGCAGAGTGCTCCAAATTATAAAACCCTGATGACTCCCATGAACACAGTAAACCTCAAGCAGCTGACAAGTGCCTTAGCTCCAGTCACCGCTTCTCCTACCCACCCTTCCTCTAAAATCTTTGTTGCTTAAAGCCAGTCACGCAGTAAACATCCCACTACCCAGGCTGACAGACATGCTAACATGTCTAGAAGCAGCCCACATTTGTATTACTGTAAGTGCTGCAAAAGTGCTGAAGGGTTGGTTGCCTGGCTGAGGCAAGGCTACACGCCCCACATTTTCTTTCCTTCTATTGTCAGCCATTAAAAAAAAAAAAAGAAAAAAAAAATCACAAAACCAGAAACACATGCCAGAGAAGGATAA
This sequence comes from Regulus satrapa, assembly GCA_013396955.1. NCBI lineage: Eukaryota > Metazoa > Chordata > Aves > Passeriformes > Regulidae > Regulus > Regulus satrapa. Next base: position 232,421 of record VWZN01006319.1, read on the forward strand.
GGGATATAATTGGGCTTTTAAGGTAGATAAAAAAAGAACAAGGAAGCGTAATGCACAACAGAAGGAAGCAAACCAGCAATGACATCTCAAAATCTTTAACAATGAACTGTATGTGTATTTAAGGAGACAATAAGACAACCAAGACATCAGGTAAAGATGTAAAAGATTGATATAAAATAGCCAAAATAAAATATGCCACAAAATCTTTGGCAGGAAGGCAAATGGAATCTATAAACAGGAGTAATTATACTAACAAGCAACTTACACACTAGAAAAACTGAATAAAGACAAATAATAATTAATTCTTTGTGACAGCTGTCGCTAGATTATAGCAATCACATTAGCACTCGGAAGCAAAACTATGAAAACAGTCACTAAAATGGTCTTTATTTTTCAAATGTTTTAATTGAAACATACCAGATTTGGGAGCTGCTTAAGTCCATTCCTAAATGAATTACAATTTTGAGCAATGCATACTTCAGTGCAGGAAAATCTCACAGCTCTCATTATGTCAATGAAGTAACAGTAACACATTTAAAAGCTAATTTAGAAAATCAATTTCAAGAAAACAAAAATTTTAAAAAAGAATTAACCATTCGGGGGAGTTTACTTCCCTTAAAAGGTGCCTTCAAGATCTTATGTATCTGGCTTTGGCCATGCACGAGTCCTGTATTTTCTCAAGCAGAGTGGATTGGTTTTTTTCCTTATTTGAAACTATTAAATGAATTTCACACATATTTGATGTTCTTCCTTAGCACACACAGAAAAGGAGCATGCCATGACCTCTTCAGCTGCTCTTGAAAGACATTTTTAAGGCAAGGAAATTGCCATACAATGCACTGAAATTTCATGTTCAGAAGTTTAAGAGTCTTACTGATTTGTCAAACCTCACTGCAAAAGCAACTAGGAAAACTTATTGTGACGATTTACTAAAGGCAATCTCTAGAAAAAAAACCCTTATTTTTTGTGCTTCCTGTACATCCTGTATGTGGCTTCTGCTCTGATGTTTGTGAAAAGAGCGAGTTACTGCAGAAAAGCAAAGCAAAAACAAGACTTTCCATACAGATAACACATCAGTGGATACATTCAACACTCCTCTTCCCTAACAGTTTTGTCAAGTCCATAGGTGTCATGGAAAGGCTGTAAGGAACAATTAAACTACCAAGCCATCTCCTGAGGCAGAGGAGACTTGGTTAGATAAAAGGAAATTCTACAGAGGAATCCTGTAATATCTTCAGTCACACTGATATCATTCCTACCTTCTGAGGATTTAACAGAAAAATATGATGCTGCAGAAGTACCTACTACATAGAAAATATTTATGGAAAGAAATCTACAGACACATCTTGAGGGAATGAATTCTAGCACAACTTTCAGAATCACTGTTTTACTCTAATGCAAACCAGCTTAAAGTTTGCTAGCTTTACTTTTCACACAGGGCATTGTTAATTTCTGTAGTATTTTGGTCTCTTTCCTATCTGCTTGCTCTTTAAATAGCATTTGGTGGCCTGGAAAGATACCGAGTCAGATTTCCTGAAAAGGGACTGTGATTTTAATATTGGCAGCATCTGATCCTGTGTGTTTCCGGCAGATAGAGCCGAAACACCACCTGATTTCTGCAGTTGTTCTCTGGATGTTAAGAATCACCCAAAAGCCTAAGACAGCAGGAATTTGCTGCTGTGTGCCAGGTAAACCAAACTCCAAGTTTCTGTAATAACTAAATCTTCTTTTTGTAAGGCTACTTTTTATTCAGGTGAGTTCAGTGGCTCAGGTGTGCCTGGGTAGCTAAGAGCATGCAGCTGCAGCTCTAAAAAGATGAACTGAAAGGATTGTTAAAGTAAAGGGAGAGAAGAAGCAGCTCTTTCCAGCCATGCCAGCTGAACAGCATCTGCAAGAGCAACCCAAGCAGTGCCTCCAGAGCTCCAGGGTCCCACTGGGAAGACCTATCTGCATTAAAAGAATTGCTATTTCTGGAATACTTACTGAAGTCTTACACAACACCTCTTACCAGTTGTGTTATCTTCTTCAGAAATTGTAACACTGTGCACTACAGCACACTTGGAGAAACGGGCAAAATGCTTTTTATAGCACAGCATAAACCTTTAGGGGCCATGCTGCAGCTGGAACTATGCTCATGAGTCAACACGGTGCCTCATGCCTAAAAAACAGGGACAACAGCAACATAGAGATGATGATGGATTTATCCAAACCCTTGAGTAAACAGGATTTAGAAGAACAATGTTAAAATTAGTTATATCACTTGATACAATCAGCACCATCCAAAAGACAAAACATTGCAGCATTGAGAGGCATTCATGAGTTCACACATAGGTTACTCCCCTCACCTCTAGTTAAAATATCCATCCTTTGGAAGGTATCCATTTCCTTGGCTTTTTAAACATGGTGTTAAAAACAACTGAGTATCCAACTCAGGTGGTCTTTCAAAACCACAAACTGTGGAACCAGTACTACAACTGACTGTTTTTGACAAAGTTGCACATAAGACTATTAAAATGTTTTCTTAGTGTGATGGGACTAGGGAAAGAGAGAGTCTGATCCTGAATTCCCTTATATGCTTTTAGCTGCATTTTAGCTGCTGTACTGACTCTGCAATCCTCCACCACTCAGCCTTCCTTGCTGAACTCCTCACGGCTCTTCTCTTTTATCCCACATTTCCCCCTTCTCCTTATACGACAATACAGGAAAATGTTCACAGCACATCATTTCAGGTAGGAAGCTGACTTTCCTATTTGAACAAAGGCTGTAGCATCTCCACCCCACAGCTGAGAAGAAAATCCTCCTCAGGAGCAGTGCAGGGAACCCACGCAAGCCTGGAGGAGGCTGCCAGCAGCCCAGCCCAGCAGGCAGCCCAGCCCGCTTTCTGATACCTGAAGGCAGCCGAGGCAACCTCCCACGCCTCAAGCCCACTCTTTGAGCAGGACTCAAATCTTCTTGAACAGATAAAACCTAAAAAAGGAAACACCACTGAAATACGCTTTTTTTTTTTTTTTAAACTACTGTATAACCCTTCAAACAAAGCCCAGAAGTGGAGAATGGCTGAACAAGCACTTGCTTTCCTTATGGCGTGAGCACTGTACACAAATGAACACAGGGAGGGTATTATGCCATACTCCACTGCCTGCACTAAAGCCAACATGTGAAAATCATCCTGGTGCAACAGCATGGAGAGAGCTGTGGGGCTAACAGGAGGAAAACCCTGTATGGAACTGCAGGGAGCTGTACTGCTGGCAGGAACTACAGCGGGATTTCTATGCAGACATGAACACTGTGTGCTGAACATGCTCCTGTTTCTTCCACAGGGCAAGAAGGCAGAATAAAGCATGCACTACTGCTGAAAACCACAGTTAAAGAAAGCAGAAATTTGCTGATCATAGTGAAAGGCACAGATATGGAAACTGAGTCCAAGCCAACCATTTTTTTTTTTTTTAGGAGGGGAAAAAATTTTGATTAACCTATCTGCTCCTACAAGACTCACCCGTCTATATAGTAAATGATCAGTGGGAAATTGATTAAGGACGAGTTAAAAGGCTGATTATAAAGCAATCACAAGAAAAATCAGTTCATACTCTTTCAAGTCCATAGCAAGACACTCCAAACCATAAGTAAAGCACACTGGAACAGTTTACTTGGTCTCTCAGACTACTCATGTAAAGCTAATTTGTTTTCCTACTTGTTTCCCTCTCATGACGAGCAAGCAGCACAGCACCTCACACTTTGACCTTAGAATACATTTTCTGTGAGGTAGCATTTACTCCACAGATTCAGCTGAAATTTTAAAAAATACCAGTTTTTTAGTTTAAATTAATTATAATCTGCTCATTTGTAACAAGTCTGAAGTGAAATCTTTTTAACGCCGGATTGTATTGACTTGCAACCAGGCTCTTATAGATTTCCTGATGTCAGCAGCTTTTGTAACATTCCTGAAACTCAAAACCTGATGAACCAATTTCTGTTGGTTTTCACCTTGACATACTGTATTTTTAAAAAAACCAGAACAACACAGCTCTGCAGCTTAAAGCAATTTCTCACAACTAAATTAATAGCTCCTAGACAGAGCTTAAAATGAAAGAAACCTGCCATGAGCTACAGCATAAATATCAACATTAAGTTCTAACAGTATCTAAGCCTTTCAGCAAAGTTTTTGCTTACAAATGGTTGGCCTATTTTTTCAATGTCCAGTGATTTCCAAAGCCTGTTTGGTACACATGTGATAATTTTAGACAATTATTACCATATGAAAGTGATTCTTAAACTAACATCACCGTTCCTCTTACACCACTAACAGTTTCTGATACTTTAAAAGGCAAATTTACTTGGAATCAAAATCAGAAGGAAAAAAACCACACTGTTTCACACAACTGATTTTGTCTTCACTGACAATCACAGACAAGTTTTTTGCAGCACAAAATGCATGTTCTACGTATCAAAACACAAAGAAATAAAAATGTAAAATATTTTCCTCCTGTACTGATACTTTCCTCCAGCTCCTCTCCTCTACTAAACAAAGTTATTAGAGAAATCCTTCTCTATCCACCTTTCCCCAAAAAAGTGAAAAAAATTAAACTTGTGGTGAATATAATTATTTGTCTTGAATATAAAGGAGAGTTTTAATTTACATCACAATAAGATCACAATATTTAAGTATTAATAGAGTATTAATACCTATTGGGTGTGCCCAAAGACATTTTCTCTCCTTGCACTTCCATGTAAAATCCCTAAGGACAGAACAGTCAGGTATTCAGCATCGTTAAATTCCAAAAACAGCAGTAAGCATTCAGGCTTGAGGTTAATGCAGAGAATTCTGTATGATCTATAGAGATTTTCCACCTGTTTTAAAGCATAAACTGCATAAAGTTCTCTACTAACAGATACATTTGCCCAAAGGATGTCATCACAAATTGTTATTATTCAGCTTTCACTGAATGCTTCAATAAATCCATATATATACACTTATTCTACAGTGCCTTCCAGGTATTTATGTATAATATACTATAACTATCTGTGTGCATGAGCATGTACTTGCTTCCCATCTTTAATTTTGCAATGCAATTCTTAGCATTCCAACTAGGTCTTCGATTAAAGAGGAAAACTTCCATTGTTTCATGCAGTATTCTTTCAAATGACTAAAAGAGTTATTTAGTGGTTTTTCCCCCCTAAATAGGTAAGAATTATTTCTTGAAATTACCGTTTCTCAAAATTTCTGGAAGCTTTCCAACAACCAACTTCTTTTACCTCTCTTCAAGGACTGCATCATTACTTTCCTTTGATACTAGTCCCTCTGCTACAGCCTCTTTGTGTTCATTTCTCCACCTCCAAATAAAATGTACCAGGGAATAGAACAAAGCCTCACTCTCCTTGGAGGAAGAGTTTTACCTGTACCTGTTTGATCCCAGCAGCTCAGCACACCTGGGTCACAGGATAGCTCTGCCACAGCTCTTGGGTGCCGGCCGATCCCGGCACCGTTCGCTGCTGATCAGCCTCCCTTCACCACATCCATGGATGCCAAGGGGCACCAATGCCAATCACAACACAAAAGATCTCCCTGAAGGCTTTCTCTGGCAGGAGAAGGTTTAGAAGAGCATTATATACTTTTCAGTACAGCATGTGGAAAAAAATTGTACTTTTATTTGGAAATTTCCAAATGTTATTTAGAAAAATGTCGGCGAAAGAGTTTCTTCTGCTTCCCACTGTGCCATCCAAAGCATTTGCAGCATTTTTCCACTTCAAACAATTAAGATATCAAGATCAAGTAGCAGAACATCATTACAGTATCTACTACAAGCTATTAAGAACCAGCCAAACAGCAAAAGCCAGGGAAATACATCTGATTCATACCAAGAATAATTTTTGTATTCTAAAATTGGCTGCGCATCCTTCTAAAGAAATTCAGAAATTCAGAATTTTACCTTCTTCTGATATACATTTTAAAGAAATCATAAAAATTTCTTCCAGAGAAACAGCAAAAGACATACCTTTTTTTGATTTGAAAGAAAAACTTAGGACAAAAAATAAACAGCCAGATGCATTTTGGCTTTTTCAATTACTGGAGGGATAGACATTCTAAAAGAAAAGGACGTGTTTCTCAAATGTTTAAAGAATACTGAAGATCTCATTTAATTTACCTAAACTGTCACTTATTAAGCCAGCTATAAAACCTGAAGAATGATTAATAGCCACACCCCTGGGATTAGTTTTGCATTCTACTTAGCATTTATTTATCTTCCTTATCTCCCAAAAAAACCATGGTGACACCAAGCTAGACATATTTTTCATTGTTTGCTAATGCCTTCTTTTTTTAAATGGAAAGTTTGATTTAGAGCTACCTGATTTCTTTTAAAACAACATATAGTAATATCTCTATAGCTAGTCAAAGGCAATTTGAGAAGAAAAAAAAAAAAACAACAAAAACCCAACCAACCAAAAACAAAAAACAAAACAAATTAAAAAAAAAAAAACTAACAAAAAAAAAACCCCACAAAAATCTTGTTTGATTGTAGGAGTCCAGAAATAGAGAAACATTTCTCTGTTTGTCCTAACCTCCAGAAAAGCACTAGCTTTGTCTCTCACTTATGGAAAGAGTGCGACAGCCAGTAGAAGGTACTGTAGTGTGTCAGTAGAGTGAGAAATACAGATTTTAGGGTGTTTTGTAACTGAAGCAAAGATTGAGGAAAAAGGGTGTGGCTCTTTTTACTTCTTTTTCCTTCTCCATGATTCTGCAATTTTGGGAGCACAGGAAGTGACTGGTTAGAAGTTAGTCGCAGTTTCAGTTATGCAGGTGGACATGGAAAACTAATTGGTCAAGATACAAAAATAACTTACATTTCTATTGTTAATTGGGTAAAAATGAGTAAAAAGATAAAAGAGCTGCACATTTCGGAGCCATTTTGAGCCATTCAGTGGTGGGTTGAACCTGAGCAGAGAGTCTGGGAAGGCCTGCCAGGACTTTTGATAATATATTAATAAACACGAGAAACAAAAGCCTAACGAGCTTTTGGAGTCTTCTTCCTGACACGGAATTGAGATAAACAGGACCCCCCGTGGAGGAGTATCCCAAGGGCAACCGGCCCTGAAGGGGCCGAAATCCCACATTTGGTTTTTCTCTTTTTTCAGCAAACTCAATGAGGAACTTCTGAGAGCAAATTCTTCTCTCCAAAATAGTCTTCCCTGGCACAGAAATATTCTTTCTTGAGAACTTAAGACACACACAACAAACCAACAAAATGCAACAATCCCCCAAATTCCTTCTGCAGAGGAATGAGGCTGAGCCTTGTGTGACGCTTCCAGACAACCTTGATGAAGACCTGCTGAGCCCTGCAGGTTGCTGCCAAAGGGATGCTGTTCTCTTTCCTGAGCCTGTGCTCTTCTCACTGCTTCCTCTGCATTCAGACTGGCAACTACGGAATTGTGT
>VWZN01006319.1:240121-264691 GCA_013396955.1 Regulus satrapa
GATTCTGCAATTTTGGGAGCACAGGAAGTGACTGGTTAGAAGTTAGTCGCAGTTTCAGTTATGCAGGTGGACATGGAAAACTAATTGGTCAAGATACAAAAATAACTTACATTTCTATTGTTAATTGGGTAAAAATGAGTAAAAAGATAAAAGAGCTGCACATTTCGGAGCCATTTTGAGCCATCCAGTGGTGGGTTGAACCTGAGCAGAGAGTCTGGGAAGGCCTGCCAGGACTTTTGATAATATATTAATAAACACGAGAAACAAAAGCCTAACGAGCTTTTGGAGTCTTCTTCCTGACACGGAATTGAGATAAACAGGACCCCCCGTGGAGGAGTATCCCAAGGGCAACCGGCCCTGAAGGGGCCGAAATCCCACATTTGGTTTTTCTCTTTTTTCAGCAAACTCAATGAGGAACTTCTGAGAGCAAATTCTTCTCTCCAAAATAGTCTTCCCTGGCACAGAAATATTCTTTCTTGAGAACTTAAGACACACACAACAAACCAACAAAATGCAACAATCCCCCAAATTCCTTCTGCAGAGGAATGAGGCTGAGCCTTGTGTGACGCTTCCAGACAACCTTGATGAAGACCTGCTGAGCCCTGCAGGTTGCTGCCAAAGGGATGCTGTTCTCTTTCCTGAGCCTGTGCTTTTCTCACTACTTTCTCTGCATTCAGACTGGCAACTACGGAATTGTGTGATCAGTTATCAACAATTCAGAAAGAAGTATGACTTTACAAGGGGAGAAATTACAGTGCTTGGCAAACAGCCAATTCTCTTTCGAGGTCCTGATCTACTGCAGTTTAGAAAGCTGAGCTGGTTTTAGCACCTCCCGTTACTTCCTCCTGCTGAGCTGTAACTTTGGAGCTGGACATGCTGAATATACTTCTTTTCCTAGTTACTCCTCCCATGTTTCCCAGAAAGTTCTCTCTTGGAGGCTTGCTTGCTTTAACGCTTCTAGGGGACAAAAGAGCAAGTGCCAGTAGTTTGTCTACTATCATTTCTGGCAAATGACAGCTGCACTGTTTAACATCAAGAGCTGTCACCAATCTGTCTTTAGACTTGTACTCTGTCTCAACTCCAGGAAGGGTTCAAGACATAAAACACGGCCTTACAGTTCCTGCACACAACTTTTTTAATCGAGTTTGATACCAACGCACTTCAAATTAATCAAAGAACTGACAAAGATGTTAGGCATATGTGGCTATTGAAATATAAAACATAAAGCATTCTGCTGTCTAAAATAAGATTTTTAAAACTATTCCAATGAATCAACAAGGTTTCCCTGCAAGAATGAATGAAATATCCCCCAAAACCCAGTACCACAAACTCATCGTATTAGAACACTCTGAATTGAAAATAAACCTGAAGACAGGAAAAACTCCAAACAGGAGTTTTAATGAAACACTTTAAACTCAAGAATAAATAAACTCAAGAATATTATGAAAGTTTACTTCTATTCTGCTCTTTCTGGCAATATCTGGGACTTGAATTCATGCAACTTGGCCAGAACTATGCTACTAGCTACTGCTAGTAGTGGGAGATGCACCCACTTTCTACTGACAGAAATACGTGGTATTTGGACTGGAAAAAATTGCTGCTGTCACTGCACTTTGGAGCTCTGAGAGCAGCCAGTTCTCAGGGTGTGTGGTAGATGCTAAGAAATAATTACAGGCACATGCAACCTGAGGCTATATAGTTGCTTCTTATAGCATTTTTCTCCCACAAGATGTGAAGGTAAACATCAGGGGTTTTGATCCATCATGAAGTTAATTAACTTTACTCCACGCTACCTTCAAGACAAGGCTAAAACAGTAGCAAGAAAGCAGTGACACACTCCACTCCTCGAAGTGTCTGCAGCAACTTTGAACTAACGCCATGAAGCAACCAAATCATGATATATCACATTTTATACCCAGACTTTTATTTACATGTACTCGTAATTCAAAAACTATTTACTATTCCATGCAGACAGCTAGTGAGCATGCTGGCCAAATGAGACAAATTACCATTAAAGTAGGTCTGCATAAGCATGCAGATTCAGTAACCCTCATAATAGACTCCTCGTCTATTACACCTAAACAAACTTTATAATGGTTACAGTAAACCTATTTATCTTGCACAAGCTTAAGGCTATCCCCATCTCCCTATGAACAGAACAGTTAGCCTGAAGTTTAATAAAACAACTGAAGCTTTTTGCATACACAGTCAAGAAGGGAGAACCTGAGCTAAAACACATGCAAACACAAACTAGAACTAGCTGGATATTCCAAAGTCTTGATACCTTTTTAAAACAATGCTGTTTGTTTTTTAAAAAACCCTCCCTCAAAATGCTGTTTTAAAACCTTACATTTAAATGCATACAGATTTTTCTAAATTGGATTCCTCTTGTTTAATTTTACATTTAAAAAATATATTGAGCACACAGTCATTAAAGAGAGGGGAAAGGAAACAATTTATTTTGTCCCAATAGTATTATGCCAATTTTATACTACTGCCTATTTTAGATCCCATTTACTATCAGTGATCATAAAAATGACTTTTCTCTATGTAGATCAGCAAAGCTCCTACTTCTATACTGCTTCATCTGTAAATTTGGTACCTGCTGATTTTTACTGAAAAATACATCCACATAGTACATTCTGTTTTATTTGAATTTGCAAATATTCAAGAAATAACTGAGTCAGAGATAATAAAGTTTTTTCTTTCCTTTTTATATAAAGGCCCAATACTGAGAATGTATTCCCCTTTGCTATTTGAGACCTTATACTCAGTAAATTCCTGCCTTCCTAAATTACATTTCCTCATGATTCAAGTACATAACTTCACTGTGTAGGCTGAAAATCTGGTGGGGGAAAAAAACATTTTTTAAAAATGTCGAGTACTATCAGATTATTATTTTGTGGCAAGTTTTCCACCTACATTAAAACCCACAGATAGTAAAAGTCAAAAGGAGCTGTGTTACACACCAGATTGGCTCCAGAGAGAATGGAATTTCTGGTTTTGTACTGAATTTAGTGGCTCTTTTTAACCACTTCACATTTTCAAAACTGAACCTGGAAACAACTGCACTTTAAACTATCTGCACTGTATTAGAATAGATGTTTCACAGCAGCCAAATTTAAATGGTTTTAATTTTTCCAAGTTACTCTGGATCTAATATTCCCAAATCCTCTACACATGCAATACTATTTCTTTTTGAAGATTAATGCTTGAAAATATCTAAAGAACTCAGTTTTTGTTTTGCTTTGGTTTTTTTAAACATCAAATACCATAGATCCCCAAAATAAAATGTAGATGTTTGAAAATGCAGTTCCTCGTCATGCAGCTGAGTTCAAAGCACGTATGACCCTGCCCTAAAAGACTTTATTTTTAGGGAACCTGGGCTAAACTATCTCTGAGAGCAAGCTTCAGGGTAGAGTCTTGCTTTGACTTCTATTATACAGTGTGTTCTCCTGCAAATAATAGAAGCTTTTTCTTCAAGGCAACTATACATGTTTTAAAAAGAAACCCTTATATAAGCCTTTCACAATTGAGGAAAGAGTAATTAACTTCCATAATTGTTAGTTGTGACCTGTAGTTTCGGTAATGCAGCACAGCAGGCCTTTAAAAGGTTCAGGCACGGGCTGCTAAATAGGATGTGTGAAGAAAGGAAAGGATGCAATCAGAGTTTCACCCTCCTTTTCATCTATACACATCCCTGTCATGGCAGCAAACAGAGGGCAGATGTAAGAGGAGGTGACCTTCAAGAATAGATCTCAGATATCAATTTTATTTCATAAATTTTATTCCTTCCCTCAAGGCAGAATATTCCTCCAAGGTATCATGGTTGGCTGAGCAGAGCAGGAGGAAACACAAATTAAAAATCCCATTAGAGTGGCATACATATGACTCCATATAAGTAATGAGAGACAGGAATTTCCATACGATGGCTGAACAAGAATCAAGAGAGGCTATAAATTCAAGTTAAAATTCATTTATTAATTCTAGAAACAAAATAGGAAGTTTGAATTAAAAAAACTTGAACCTTGAAGTAACTGAAAAAAAGAAAAACCATGTGAAATCTTTGTGGAAAAATATTCCTTTTCCATTACTTCAAAACTGACAGATGGCTAGCATTGTGGTTTTCAACTCAGAAATGCTCTAAGCATGATGCTGTACCAGTCCTATTACCTTCTCTCCACTGCACCTTCAAGCAGGAAAGAAGGCTACTACATCAGACCAACTGCCTTGGCCTCAACTTGCTCACTAAACCTCGCATTCCTCAATTCTACATTCACTACTCACCTTTTGTTCCTTCTCTTTTCAGCACTTAAAATTTGCTTTATTTCAAATGACATCTAAATACATTATTTAAGTGCCAAAGCAAAATTAGCAGGCGTGTGCTCTTGCCTAGTAGCTCTTCCGTACAATAAATAATTGAAAAATCTGGTAAGTAGAAGTAGGAAATCCTGAACATCAGCTTCTTACTTACCTTTTTCCTCCATTACTGAAATCCTCCTTTTGATAACAACCTTAAATCATCATCTCATGTAGGCATGCCACAGCAAAACAAGGCAAGGTGTTAAACTTAAGACACTTAAAGAAGTGTCCTTCCCTTGCAATGTCACCACACTCTGGTGCTCAGTAAACATTGCCTTGCACCCACAAAGTCCATCTGCCCAAGGAGCTCATCCCTGTAACTGCTCCACTCTAAGCACAGTTACCAGAATCTGATGGGTACAACTCACCAAGAAAACCAAAGCAGCCTCTAATTCGAACCTCTATCACCTCTACACGTCACCATATTAAAATATGGCATCTTAAACAGTTCTTTACATATATTCACCTTTGCTCTATGCTAAAACCCATCTGCACTGGCTCAGCCTGCATGGCCAGAGCCACAGTGCACCCCCAGGACACTCGGTCACAGCGGGGACACCCGAGCAAGCAGTCATGGCCCTGGCACTCCTCTCCCATCCTCCATGCTCTCCTGGGTGCATCCATGCCCCACATACCTACCCCACTTCTCCCAGGGAAGCTGATTCAGAATCAAACGAAAAGGGAGCAAATTAATGCTGCAAAAAAAAACCCCACTTCAAATATAGGAATGCGTTTCCAAAAGCAGCCTTCCATTTTTAGAGCAACAGCTTTTAAGTCCTCTGCTTGAGACATCTTGACTGCTATTTCCATGAAAGCTGAATGCTTCCAGCTCCCATGGAAATTAGCAAGTGAGGTGGGTGCTCGACATCTCAACAAGCCATGGCAGTACTTTTGCAAAGGAAAAATGATAAATCTGAATCACCTACAATTAGGAGGTGCTATTCAATTTTAGAAACCACGTAAAAAATAAGCTATTGGAAGTATTAAAAAAAAAAGAAAGAAAAATTAATTCAAATGATTTATTGAAAAAAGCAGCATGTGAAAATGCATTTAATGCCTGCATCCCCCGACTCTTGATTTTTCATAGCCTTGGGGATGTGCCAGCATGCTGAAAAGATGAAAGTTAACATTCTTCCAAAGGGGTTACACAGATGACATGCTATTAACCATCAACAAAACAGTAATTACAGTGGCTTCACATTTATTTGAGAATATTTTTGACTAATAGAGTTTCTTAAAAGACTGTTAGATATTTTGTTATGGTGACATTTTTACATTGTGTGCAATTTGTACTCTACACAAGGTCTAAAATTTTAACACACCCAAAGGCTCCACTAGAACTGGGTATTTAGGTCATTTATATTACTGCAGTGAAGCGTCAATTATTTCGTCTGATACTCCTAGCCATTCTGTAATTTGCCAAGAGTAATGTTTTCCGTCAGGAAACTCTGGCAAGTCAATAAGCACAGGCTTGATTTGACTTGAACTGGCACCAAGGTTAGAAACAGAGAGGGCGAATGTGAATCTTCACTGTAAAACTAAATACTCTGTTTTGTGGGTGGTTAGCCATCCTTCCTGCTCCTTCAGCTCACCAGCCCCGTTCTCTTAATTGGTACAAGGGAAGAAATTTCTATTTGTCAATGAAAATGTCTATTGAATAAATGCCACACAGTGAGTTATGAACCAACACAAGCAAAATATGCTGGACAGTTAGCAAAGGGTTTCAAGTAACAGGAGTGACCACTCAGACAAACTCTAAATACAAGAACAATGGCAACGTTTGGTTTACATACACAGAGAATAAATCAGGATTTTTCTGACTCACCCTTTTCTTCCCAGAGGGACATCTTGGTCCCTGTAAGCTCCAGGGTATCCTGGGTCTTCCCCAGTTCTGCCCTGGTAGCTGTTGAATTGTTGCCTAACACCAGTAAACTATTTTGTTCCTAAATACATGAGAGGAACAGAAACCTCTATCTGTCACTTCAGACCTTTCTCTTCCCTTTTCAGGAAAAAAAAAAAAAAGGATGAAGAGGTCACTGACACCAACAATCCTTTTCATGCTGATCTTGAGACCAGCGGAATTCTGTCACTGCTGGATGAACCAAAAATAATGGGGTTTTATTTACCTATATGTATGAGGAACAAAAAGTTTTGGAAATTACATGAAGGCTACAACATTTAGCTTTTTAAAAAAACTTATGGCAATAATAAATAGCAAATAAAGCCAAACCCAGGAGTTTGAAAACCCAAACCCCTAAATATTAACAGGTAGTTAAGTACAATACTTATTCTAAAAGCTAGCGACTTGTGTACTGTGTAATTTAAGCATCAGCAACTAAATTTGCTTCTGTCTGCTTTTCTGGGGTACAATTTAATGTGCCAAACCACAAACTGTATCCATGTAGGACACGACTCTAGCAGAATTTAAAAAACATGAACAAGTAATGGGATATCTGCTTATAACCGTTGGCCTACAAAGTCTTCATTTTCATTATGCTCAAGACTTGACTGTGTGTAGATGGCTGTTATTTTTCTTCTGCTTTTTTGTTTCTTCCGTCAGTATAAAAAGAATGTCAGCATCACAATCTGCCTGTATTTTCTGTCACTCTCAACTAGTGATCAGACCCATTCTATACTGGCATTTCAGTTAGCAAAATTACTCCAAAGCCCTTTCATTAATAGACAACCAAATAACCAATAATAATTTCTCTCAGGTATTCATACTCCTTGTCACTTCCCAAGAACCTTGCATCCATGTATGGAAAGGGAAGAACAATGATACATCCTAAACAGTAAGAACATTGACAGCAAATCAGTAATACTCTTCATACTCTTCAAACTGTTTTATTTTGAACAAGACAAACAAAGGAAATCCATTTGCTTAGACCTTTCACAAACTGCACATTTTGAAATTTCACGTCAAAATAAGGGGCACAGCTGCTATGATCAAAGAGCAGCTGCTTGCTTTAATCCATCAGGAAAATGATGCAAACAAAAGATTAAATGAGCAAAAATGATGAGAATTCAAATATTGAAGCTACAATTTTTATTAACTGAAAAATAGAGTGTGCTTTTCAAATAACTGTAGTGAGGTAAAATAATATACAGACATTAAAATGCTGATGGATTCTCAGCTTCAAAAGATTTCATTGCCAAAGCCATTAAAATGTACCATACAGCAAATATAGTGTCTTCCTGGTGACTGGAGCTACTTTCTCTTCACAGCTGCTACAGAAATGGTCAGATTGTTTGGGTTATAGAACACAGAGTGTAATTTATTTTTTTTTATTAAATGGTTTGTGCATCTAATTAGTTATTTAATACAACCAATGGTGCAAGCAACCAAGTGGAACAGGTCTTATTCACTAAATTTAATGAGGTAATTTGTTAGGAAAAGTTACTGTGAAATGCCTGAATGAAAAATGAAGTAAAATTACAGGGTAAGAAAAACAGGTTATGTTCAGCTCAGATAGATAATATTAACCAGATGAACTGAAGACTCTCCCCAGGCAAGCACCTGAATTTGAGTGCTGGGTCCATTGCAAAACTCTGAAAAAAAAATATTCGTAGCAATAAAAAGTTCATATTTGAATTGCTGCAAATGTAGTTTGCTACATTGCAAATGCAGCAAGAACCTGACACACTGAATCTACAAAGCCAGGTCATTTCTGCCAGCTATGTTGAGTCTTTTAAGTTGTCACTGTAACGTAAAGTACCTGCCAAAATACAGAAAGAATTCAACCTAAACGAATAGAGCACTGACTCCTGAGTCTTACAAAACTGGCATTGTTAACAGGAGAGAAACCTTTACAGTGGGAGACACAATTCACCCACAGGCATGTTAAGCACAAAGCAGGAGTCAGAAGGATAATTTGAGGAATATCTCCTTAAAATTAAAAGCACTGAACACACTGAATACTGATACATGGCTTGTTGAAGTATGCTGCACAAGGAGTTCCACAAATTACATGCAAAAACACAGGCAAGGATGCACCACCAAGAAGGCATCCCAAAAGAGCTCTAGATTGGTGCTGGACATTTTGTCTTCCCAGGGTCCATTCCTGAAAGCAAAGCAGCATGGCCAGCACAAGCCTAGTTTAACCCTAATTAGTAACAGAGGTCAACAAACAATATTTTCAATTCTTAGACAGTGTCTGGATCTTGAGCACTGGAAAAAAGAATAAATATCAAAATGTCCCTAGAGAAGATAAAGCAAAATACAGGCAAAAAAATTGGTTTTCACCTAAACATAATAATTCATATGTAAAGTTCAAAAATAGAATGTGCAATTTAACATTCCTTGGCAGAAGATCTCCTGTGGTACTTTGGTCTTCTACTTCCTGACTTGCTGCAACAAACAAGGAATCACTTGGCAGCAATGAAGTATTATACATAGAGTCCAGCTGTGTAGCCTAAGCCATAACGAAAGAAAAAAGACATGAACCATCTAACTAAAGCTGCCTTGGGACACTAAAAAGGCCGATTTAATTCCAAATTGATTCAAAACATTTTTAACTGGAACTCATACAACATTCTGATATTTTACATCAAGACTAAATGTTTCAGTATCTCCTGGACACTTCTTTTCACTTATATATTATTTTCACAAAAACCAACTACAGATTTTTTTTTTTTTTTTGTGGGGAAGAGACAATTTCCACAAAAAATAAATGAAATACCAAATGTATCATTTAATAATGACATAATTTTTTATATCTTTATATCTTTATTATATATCTTTAAATGTATATATTTAATAGTTATATATATAATTTAATAATTATAGAAAAGTATAATTTAATGTATTAGTGCATAATTTAATAAAAAATAATTAGGCACAGTTAAGACAGCAAAACTATGAGGTCTTTAATACACAGTAAATAGTTGCACTTTTATTGTCATCATCTAAAAGTAAACTAGCATACTTTAAAAAGTGATCAAGAAATGATTCACCTTATTAGATTAATTCTCCATCAATTTAAAACCAGCATAGAATAAGACTAACAATGAGCAAAAGTGGCCTTTGTCAGGAGAAATCTGTTGTCCACCAGGAGATACAGCTGAAGCAGCACAATGCAGGCACTTTGCAAACCTTACCACCAGCTCACAGACCATTACAGACTGCCCCTTGATTGATGGCATTCATAGCTGGCATGAACAGCCACACACTTGAAAGTTTTAATGGTTCTTACTGATCAATATGCAGAATTTGTAGGTTTTGGGGGGCACACAATATGTTGGAATCCCGGGCACGGAGGATTTCAAGCTTTCTGTGCTGACAGGCACAGAAGAACACTGCATTTGACCTGAGGCCGTGGAGAAGGCCTCCAAAACTGAGTGATGGAACTGGGATTATGGCTGTGTAGTTTGAACAGAAGTGTATTACATCACATGGTGGAAAACTCTGAGTTTAAGGTTTTGGGATACAGTAATATATATAAAGCAAGATGGAGGTTTTAGGGTGCAGACTTGTCCTTCTTCACCTTCTTCATGAGTTTGGGTGATATTGTGTGATTGGATAGAAAGTCTGAAATGTGGGCCACGGGTGGTTGGTTATTGGGTTAAAAGTAAAAATCATCTATGTGGCATTTTATAATTGATAAATTTAAAATTGATAAGCTTAAAATTACTTGAAGAGAGAGACCTTGGGCTCCATTTTTAGTTTGTTAGCTTGGTGTGCTGAAGAGCTCAGAGTCTGTGGGACTGTAATATAGATAAGAACTAATAAACATCTGAGTTCGAACAAGAATTACCGTCTCTCTCGCTCGTTAATCCCAACCCTGGAAGAAGAAGCAGATAAGCTTTACAACAAAACAAACAGATTTATACTGAATTTGCTTTATATTTTCATGTATCTTTTATTCTTGCCTTTTCTTCCATTGTCAGTGCTACCTCTATTGAGAGGTAACTAAATTAACTAAAAAGGTAATTTTTCTACTCCACTCAGTGCTTGTCAGGCCACACCTGGAACACTGTGTTCAGGTTCAGTCCTCACTGTACAAAAAATATGTGAACAGGCTGGAGAGGGTCCAGAGAAGAGTCACAAAGATGGCCAAAGGAAGAACAGGAAGCCTGTTCTTTGAAAATGGCTGAGAGACCTGGGTGTGCTCAGCCTGGAGAAAAAAGGATTTCGTGAATACCTTTTCACCAGTATTGTTCCAGTATTTAAAGGGGGGCTACAAAAAAGATGCAGACTGGAGATTCCCTTTCCACAAGGAGGTTACAGGTAACAAGTTACTCCCAAGGAGATTCTGACTGGACACAAGAGGAATATTTTTTTCACAACAAAATAAAACACTCATTGGAATAATCTCTCCAGGGAAGTGGTGGATTACTCAACACTGGACACCTTGAAGATGCAGCTAAACAGGGTGCTGGGCCATCTTGTCTAGACTGCTTTTGCCAAGAAAGGCCAGACCAGATAATCCTTGAGGTTCCTTCAAACCTGGTATTTTAAGATTCTATGATAATTCAGTACTAAATTCATTCAGACATATAGCACTTTGCAAGAGAAGTAAAATAAATGCAAGTATGTGGCAATGTAGTAGAGAATACTAATAAGAGAAAAAACTCTCTCCAACTTCTGAAGCACATTATAACCATTCCAACTTACTGAAGACTGAAGAGATGAAAGGCTTGTGAAATATTTGAAACTGCTCCCAAATTATTAACACTAATTTAACACTATTTTTTCCTCTTATGTCTTCTCAAATGCTGTTTTAAAATTTTAAATTGAACCTATAGATACACTACCTATTCAACTACTTTGGTGAATTCTTTACTGAAATAAAACTATTGAATGGTTCCAATTGCCCCATATTTCAGTAAAGCACCATTCATTGCCTTTATTTCAGCAAAGCACCAAAGGTCTTAGAAGGTCTCTTCTAATTCTCCTGCTCCTGTGGTGTACTTAATAATCTCCTTCAGGGATTTACTGGAGTTTGCCTTAATACTATTTATATGCCTTCTATCCCCATATGAAGATTCAAGGCACACTGGTCTGGTGTTAACAAGCCTCCTCTACTTTCCATCCTAAATTCATTCATGGCTTTCTTGGATCCCATGACTGTCAGCTCTGTCCACCACCACATTCCAGTGCAAAGTCTTTTAAACGCAAGACCTTGGGATTGTAAACAGTCACCCTGTTTGGTTTTTCCAACACTTCACTACCTGTACAAGAAATGACTCACTGTATCTCTCATAGTACATACTTGCTTAGTACACAGCTGCACAGCCTCAGTACAGTAATTGTTCTAATGATGACTAACAGCAAGTCCAGGTATTTCTTATTTTCTCCTGAATTTCCAGGACATATCAGTCCTAAACCCAAAATTATTGCCCCCTGACTGACTGTAAATTCATGGCTGTTACATCAGTCTTCAAGGTCAACTTTTTAATATTGTTTACACCTCCAAATTTTACGCAATCAGCTATCCCCACAGTTGCTTTTTTTTAAACAGCATCACCAATGAAAATATTCTTCAGCTCTTGAGTATGTCTATCCAGTAGTTTCTCACTGGCCTGAATGCTCTGTTTTCAACCTACACACTGATATGACCCGTTAGCCTAATTTTCTATCGAACTTACAAGTCTACTGGCAGAAAAACCCCCCATTTTACTGTTACATATATAGACAAAAGTTACAGAAATGCTCAAAACAAGTTTTTCAGAATTCTTGATTTTGGTTATGGCCTCTGGAGGTCACCTGGTCCAACCTCCCTGCTCAAGCAGAGCCACCGAGAGCCAGCTGCTCAGGTCCATGTCCTCTCATCTTTTGAAGATCTCCAAGGGCAGAGACTTCACAATTTCTCTGGGAACCCTGTACCATCATTCAGTGACTCTCACAGGAAAACAGTTTTTTCCTTAGGTGCATACGAATGTCACTGGCTCGTGTTCAAATCTGTGCTTTCCAGTCCCCCAGGTTACTCTTCCACAAAGCTGCTTTCCAGCTAGGCAGACCCCAGAATAAACTGCTACATGGAGTTGCTCACCATGGGTGCAGGACTTAGCATTTTTTCTTATTAAAAGCTTCACGAGGTTCCTATCCACTCGTTTCTCCTGTTGAGGTCCCTCTGGACAGCAGCATGACCGTCTGGCCCATCAGTCATTCTTCCCAGATCCGTGCCATCAGCAAATTTACTGAGGGTTCACTCTGCTCCATAATCCCAAACACTACAAAGAGTTTCACAGGAGCATTAACCGCTGGGGTACACTGCTAACTACGGTTCTCTCCTCATGCTGAGCTCAGTCAGTCAGTCAGTCAGTTTTCAGCCCACAGTTTTGTCACTTCTTTAGGAAGATGTTACTGTTGGAGACTTGGAAACCCTAATGAAGTCAAGGTGGACAAGATACACTGCCCTCCCCTCACCTACCAAGGGAGTGATTTCATCACCAGCAGCATGGGGCTGGCTGAGCATGACTTTCCCCTGGTGAATACATGCTAACTACTCCTGATGACCTTCTTGCTTATTTTACATGTTTTGAAAACACTGGAAAAGATGCCATTTATATTCAGTGCTTTAGTAGTTAAAAATTTTAAAAGTTAAATCTGCTTTAGTGTAAATTCACACCAACTGAAAATATGTAATTTCAGTGTTTTGAGCATGTTTTATTCTGATTTCAGACATCCTGTTTTTTTCTGAAGTAACAGAAAAGTACAAGTCTTACAATCCACACACATTTTCTCCCAGAGGTACGTGGAGAAAAAGAAACTGATTCATCACAAAAGAATCCATGCACACTTGCCATCAAGATCCTAAGTTTTTGAGAGATTTTCTACCCTAACAAAATTCCCTCCAAAATCCTGTCCCCAAATCTTTAGTCTCTAATTATTAGAATCTTAGCAAGTAACCATAAGTAGACTAATCAAACAAGAAAAACTGCATTTCTTTTTAGCTAAGCATATAAATACCACTCTCATGTTTTTCCTCCCAATTAAGCAGTTTGCAAACTCAATAAAGCTTTGGGGAAAAAAAAGCTCTACTAAAAATTCTACAACTCTTTGAGTCTACATAAATTTTCAGGATGAAAATTTGTTGCCTGAACTCTGGAATAAACATATCTAACAATACATGAAAGCCCTCAGCACCCTCAGGAAATTCTTCAATGACCTGAATGTGTCAAAAAGAGGGAGAAGCAGATGACCATGCTGACAAAAAAATGCATGAATGAGAAACACTACATCAACTACTCACGGTATCACTGCAAAGAGAGTATTTTTACCACAATTCAGTATATGCTTAAAATTAAATTACTTCCTAAAAAAATCAGTCATGAAACGCCATGTATGATTTTGCTATATGACCTGTCAAAATCTGAAATACAACAGAAAACAAAAGCATTGAGGTCTGCTTAGAAACCATGACACCACAATGAATTCTGATGTGCTTTCTGTTATGAATAGTTTAATTTTTTTTTAGGAAAGGTCCCCAAAAATAATTAATAAGTAAGTTTACACTGAAAATAAAATATTTTACTGATTTTTTTAGAATAAATTATTCAATCCCACATCCCAGATAAAACCTTAAAAGAAAGTCTTGATACCATTACAATAAATTTTCAGAAGATAAAGAGAAAAATCTGTGTTTTAATGTTGTTACCACAAAACTGGATACAACTTCCAGTGTTATAGCAGTTAAAAACTGAAACTTCAATAGTGTGGAGATGAACACAATACCAGCAATTACATTTGGTAAACTAAAGAAAGAGCCAAAGGGAAAAAAGAACTATCTTTTTGTTACTTTTTTATCTCCTCTTTTGAGCAGCAGCTATGTACAAGGAGACATTTTTGAACCATCACCAAGCAGTTAAATGCTGCTTCTACACTGAACAGCTGCATAAATTAGCCTCACCCATTAGTAAACAGCTTTGTGCCCCTTCATTTTTTTAAATTTTTACTTGCAAGTAGTTGATTTCCAGAGATACCTACTTCTTCTTTAAAATACAGGATAAGGCTAATTGTCTTTGCAAGGTTTTCAAGGACGACAAATAAAAACAAGTACAACATTCTATTTGAACCTGAAAAAAACCCCTCTGAAATTCTGATACTTCTGGAACAAAGAGATTAACATTCTTCAATTAAGAACGGAGAAAGCTTTCTTCAAATTCATTTGCAAGCACTACATATTATTTTATCAGTTCAGAGATTAGATGTGCAGGTGAAACGGTTTCCAAGGTAACTGGGCTAACCATGGGCAAGTCATCAGGGTGATAAGGAACTCAAAACATTTAGGAGGTACCACACGGAAACAGAAGAGAACCTGATGAACTGTACCAATTTAGATAAGCCTAAAATGCACTTATTTTACACAAGTGAAAAAGGATAGATTAGAACGGTGCTCCTAATGCTTAAAGTGCAAGTTCATTAACAGTGCCTGAACGCCTGCTGTGGGACCAGAGATGGTGCCTCTCCCTGAACACCACAAGCAGGAGCAGACCGAGCTCTTCAGTGTCCAAGCAAACCAGGCAGCCTCCAAGTTTCTGCTCCATGGCTGTCGGGTGCAGGAGACCAGGGACACAGCTCCCAGCAGCAACAGGAAACGAGGACGGGCTTTAACACTACTGAGATGGCAGAGGTATTTAGGTGTTCAGGTCTCCACAGGTTTCCCAGTTTAGTTCCACTACAAATGCCACTGAAAATAGATATTGAGCTTAAGAAGCCTGTAAAGGGGGTGATTTTTTTAGGTTTTAGAGCTTTAGGCAATTCCACTTCTAGAAATACAGTTAGGTAACAATGCACCAAAAAAAAAAAAAGTTTATGATTATTGCTGTTATTGTTTATTTATCTGTAATTTATATTTTTTATTATTATTATTTCTGTTATTTAAATTACATTTAAATGGAAACCTAATTTTCACTAAATACAGTACTTAAATACAGTACTTGACATCTACAATTTTTTTCATCTGGATGTCATGATTCAGCAAATCTGTGAAAACTAGAAGGCACGAGTGTTTCAGCCACAGAGAAACCCAGAATTAAGAGCAAATTAAAACATAACATTAGAGAAATAAAAATAGCTGGCCTTACATGGTGCCTTCTAGGTGTTGTCTGCTTTTTCCTCCTGCACAGCATACACCCATTTATATTATCAGTCCACACTGAAATTTGAACTCAAAGCAAAACACAACCAGTATATGTTTGTAGGCAAGGTTTTTATCTGAGGGCATTCATGGAAGCAGACTGAAAAAAAATTACTTTGTATGCAAAACAGGCAAGTTACTCCCAGTCTGCACAGGGAGGAGATGACAATTTTCTTCTGCGAAGGTGGAAGAGAGGATTTCTGGAAAATACGCTGAGTTGCTGCTAAGCATCTGCTGTTTCCGAGATGGGGCAGAAAAACTCTTGATGTACAGCCAGAGCCCAAGGACACAACAGAGTGGACACATAAGGGACAGTCTGTGACAAGACGTAGCCGGGACAGTTCATTTCATTTATGTTAAATATATCACTGGGACATATTATATGCAATGGATTTGCTTTTGTTATTCTATACTGTGGGAAACTGTTCTTTTTCAGTACTCCAAATAGAATTTCTGAAGGCTTTTGAAAAACTCTGGGAGAGAAAAAATCAGCTCATAATATCTGAAATACTTTTCAGAGTTCAATCCTGTAAGCTGCTTCTCAGCTGGAAACACCATCACCTACTGCATAAATCTAGGGGGTTTCTGTAAGACTACAAACTGAAAAAGATTTGCACTCAGTGCAGGTAGTCCTAGATCACACAGAGTTCTCATGTGCTACTTGTGCACTAATTTCTTAATTTGCAGTACCAGAAAAAAGTTTGATAGAGCAGCAAGATAACTCCACAAAACAGCAAAAATATCTTCTGTTATGAATGAATAGCAGATTCAAAGACAAAATCCTCCACATTATATAATGCCTCTGAAAACTACTCAGAGAACACAATACAGAATATACTTAAGATATCCACACAGAGAAGGAAAAAAAAAAATGCTGCACCAACCCCCAAACTTCTAGCTTGACTAAGGAGAATTCACTGCACTGGGGAAGAGTTGATAACTTGTGTATCTCACTAACAGCAGGATGCTACTGTCCTATATATCTGCCCACAGCTTAGCAAAACAAAGCAAACAAAGTTAAATCAAAGCCTGTGGAACACAGCAGCCCAAAAAACCCTTCTAGGCCCTTTCATCCCATAAGGCACTTATGGCAGTCCAAAGAACTTTATGATGGATGGAATAATTTTGTCAGCTTAACATGTCTGCATCAAGCCTCCCAGCACCCTCAGTCCTTGGCTAACACAGGAAGTCACCACATGTGCTGTGTAAACATGCTTTAAACCACCACAGGAAAAAGAAAAGGCCACTATCTGTAAATGACATAAAACAACATACAGCTGCCTCTACAGAAGGATATGTAAGTGAACTAGCCATCACATCCAAACTTAAGAGAAAAATCTCTGATTTTTCAAAGATGGTATTCTGACAAACAGTTTACCAGAAACCTGCACTTGCATCCAGTGATATACAGAGAACAGGCACTTATTTAGTTGCATGCAGGATCTGAGATACTCAATCTAATCATGAAAGGAATTTTGTCTTCAAATTGGAAGCTTTTGAAACTACATCCTTGAACTACCATAATTAAAATTCTGGGAAAGCATCAAATAAGTTCACAATCTCTTGTTGTGAGTGGTATATAATTATCAGCAAATTCTATAACCATCCCCCAGCAATTAGCATTTGGAGAAGCAGGCTCAGTAAGGAAAATATACTTGGCTCATTTTATTTAACACATAAAATAAGAAAAAATACATTACTACATTGTAAAGTAAATTAGTCTTTTATTGGGAACCAAACAGCTACAACTAGACTGCTTTTGGTACCAACCTGTCTTATTTAATTTTAATTCTGGTACAACTAATTTATACTGCTGCCTGCAACAGTATATACACATACTCCCCATGACAATCCCCCTCATCTTAAATCTCTTGTTCCCAGATCATAACTTGATAGCCTTATAGCAATGAAAGGAGAACAGATTCTGGGAAATGTAATTTTTTTCCAACTTTTATTGGTCAAGCATATAATTACATCCATGAAATACAGTATTTCCAAGGAAGCATCAAGTCCACTGGAGAGAAGAAAGGCAACACTACCATAAAAACACTAGGAACTCCAAGCATGGGTTGAGGTCACTTTTTTCTACTTCCTCTATATTAATTTCAGTTTCAGTTCTGCTGAAGATACCACTGACAACAAGTCCACTCCTGTCAGCCGGTTACAAGCTGTGCCAGTTACAGTTGTGAGGTACAATTCTAACCACAGTCCATTACCTACCTTTGCATCATTTCTGAAACCTTCAGAACAGGTAGTAAAGAGCTACGATAAAGTTCTCTCAAATCACAGTGGTGCAGCAGAGAGCAGCAGTGCAGGCAGGAGGCAAGGGGGCTGCAGTTGGGGCTCTTTCCTCAGATTTCACTTGTATTTAATTTACTTGCAAGTATGTGAGCACATGCTGTAAACAGTGAGTATTTTTTCCTTCTGAACTGTAGTATTGCAACATCAATTCACCAGTATCATAAGACTCCCCAAAAGATTTTTTACAGTTTTTATTTTCCATTAAAACTTGAAGGTCTTAATTCTACTCCTCCTTCTTCCACTAATCCCTGTTGCATAACTGAGCACTACTTCATCTTGCTTTCTCTCCCTACTATCTGCTGTGCTCATTTATATTCATTATGCAGAGAAAGAGACATTCTAGCCATGAAGTGAATACCTCGATAAGGCCCTGACTGTGTCTTCAAGACACAAATAAGAAAACCTACCCTGGTTAGCCTGGTTTTAAAATTATTCTACCTTCTTTAGTCATTGATGTGTTATTTACCTCTCCCCACATCCTAGCCCAGGGGGAATGCTCCACTCTGAAATGCCTTTAGAGTAGTGGAGTTTAATGTTAGCCTTTCTCACCTCCCAACTACCACTTTCAAAGAGCATAATAGGAGAGAAAAAAAAAACAAAAAAAAGAAGGAAGGTTTCAACTGATAAACTGATAATGTGACTGAAGAACACAGGATGGAGAAGCATCCAGAAGAGGATTCTGGTTTGAGACATAAATAATATCTGTTATCACTAACTGGGGACTCCAATTCAGTAACATACTTACATTATTTTCAGTTGGTCAAAGGAAAACACAGTATTTATGTACAGACTAAATCACAAATCTGAGGTTGAACACTTAAACCCTCCACAAAATCCAAAGAGAAGTGAAGTTGCAATGGGGTGGTGTTACACAAAGTACAAACACTGACCCTGCCTAGGATCAAGAACCAATCTATTGAGTACTACAGTGTCTCGGATTTCTTCCAGCTTAAAACCCAGGTAAAAGCTGCAAACAGATGCCTCCTTTACTCGGGGCTCAAAGCCTACAACTGCCTTCTGAAGGCATGTGACTGTCGCATTTGATCAAAAACCCAAGAAAGATCTAACTCCCTTTGTGGAAGCCTATCCAGGAGATTAAGATGACAGTAGTGATGGCCATATAAAAGGCCAAGTGCCTTTAATGCTCACCCACTACATGGCAGTTAAAATTTAATTCCCCTTACATCAAATAATTCCTTCTTAAATCTAACAGCTCCTTACCATTTCATTTTAACGAGTCTTTCAGCACATCTCAGATCCCAAAGCTGCCTCCTCAGTGCCTAAAGGAAAGAGTCTAAATATTAAGCTATGCAGTCATGTTTGCCCTGTGTTTTTCTAGTACCAGGAGCTGCAAAATCATCCAGCACCTGTGGTTCTTTTGGTCACAAGTTCAACTGAAATGATGGAAGAACACAATGTAACCTACAGTGCAGCGTTTAGATAGGTGCTCTTCTACAAGATTATGGAGGTCCAAGTCCCCTTCAAATGCAGATCTTCCAAAGATGGTTACCCCTTCTCCATGCTCTTTTATTAATTATATGGACCAACCGAAGTTTCTACTAAAATATTACTGAAGATTTTCAACACACATGAGCAGCTGCTAGCCTTCATGAGATGATATACACTGCACTCCAAGATCAGTAAAAAATCTCATTAAGTGCTAGCAAATAGCTAAGCATCATTGATCAGCTTAGAGGAGTGATGTGATCACACAGAGGACACTCTGAGGCTAGTAATTAAACTAAAAAAACTGCTATCAAATGAAGGCACTACAGCCTCTTCCATGAATATGTGCCACTTGTTACAAACTGTCAGGCAAAAACTACAGGGTTTTTTCTGTTATACATACAACGTACTGAGAATTATTAATTGTAAGTAATTTCCTTTATTAATAAATCAGCTTTGCATCTCTTTAAATATTGACAGATATGGAAACTATTTTCAGCAAAGCATCATTTCATGGTTTCATTGGAGACCTACCTGAAGCAGACACAATTTTCTGACACAATTCTTATAAGCAGATGAAGAGACCATTCCACCAGCACTTAGTATAATTAGACAGCACACTACATGTTCAGTGCACTGTTTTAGACTCCCTGCATAACAGTCTACAATTCCCAGGGCTGGCTGCTTTGGGAAAATAAAGTCAAAGCACAGAATGAATAAAGGCCCACAGTTGTTGTTATTATCTTAGCTTATCTTACAGTCTCACTGCTAGACTTCTAGCACAGTGCCAAGTCCAACAGCAATACATGCAATGGTTTGGCCTCACCTTCTAATCATCATAATCATGCTTCCAGTTTTAAGAAAAATTCCCCTAAGTCATCTCAAATTGAGAAGCTTTTTAACATTGCCATATGATTTTGCTGTATTACACCACTCTGAAATTCTGTCTGTTCCAAACTTTCCCACTCTGCTAAGTTTACTTGCTGTAAACTTATCAGAATATCTCATCCATGAGAAAAGGAAGCACTCTCTGTTTTGCAACTCTCCTAATGTCCACTCTGTTCAACACTGCTGAATGCACCATAAGATCAAAAAAATTAGCAGCTGTGCATTTCTTTAAGTCATTGCCATCATCAAATCTATCCAGGTGGCCTGTTAGAAATGCATACTGGTTCCTGATTTTTTATTCCAAATGGTGCAGAAAATGACACAGGACTCAGTGATGTTGCAATGATGGGTTCCAGCACCACTGTCTGTCATTCTTAAGCAGTATAGTTTGCATTCTGTAGTACTGGGGTGCTCAGGAATTCCTGCATGCAAGCTCAGTGTTCTGGATCAGAGTTGATGGCGTAATCCCTGGAAATCCATTAGCAGTACTACTGAACTCATTTACTGATTGAGTTCCTGACAGCAGCATGAGAAAGGGCTGCACAATGTCTCAAAAATATCCTATTTCTGATGGTGACACTGATGTCTACATCAAATATAAGGTATGGATGTAAACAGAAGCAGTACATTCAAAGTAAGATGTTTCAGATGTAATTTATTGCACAACTGTATTTTTTTCATTTTAGAAATTTATTAAAATCTGAGGTCCAAAAGGGGTACGAGGGACAGTCTTCTTTTTCATCCACTGCTAGTGTTTTTTTTCAAGTAGTGAGACAAAAGATAAAATTTAGACCTTTATTTTCAAAGTAATCCTAGCCAGTCATTTAATTACAACTATTATTCATCAAGTCACCAGATGATGTTGTATCTTGGAATTCCAGTACTAAGAAAAGACAAAGAATTTCATCTAGTATTTCATTATTATAGTACCACTCTTGTTTAAAAGAGAACAAAAAAATACCTAATACCACAGAGAAGCATGACATGCTTACCTTTGACAGACTTTTGCTACATCCTCCTGGCAGGCTTACCCTGTACTGCAAAAATTCTTGCAGCAAAAGCAAGCCCCACACCCTTGGGAGCATTATGTTTGTAATGTAAGAATAAACTACAGAGTTTTAAAGACAAAAATGTATAATTCAAAACATTTTGATGAATTACCACTACAATATTTTATTAGTCAAGTATCTGCATACACAAACCAGTTTCTTCTTTTAATTCTTTTGCTAGGTGTAGAAGTGTATCCTCTAAAAAGTGGTGGCAGTAAGTTTGCCTATAATTTGGTCAGATGAAGCAGATACCCCACACAACACAGACCAGACAAAACACTTTCAGCCACAGTTTTACAGAAAACTGTGATAGAACATATGGCACAACTAGATTTTGCTGTCTCTCACACAATCAAGAAGCAAAAGCAACTATCAAAAGCAAAGCCTGAGATCAGAACAATCTGTGGAGAGTACAAGAGAGAATACCAGAGGATGAACAGCTTTCACAGAGCCTCTATGGATACAAAGCTATATATTTCACACATTATCTACTCATTATAAATAATAAAATACAGTAAACAAAATCTACATATGATGTGGCAACAAAAGCTCAGTGAACAAGGTACCACAGTAAATTCTTGATCTGAGTGATGAACATGATCCGCACAAAACAATGAAAAAATCATAAACTAAATTATTAGAAAAGATTCTTTGTTGTCATTTCAAATTTTTAATACAATGCAAAATGTCAAGTATGTAGTCCTAGAAAACAAGCAAACTGAGGACAGAAGGGGAAATTCTCTCCTAGGCCTCACAAAACTGCAGCCCTGGAAGTCTCCAGAATCACTGGTGGGGTAGGGGATCAGGGGGAAGGAGCGAAAAAAAAAAAAACCAGAGACTATATTTTAAAACAAAAGAAGTATCTTCAATGCTCAGGTAGCATCAGGTAGTCAAGTGAGGCAAAATGATGAAGCAAAGAGTTCAACTGCGCATTTTGGATAATGTTATACCGAAGGACTACTGAAGCAGCAGGAAGCAGGCAGCTCTTTAAAAAGACCACAAACCTGCCCTGTGGTTTCTTTGAGCCTTGAAGGCTGCAAGTGCAGCGCTGCCAAGTACCACTGGCTTACGAAAGCTGGAGCAGGACCCTGCCGGGGCACAGAGCCGGGTACTGACCCTCCCCGACCCAGCCTGCGCTCCCACCCCACAGCCCAGCTGGGGCACGAGACCACCACGGCTCCCCCCGTGCCCCGCCAAGCCCCCGAGCTTCTCCCGGCTGGATTTAGCTTCCAGCAGCACAGCATCCCCAAGCTAAACCCAGCTTTCCCAAACTCAGAAACTTGGAGCTCTTAATGGAATAGATTAACTGCAGTGGTTCCTCGGGGCTTAGAGACACAGGTGACCCTTTGAACTAGGAAAATAAAATTAATAAAGTAAATCACATATGGGTACAAGAGGCTTGCTTTAATAGAAGCACTTTTAAGCCAAAGGAGTGAAAACAATTTATACTATTCACTATCTTTTATTTTATTCCCTTTTTTCAAAGATGTATTCAAAAAACTTCTCACTAAACCCTCTCATGTTTCAGAAATGGCTTTTGGTCATCTCCAGACATACAAATTGGTCTCTCTTCTGGGATCTTCTTAAGTTTTAGAAGACCAACAAAATCAACAACTTGGTACACTTTACAAAGAAAGTAATTCAAAGATTTCACTTAAGGTGTACAGCCCAGGATGAGATCAGTTTAACCACAGCTTTTGACTATTTGGACTCAACTGGGCACTCAGACCACATTCCCATTCCATCAAGGCCCCAGCAACAGGCATCCAGACTTCAGCTAATGCCAAATGTTGGTGGGCTTTGCCTCCGCTGCAAATGAACACTACTCCTCAAGAGTTTTATTTTTGTATAGGCAGTTTTTAATTTGCCCTCTTCATCATAAATATTGAACTTATAATATCTGCTTAAATATTTTCCAAAAATCTTCTGCTTTATTTACTGTTACTTAAAAGGTTAGGTCAATCCACTTATGTATACAACAAAATATGTCCCAAAAACCCCCTTAAAAAACCCTTTAAAATTTTTCCTTAGCTGTTTCAATTAACAGTGTTGTGCCTAGTTTCTCATTAACAAGACACATTAGAAGTCTAGTATCAATCCTTAAACTTAAATATTTGTAATTACAAGGTAAGAATTCAAGCTTATGCAATGAACTCTTACTAAAATACTCATACAGATTTAAGCAACATTAACTATTACAATCAAACCTACTGGAGCTGCTACATCACCTTTGGATTTGAAAAACCATGAAGCCTTAAAACCTGATAAATAATACAAGAGGTCACTTAGTATATTTTACAAATAATAAAAGATAATTTATCTTGGATGCAATTTTGCTGCTTCCTTTAGCAAAGTTCACTATTAGAAAAATAATTTTTCACTGATCTAAATGAAGCAACAGAACCACATGTTGGCACAAGTGGAAGGGACCTACAAAGGTGATCTGGTCCAACCTCCCAGCTCAAGCACAGCACTCCTTGCCCAGAATCGTGTGCAGACTGCTTTTGAGTATCTCCAGAGTATCCATGACCTCTCTGGTAACCTGTGCCAGTGCTCAGTCAAGGGAGAGTTTCCTGATGTTCATAGGAACATGTGATTGAGCTGGTGCTCACCCTGTCACTGGGCATAACTGGAAAGAGCCTGGCTCTGTTTTCTTTGCATCCTCCCTTCAAGTATTTATAGGCATCAATAAGAGAACCATTGAGTCCTCACTTCTCCAGGCACAGCAGTCCCAGTTCTCTCAGCGTTTCCTCACAGGGAAGATGCTCCAGACCTGTAATCATCTTAATGGGCCTTCACAGAAGTTTCTCCAGTCTCCCGTGCTGGGGAGCCTGGAAGAGAGCCCAGAACTCCACATGTGGCCTCAGTGGTATTGAGGAGGGATCACCTCCCATGACCTGATGGCAGCACTCATCCTAACACAGCCCAGAATACAATTAGACTTCCTTGTTACACGAGCACATGGCTGACTCATGTTGTCCAGCACCCTGCAGTCTTTTCTGCAAAGCTGAAGAGGATCCACCCTCTGCATGGTCCCCCAGAATATAAAGCACAGGACTTTCCCCTCTCCCTGCTGAACTTCATGAGGTTTGTGGCTTCCACCTCTCCGTTGAGCCAGTTTCCAATCTACCT
Source organism: Regulus satrapa (assembly GCA_013396955.1). Classification (NCBI taxonomy): domain Eukaryota; kingdom Metazoa; phylum Chordata; class Aves; order Passeriformes; family Regulidae; genus Regulus; species Regulus satrapa. The sequence continues at coordinate 264,381 of VWZN01006319.1, forward strand.
CACTGTCTGCTGATTTAGCCCACATTTCACAAGCTTATTTATGAACATGTAGACAAATAGCCACTGCTCTCCCCTCACCTATTAAGCCAGGCATTTCTTTGTAGATGGTTATGAGGTTGGTTAGGCACATCTCCCTCTTTTTAATGGTCAAGCCTGACTGGTAATGATTGCGTAGTGCACTTGCAGTAAACCACAGTAAGCTTCAGCAGTTATTTTGAATCTACAGCTGTTAAACCTGGAGAATTTTTCACTGGCCATACACAAAGAAAGAGAGAAAAGGAAAAAAAAGAAGAAAAAAGAGCCCCTCTCTT
>VWZN01006319.1:264704-277480 GCA_013396955.1 Regulus satrapa
ACCCCCCACTTAAATATTAACATGAAATAAATGGGCAAAACATCAAGGAAGCTTTTTTTTTTAGTCAACCTACTAAATTAGGAAAGATAAAACTGAGCAGCTACTTCAGAGGAAAATGGCTGGGGCAAAGGGGAATAAAGAGCTACATGGTCTGGTAGTCTCTTCCTATCAAATGTCATACTGAAACATTCTCATTTGTGTTAGTGCACTTTGCCACACTGCTAAATTACCAGCTTTTTTCAAGAGTGCTCTAAACCTCTAGATTAATGAGTTCTCTCTGGTTTGCCCTAGCAAAAAAATACAACACTAACATATTCTTAATATTCTATTTAAACGGTCCATGCACAGTGAAATCTACTGGGCAATCACCTAAGCCAACACTAATGAGAAAGTATCCTTGGGCTTTTAAGAAGGCAGAGTTACTAGGTATGTCAGATTCTACACATCTAAGGAATCTAGAGTATGTCAGTACCTAAATGTATCACCATCCATCTTAAAGATGATTGCGAGCTTATAAAGATGTAAAGATGATTGCAAGCTAGATTGTAAAAAAAATCCTAACACTTTATCATAAAGGCCACGATCTAGATTAATTAGAGAGAAGTTTGACAGTATGACTTTTAAAAGCCTCTACAGTTTCTTGCTTTCAAACAACTAATGTGAAACACAGCAATTTTATTAAATAGAAGTCTCTAGGTCTACAGGCAGCATAGACTGAATACTGGAAGATATCCTTTTCAGTGTGAACCAGCATCTTATGCCCTTGAGATTTTATTCACTGAATATTAAGGGAGATGGAAACTGCAGAGTGGAACATCAGAAGTTACAGATGTGCACAGACTAAGAAGTGCAGCTTTATGCATAACAGCACAAGGCAAACAGGTCTGGGAGATAAATTCTGCATTCACATCTTCCACTAACTTTATCATATGGAATTATCTGAGTGATCTGATAGGCCTCTTTAATCAATTCTCATAAGTAACTCAAGTAAAATTAGCTTCTTCCAACAGAACACTCCCTATATAAAAAACGACACCACGGAATAACATCCATTGCTTTGTACAATTTAATTACAGGAATGTCTGGTACTCTTTTTAATAGATTATTTGTGGTCTTCAAGTTCAACAGAGCTAAAGGTAATTGCAACACTTAAAAAAATTAAAGACACTACTGGACAACACAGTAGTCTATCAGGAATGTAGGAAGAGTGCCTGCTATTAAAATTCTTTAATCTCAGTTGGAAAACATTCAGTTCCATCTTAGAAGTGGAATGCTGCCCCTTAGTTTTCACATGCCTTTTCTTTTGAATGCAAAAATGCAATAACGATCCTTTTCAGGCCTTGTGCATCACTCAATGAGCAAGATAAATTTCTTAAGACCCCTGTTTTATTAAATAATTTACCAAGAAAAGACACATAGGAGCATCAAGTTGCTACAGCTCTTCCTGCAAACCCACTTGCCTTAAGCAGAATCCATCAGACACGGTCCAGATGAAGTTTCCTTGGCAAGTTATAAAATTACACCCATAATTCCCTACTGCTTCCAAAATACTTTGCTTCATGTTATCTAAAATGCTGTTTGCCTTCCTCACAGCTGCATCACATCATGGGTTGCTGCTGTCATTCTGTGGGAGCAAGTCAGAGTGGCTTTTTCCTTAGCTGTCATCCCCTACAAATGAGTCGCTACTTTGAGAGTTCTTAGCTCATAAACCCATCCCCACTACTCATGTCCTCCCAGTCTCCCATATTTTACTGTAATCCTATGCAGCGATAAGGCTTCCCCACTTTCCATCAAAAGCAAGTGTCATTAGTGTGCTCCAACTTCCTGAGACAGAACTACTGAAATTTTTAACAAGGTCTTTTATCTTATCAAAGGCAGATCCTAATTTAGTCTGGCATATACTACCTCTGATAAATCCACTTACATGTATTCCATTTGCCTCCCTGCCTTTGATTCTTTAATAAGTGCTCTCTATTTCTTTGCAATGGGGAAAAAAAAAAAATCAGGTAGCCAGAAACACCTTTTTTTCTACTTTCTGAAAAACAGCTATTAAACTTGCTCCTCTGGAGTTAAATACCATCTCTACTTTGATAGTGATCTTTTAGTTTTTAAATATTTGCTACAAGATTTTCTAAAACACAGCTTTTTGGACCCAGCCCCATACAAACCTGAGCACTAGGAACCTGTAGATTTCTTCTTAATTTCACTACCCTAATTTCCATAATAAATTAGGCATGATAACTGTGACCATAACTTCAATCTCACTGCACAACACCCACCTTCCTTTCTTGTTGAATTTTTAATGGATGGATAGCATTTTACTACTTGAACTATTTTCCTTTACAAGGTAAAACTCAGCTTGACTTCTGGCAACTTCTTAATCACATCTAAGACTTCTGAACTCTTCAAAAGTCATTCTTCATTTTTCCAACAACCACTTTTGCCACTCCTTCCAAGTTCTTGGCTAGCTTATGATATTCTCTTTGGCTGACTTTTCTTCTGATTAGGTCTGCAGTCATTCTGCTTGCGTAGTCTGCTTTTTCTTGGGATGAAGATCTTATGCACTTTTTCTAACTCTGAATGAAAGAGTTCCCTTTGCTCTTTGCTTCAGCTATGGTTTCAAACCATTTCCCTACAGTTTCTCAGTCTGCATTTTTGAAATTCAAAACCTTTAATTGGAAAGCCCTTTCAATCTAAACCACATAAACCTCTGATGCAAATTACTTAATCCAAATTCTGTTTCTACACACAAGTCCTTTCTAAGAATGCCTTCAATACTTCTGAAATCCATTTTTAAGGCAAAATTATTTTAGTTCAAGAAGTACATGTGTGAACACTGCACCCAGGAATTTCTGATTCCTAGAATTAGTAGTGAAATTATGACTTACATAAGAGTTAAAGACTCCACAGCATATTGTAACAGGGAAACAACTTTATTCCATTTACTGCAGTCCAATAATTCCATGTATACTTAATACAAGAAAACTCTTTTGCACCTGAAATAGTGTGCAAAAGACTCATCAGTGAAGGCATAAAATTCCACAGCAATAATGAGGTATCTTTGTTCACCACAGTGACTAAATCAAAACAGTAACTTTTGAAATGCTTTATCCCTTCACTATTTATTATCTGAGTGCATCCAGTCTTTGAATTCTTACTATTTACCTCTCATTCCTTTCCTTGACAAACACATATAAAAGGTTCTGTCTTTCATTAAAAGATCTTTCATAAGAGCATATTACTAGAGCAAAGGACCTGGCTTTTTACACTGTTATTTTTTACGAATGATCCAAGTTAGCAGGACAATCCTTACAGTACAACACATTTTATTATTAAAATCAGTAGAATTCCCTATACTTGACAATACCTGAAAAAAAAGTATAAGTTCATTTTATGCAGCAGAATAGACATGTTCCAAGCTACCCAGGAAATAGTTATATATGCCAAACTACTTCACACATTGAGTTGAATGAAATTAATCACCAGCTTGCTGCCTGTTTGATGGAATTTGAATGTAAGCATAAAAGTTCAGTGATATATTCAACACCAGAGGAGTCAGAGACTAAGCCTACCTAATACTTAGCTTCATGCTTTAGCCAAACCTATAGTCCACTCCTAACATTGTAAACAAAGCACCGACTATGGCATCCCATCCTTACGGGGAAGGGAGCACCCAAGATTCAGACACTCATGGCCAAAGGAACAACTTATGTCAGAGGGTACACAAGAGCTTACAAAATTTTATTAGTAAATTATGCCCACCCTGGAGATACGTTTCTCACTTTCTATGCCAATTAGCTATCATGGTCATTCTGATGGTCTAGACCTTTCTGAAAATGGGTTGGAGGGTTTTATCAGTCTGTGGTGGTCTTTATGACCACCAAATGATGACCAGTCTTGATGACTGGGTTGGCCTTTGGTCAGTATTTCAGGCCCTATTCTCAACCTTCCTTCCTGCACTTGTGCTGTACAGTGTTGTGCTTATCTCTAGGAGCCCATACGAGAGCATCAGTCTCAGCAAAGTGCTGCTCTTCCTCTGTACAGTCCCTTCTTCAGGAACATCCTTATCTTTCTCACAGAATGTTATTACCAACAATTCTTGCTTGGCTCCACAGCTATCCGTGTTTGAGGATGCACATATTAGTTCTCTTGTCTTCTAGGCTTGTAGAAGACACAGAAGCTGAAGCAGTGAATCAAATTTAAGGAAATTAAAATATTTTTTCAGTGATTTCAGAAAGAGCTACGAATATTCTTCTTTTTTTTTTTTTTTAATCTGTAAGCTTTCATAATTAGCCCATTCAGAAAGTGGATGAATTTCTCAGATTCCATAACCATTTCAAAGCTAACAAAGCATCAGGATCTTTCTGCAATTCCTGTCTTCCATACTGGCCTTAAACAACAAGTATCCTAACATGCACTGACTGTGACTACTTTATTTATAGAATCACAGGCTCACTGGGGGTGGAAAAATGTGGAAATCATCAAAATCCAACTCTGTATTCATTTAAGTAAAACACATGGAAAAATTACAAGGTAAGCCTGTACAGTGTTTGTGGATGGATAACCTTCTCTTATGATTCCTATGATCCAAAATAGTTTATCGCCATTTTAACAACAGGTAAATACAATACTGAGCATTGCATCAGGCAAGAAATACTTATTTTTTACACTAAGACTTGAAAATGTTCTCATCATACTTCATGATCATAGCTATTATATAAAGAATAATGTTACTTTAAATATTTCCAACGTAATTAGTGCCAGATTGTTTCAGATTATTTCTCTGACAGTACTTACATTCCTGAACACATTTTGCTGGGGCAACCCCTGGTATCAGTATAGGCTGGGGGACGGAAGAGATCAGGAGCAGCCCTTCTGAGAAGGACTTGGGGGTGCTGGTGGATGAGACATGACCCAGCCACGGCACTCACAGCCCAGAGAGCCAAACGTGTCCTGGGCTGCACCAAAAGCTGCGTGGGCAGCAGGGTGAGGGAGGATTTGCCCCTCTGCCCTGCTCTGGTGAGAGAGACCCCACCTAGAACACGGCCCCCAGCTCTGGGGCCCAGCATGGGAAGGACGTGGAGCTGCTGGAGCGAGTCCAGAGCAGGGCACCAAGATGATCAGAGGGATGGGGAACCTCTCCTGGGAGGAAAGGTAAAGAAAACTGGGATTACTCAAGCCTGGAAAAGGGAAGGTTTTGGGGTGATCGAGTTGCAGCCTTTTAGTAGCTGATGGGAGCCTACAAGAAACATGGAAAGAATTACAAGGGCTTGTAGTGACAGGACAAGGGGAAATTGCTTCAACCTTAAAGAGGCTAAGTTTAAATTACATATAAGGAAAAGATTTCTTACTGTGAGGGTGGTGAGACACTAGAATGTGTTGCCCAGAGAAGTTGTGGATAACCCATCCCTGAAAATGTTGAAGGCCAGATTGCATGGAACTGAGCAACCTGGTCTAGTGGAAGGACTACCTGCCCATAGCATGGGGGTTAAAAGGAAATGATCTTTCAGATCCCCTCAGAAATGAGGAATAACTGAAAGAAAGAGTCATTCCTTGAAATGATTTCTAGAAGTTCGTAATAAAATGTAGTTCATAAAAAATTTCAAAGCAAATTTCATTTACATTCTATGATACAATATAAACACTTGTAAAAAAACTTGTAAATTTTCTTCAAAGGTGAGAGAATGAGAGAGAGAGAGAGAGAGAGAGAGAGAGAGAGAGAGAGAGAGAGAGAGAGAACAANAGAGAGAGAGAGAGAGAGAGAGAGAGAGAGAGAGAGTACAAGTTTCAGTTTCTGAAGACCATTTGAACAAGACATAATCGGGAAAACTGAAGGTTTGTGGGGTATAAAATTCAGCCATGCTGCATGACAGAAGAGAGGAAGCACAATAGGAGGCACAGGCATTAGTGATCACATTCTCTTCATATGGAATTAGCTGAAGGATGGAAGAAACATTTGCTGTACACCTTCCTTTCATGTCTCTCTCCCACCTACCCTCAAAACTTAATCGAGGTCTGCAGAGATGGCCCTTCAGCACTGCACCCTAAGGAAGCTTTACAGAATGCTAAAATCTGCAGCAGCAGCTTGGGCCAAACCCCCTCAGAGCACCACAAGTCCCCTGCTGTCTGCCATACGGCCTGATCACATAATACCCAACCCCTTGGCTGGTGGGACCGAGTCAGTGGAGCAGAAGGTTGCAAAAGGAGGCACAGCAGGAGACACAAATTGCTGTTAACAGCTTTAAATGGTTTAACGTGTACCTGGTGCCAGAAATCGGGCACTAACTGAAGATGCAGCCATCAGCTATCAGGGCAGCAGAAAGGACGGACTTGGAAAGAGAAAAAGCAAACATTATACTTCATCCTAATTCTACTCACAGTGGAGAAAGCACGGCTCAAAAACCAACTTATGATCTGGACAATCAGTCTATTTCCATTTTGCTAGGGTGTGGAAAGCCACAAGCTAATGAATTCTGCATTACAGGCAAACCTTGCCCAATTAGCCTGCCGTGTCTGGGAAGCAGTACATAACCCAACCCTTAGGAAACTAACCCAATGAAAGACCAATAAATCAGTGACTGCTGGGTTGGGGTGGAAGGGGAGAGATGTGGTGGGAGGTGCTGCTTTGTTTCTTTGGTAGAAAAGTATCCCTGGAAAAACCAGGGTATGTTTTTCCTTATTCCATTTACTTAACTTTTTCACCTCATACACTTGCCCTGGAGAGCTTCAGTTCTATCCCTGAGCACAAACACAATGCCTCAGCACATGAGCAGGCCATTGCTGATAAAGGCTTCTATATCACTACATAAACAGTCCTATGAACAGCTACAGAAATGTTCACATCCCTTGTTTAGCAACACAGTCCTGTCCACTGCCACTCTTGGGCCTTTTTGTACTCCTTTTAACAGCATCAAGCTGATTTAAGCTCCCACAGACACAATGCTCACGTCAGCAATACCACACTCCAAATACCTAGAAACTCTCCAAGCCTGCAGGGGCCTCTGGGCAGTCACCTACTCCTAAAGGGACTTTCAACAGAGATGAAATCAGCAAATACATCCCATAATCCCAGAGCAGAACAAATGGCCCATGGAGCACAGGATCTGTGATAGCAAAATTACAGACTGTAACACAGTAGAATTTCCTGCATGCATTGACTTGAGTCTTCCTCTTAAAAGTGAGTTTCTCAACAACTGAGTCTTTTTCCTGCTTGGGACACAAGCAGAATTCAGTCTTTAACAGTTTGGTAAGATTTTATTTAATTATCCTTCGGCCTCTACTTCACTACTTCTCACAGTCCTCAACGTTTCCTTCAAAGCGACACAAAGGTCTCTTACAAGTCTGCCTGAGGAAACCATACAGAAAAATAGTCCAAAGATGTTTACCTAAACCTGTTGAGATCTGCAAGTAACAATTTTGTGGCCATAACTACCTATTGATTCCACAGTTCATACATTCAAATGCCGACTTTGTTAACTATTTCAGAGTTCTTCCTGTAAGAGGAGAGTGAAGGTACAATACTGAAATCAACATCTAGAGTTTGGGTTGGACTTTGCATACCACTACCTAGCAAAATAGTTGGGTACAAATTTCCATAAAGGCACCATTTTCATAAAGACAAATCAGTTTCCAACAGTTCAGAAAATACTCCTATATTGTTTCCTATTTTCCTCTCTTGCAGTCATGCCATGCATAAGATGATGCTCAGTGTTAATGAAACCTGTCGCGCCCACTAACGCACAAAACTGTAGAACAGAAAAATCCTTAAACAGTTGCCGTCTATTGAAGATCCCCGTGTAACAGATGGGCACAGGGTAAGTTCATCTGCTGGCACTGTGTGAGAGGACAGAACACAAGTCCCCCTTGCCGCCTGCACTGCTCCCTGATAGCTGTGCTGCATGTTTCTGCATGGAAAGCTCCTGCCAGAGCCAGCCCCAGGCTCCCAGCTCCCAGGGCAGCGCTGCTGGAGGGGGAGCGCGGGAGCCCAGAGTCTCAGAGCCCAAGGACCCTCCAGGGGATCCTCCAGCTGCCCCCCAGGTCCCTGCCCTGGCAGCGTGACCGGGCAGTGACCTGATGCCCCTGGCAGCCTGCCCTGGCTCTCACAGCTTCTCACCGCAGAGGGAACTGCGCAGACAAGGGAGGACTGCTCCAGAGGCAGCTTTTCATTTTCCACGACTTTTGCTGCAGTTCCTGCTAGGGCCAGCCTTCCACATGGTCTCACTTCTGCTTCCCCACATGACTAACAGATTGCATGCACTAGAGGCACCCAGGACAAAGAGCAGGGGATCTCCCAAACCTCCCAATCCTTCCTACAGCACTCCCTCCCAGCATGGCTTTTATTCTTTTTTCTTCCTTTTTACAATAAAGATGCTAGAATAATTAAAGCAATGATTCTTTTACTTTGGATAAGCTTGTTAAGAGTGCTTTGTGCTTAAATCCATGACAAATGTGCTATTTTAATTATTTACAAAAATTACTTTTAGAGCGTTTTACTGATGGACTGTTATTATTACTGTATAATATGTAATCTGAAATGAATATAGCATGAAAATCTTGAAAATAAAAGAAAAAATACAAATAATTGAGAAAATACTCTTAGAGCTCTTGGCATGACAGCATGATTCAGACAGACAACAGCAATACACTGAAGTAAAAATGTCACTATTAGCTCTTTCAGAAACAGCAGAAAAGTCTGAGCGTCTCAAGAATAAAACCAGTGGAGTCTCCTTCTGGATTCTCATCTGTTGGAACCATCATATACAACTGGTAGATCTTTCAGAAGAGAGAACATCATTTAGGTCAAGAAAACTAGGTACTTTAATTATGGGAACAAAAATAGTTGGAATTTTTGGTTCATGATGCAAGCATAAATAGAAGACTAACAAACTAAAATTAAAAGAAAGAATACATTATCTTGTCTTGGAATATTTTCTTTCAGTGTAAAAATGCTCTTTCCAAAGCATGAAGCAAGACAGTTCTTTTTTTTCCACCCCATGATAAACAGATAGGAAAATCTGGTTGCTTTATACAGATGAAAAGTTCATGATACAATATACATCCAACCCTACTTTAAACCACAGACAGTGTGAATGCAGATTTTGTAAATCACATTACATTGAATTTAACACTGGCACTTCTGCTCATTGACTTAGTAATTTTCACTGCTAAAATCACACAATGAAAACAGTCAATTTCAATTATACACTTTATATTTTAAAATGTTTACATTTCAAGTACTCCATGGCATATTTCTGTTTCAGTAAGCCATTTCTGCAACAATTGCTATGGTTTTGAATTGTCCATTAGAGAAATGTGGCATCTACAACCGGGTCAATCCACCACACACACACACTAAAACAAACTTGGAAGTAAAATACTTTTATATTTAACCCTTAGACCCAGCAATGAGAAGGTGGTACAACAAAAACTTAACAAGGTATTAACTAGCTATTCCTTCTTGAACTGGAAAGTACTGGAAATAACATTCTTAGTGGTAATTTCAAGATACTTAAAAGCAAACCATAACAGCTCTGCAAAAAAGCACACCCTTCACTAGGTATTTCAGTAAACTGACTTCACCCTTCTGTAGCACTATGATGTACTCTATCTACAGATATATAAATGCTTTAAAAGGTTTAAATAAGTGCCAGTGTACTACAAAAGATGATACTAATTGGGATGTGGAATTTTAACAGTCCTCTACAGAATCACACTGTACTTCAAGACTTCTTGAATACAGGTACTTTCGGAACATGCCGAGAGCTGAGGAAAAGCGTTTCAGTCTCAAGAAGCTATGATTTCAAAGGAAATGTAAGCAGCACTAAAGTCACAAAATACCTACACTGACATCTCACAACATGGTTACAGTTCAGTCATAAAAGTCAAAATATACATGCTAAAATTCTCAAACTTCAAAAGCCCAGCTGTCGTTCTCAAATTCTGCTGGTTTAGTCAGCCACCAAGAAATCTAGGAAATGATATGAGCTCATCAGAGCTCAGCTGCCTTACTTCATTTAAAATTATGTTCTCTGGCTGACTGCAATAAAAATATGTATCAAAAGATGTTCTGAAATCTTTTTAGAAGTGAAATCAAATGTTAAAATCTCCTTTAAATAAAGTTGCATTTGAAAACAAACCAAACCATTTTAAAAAGTAACATAAGAAACTTTACCTTAATTGGAGCTCGGCTAAACTGTATTTTTCTGTTGGCTGGGATTTCATCTTCATCTGGCAATCCATTAATTTCAGAATATTCCATATCAGGTTCATAACAGTTATTTTCATCACTGTCATCCAGATCATCCTGTTCTGTACCTGTCTCTCCCCAGTCAGAATTATACCTGGACCGTACCCGATACACATTGTAGTCAGAGTGCATGTACACATGGGAACTCTGAAAATTATTCACATCTTCATGCCCATCTTTTTCACTTTCCTCATCATAATGGGACTCAGCAACATCTGAAATTGCGTCTGTGACAAAATCACCACCTGAAGCTACATTTCTCGTTAACTCTGCAGCTTCAGGCCGATCAAAGATACCTTCTGTATGTTCTGACCGTTCTTTCTGTTGCACCAAAACTCCCGTCTCTGTTTTTGACTTACTCCTAGCACAGCTGTCCACAGATCTTTCGCTGTCAAGTACACCAACCAAATCATGCTGACCTGTTGCAGAACTCTCAACAGAATCAGCACTCGCCTCTGTGCTCTTTTTTATTTCTTCAGTTGTTTTTGAACCTGCCGAAGCGCCTGTGGACACTTTCTGTCTCGGTGTTAAAGGCACGCTAGGCTGCTGAGAGTTCTCAACAGACACCACGCCTGTACTCTGCTTGGCTGGGGGAGACCATGTGCTGGTCTCTTTCAAAGGACTGAAACCCTCAAGGTTCGCAGCTGGGGAGGAGATGTTTGTGACAGTCGAGGAGAGGTTTAGTGGATAGTGACCAGTTACTGAGTACTCTTCGCTGTTTTCTGACTTTTCTACGATTACATTGTGTGAGTCAGTGTTTTCAAAAACTGCGCTGAGCTGACTCACAGTTGGAGAGACAGTCTCTGTCCTTGGGCTAAGACTGTCCAGTGAATCAGTGCTGCCTCTGTGAGACTTAGAGCTGCACCACTCATCCGGAAGTTCATTAGAAATTATTTTCTCTTTCTTTGGGGAATAGCGATTTGAATGTCCTGTTTCATGAGCATTTCGCTCAAACATCTTCCGAGTTTCAGTAAACTTGGAATAGGAAGGACCATCATGGATAGTGTCAAATCTACTTATCCTTTCAGAGACGGACGATTCCAACTTAACAACTGAACCATCTGCTTTTTCTACAAATTCTTTGGGCCGAATTCGTCTTTGAGGTGATGGAGGGCCACCCTTTCCCCTGGTTTTAGGGGCAGCTCCAGCACTTTCAGCAGGCTCCATGCCCATCTGCATAAATAAGTTCTTGATCCTATTGACATTTGAGCCATATTTCCTTCCCCTGCTCTGTGAGGCCTCTCCTTCCTCTTTCGCTTTTTGGTCTCCATCTGATTTCGGTTTGTCAAAGGTGCTTTTCAGCGCCTGGAACTCAGTTCTGTAAGCATTTCTGTGAGGAGAGGCACTTCGGAGGGTGGATCTTTCTCCTGAAGACTCTGTTTTCATCATGTTTACTTCAGGAGCGTGAAACCTGCTTGCATAGCTTCTGCAGTACCGCTCTCAGTAGCTTGTCACAGCAGAGATTCTGCTTGAGGAATGTTTCTCCTCAAGGGCCACTGCCCTTCAGCAGGGCCATACTTGACAGATCAGGAGGCAAATGTCTAAATGCACACGGCCAACTTTGACAAAGCACCACGGCTGAGGACTCTCAAGAAAAAGGGCTGATTTAACCTGCAACAGAAAGGAGGGTTTTCTGAAACTATGTCAGGTACTTTAAATCTGTCACAATTTCCATCTACCATTTTCTGACATGTTTACAAAATACTAGGTTAAAAAAAAAATACAAACCAACACTGCACAGACATGTGAAAACTTGCCATTACAAACTTTTAAAAACTGACTGTTGCATAATTTACAATCTACAACATCATAGTGAAAGAACAAACAATCATATCTTTCCATTCACAAGCATAGTATCATGGCACAAAAACGCATGCAAAGGAAAGGCAATGTGACATGAAATATGAGGCACTGCAAGACAATCCTTGCTCTCTCAAAGAAACGTAACGGTAGAAACGCGAGCAAAGATAATATGCTTTGAATGGCAAAAACATACAAAAAACTGCACCCAAAGTTAACATCTTCAGCTGACAGGGTAAAGGAAGTGAGATCCCGTTAGAGAAAGTTGCCCCTTGTCATGGGCAGCGGTTTTATCGTCCGAAGATCCTGGAGATACCAACGAGAAGATGCAGAAATGGAGCCAGGGGCTGGACCGCTCCCACGCCCCGGCCCCAGGGGCTCATCCCCGGCCCCCGCAGCCCAGCGAAGGGCACCACAAGGGTCTCCCGAGCCCTTCCCCGAGCCCTTCCCCGAGTCCTACCCCGCAAGCAAATGAAAACAGCCCTCGCCCTGCCGCTGAGGCGGGGACGCCTCACTCTGGCCGCTGCACACACGGTACCGGTACCGGGAGTACCGGAGTACCGGGAGTATCGGGAGCACCGGGAGCCCGCAGCCGCCGCGCCGAGAGCGACGCGCCCGTCCCCGGGCACCTCCCGCTCCGCTCCCACCGATCGCCACGGGCGACTGGCAAGGCCACACGGCAGAGCCCCTCGGCGAGCCGCGCAGCCCTCGCAGAAGGCAATAAACTCAA
>VWZN01006319.1:277699-313898 GCA_013396955.1 Regulus satrapa
CCAGCCCGCTGCAGTCCGGCCCCGGGCGGCGACTGCCGAGAGGCGGACGACGGGCCCCGCCGCGGCCACGCCGCCAGCGCCGAGTCCGGCGTCCCCGCCGGCTGTCCCCGGCCCCGTTTATGCCCTTCTTCCCTCCCCTAGAGCGCTCGTTTCCAGCCTGACCCCGCGGACCGGGCCCGCCCGGCACCCGCCCGTTTCGGAGGAGGCAGCGTGCCCGCCCCCGCGCGGGAGGGGCAGCGTCCCGGGTCCCGGGAAAGCCCCCGCTCCTTCCCGCTGCGGGAAACCCGCGGGTGGCACCGGGCGCGCGGAGCGCTCCCGACTGATCCAGGGCCAGCGCCTTCCTCCCCTCCCTGTTGATCCACTCATCCGGGCTGCCCGGGCGAGGAGCGTGCCGGTGACAAACCCCGGCAAACAGCTCGCAGCTCCGTGGGCATGGCTTGTTCTGGCAGCTGCTGACAGGGACGGAGGATCGCCCTCGGAGCACATCCACAAAGCCTTTGTTGTTCGTTAGCTGGGCGAGCTCACCACAAAAATGTTTTGGCTTTATAAAGATAATAAGAAAATTGCAGAACATGAAATCTCTAGGTAATTTGTAAAATGGGTAATCCGGGAAGGTAATGACTGTTAATCACATAGCAACTCCTAAGCAAAGTTCGTTAAACTAACTGCATAAATATCCAGAAAATGGCCTGGGGATGTACACTGCAAAGTCTAAAAGCTAATTATGTATAAGGAAGCAAGACAGAGGTGACTGGAAATTTTAAAAATGAGCTATACAGATCCACAAACCTAATTAATTACTTTTAATGAGACTGAAGCATGGGTGCTATATACCATTGAAGCACTCACAAGTGTCGATCTCTAGCTAACTTGTACCAAGGACGCAAAAAACTGTTTGCCTCAATAAAGTTTAAATAACCAGCATGAATATTGACAGGCAAACATCAAAACTCGTGAGATAGATTGAAAACCAGCATTTTGATAAATATGTAGGCCAGAGGCCAGGAGCAGGAGCGAGAGTGGTTCAGAATTTTCCCCAGCGTGGGCCGTAGCCTGTCCTGGCCCCGCTCAGGCTCCTGCTGCCTGCAGACACAGGCACGGGAGCAGGTGGGGGATTCTGGACGCCCAGCAGGCTGCTGAGCAAGGCCGTGCCAGAGCACACCAACACAGCAGGGAGAAAAGGAGATTAGATGGCTCAGGCAGCCCCTGAGCTTCCAAAACAGTCACAGAAAGCTCCCTTCCAAGACTGTGTTCCAAAGCAGAAGAAATGAAGGGATTACGTCTGCACAGCTGTTTGCAATAAGGAGTCCTACAGGTGATTCACTGCACACGGACTGAAAATGCTGCAACTAAGCAGGACATCAACTTTTAAATTCTAAACATCAGATATTGCAACAAATCGGAGGCCCAGCCTCTTTGTCAATGTCTTGCTGTTTGCTATGATTTTGTAGACATGAAGCTTAGGAACACCTAGAGAGCCACTTGACCTTTGGAGATAAAAGTATATTAACAGAACTTCAGGTGTTACTGAAGAAGAATAGAGACATAAGGCAGAAATTTAAATATTTTATTTCTTCTGTGATTTTTGCCGAAGGATGTAGGGTGGTTGAAGACCTTAGCATGTACCAGACATGCATCCTTAAGAGGTTTATAATTCCCACACACAACCAAAAAAAGAGGCGCAAGCAAATGAAAAAATCAATGAAACAACAGAGACAATCTTAGAGACTAATTCACATCTAATTATATAAAGATAATTAGAAAAATATCCACTACCTTATCTGCATAAGCGAAAACACAAATATATTTAAATTCATTTTCTAACAGAAGTTGTGCAGGCGAGATGGTCACTTCTTACCCATAATATACACATGAAATAATGTACCCAAGAGAACAGTTGCCTTATTTCATGGCAGAATAGTGCAAATATACCTCTATATTATACTTCAGTAGAAAGTAAGGAAATGAGACAACTCACTGCTGCTCCTAGCAGCAATACACATTAAATATGAAGTTTTCCACAATGAGACATAATATATTACATGTATGTTTTCCTTAAGTGTGCTGTAAGTAGACAGCATAACTGTTCAGCTTTGATACAGAATTCAATGCCAAATTATTTTAAGTAATGTCATATTCCTTCAATACCACCTCAGGTTCATTACAGCCAAGATGTACAAAAACAACTGGAAATTTTGGCTGCTTTATCAGAGATAGTTGGGACCCTATTAAGATGTTCAGCTTTGGTCGCTGACATCTAAGTTATTCAAACTTACATTCTAATCACTTACAAAAAAATTTCAATCTACATCCTTATTTATATCCTGCCAATGTGAAACAATATTATTATAATGTCTAAGATTATAAATTGTATTTTAATGTCTAAGATTATAAATTGTATTTTATTTCAATTGTTATGTTGTCTTTTAAGACAGTCTCTTCATATACGAACATGGCCATCCATCTAACTATAAAAATCAGAATTGTGTGTCCTTTCACATTTCCAGTACTTTTGTGATAATCCATTTTACTATAAATTATCTTTAGGCTTTTCTAAAGTAGGATTGATATTTCTGTTGATTCCTGAGCAATATTTAAATGCTGCACAGCATACTTGAGAGAAGATAAGAGACCAAGAGGCTCCTTACTATATGTTAGCATACAATCAGATTAACTTCATCGGTTTCATTGGTTCCATTTCCCAACCAATGGGAATTTCAAATCTGTTCAGTATGGTATTTACATATGATAGAGTATGACTGTCATTTTACTTGCAGTGCAGTAACAACTCCATTCAAATGATTCTGGATTTTCACATCTGGCAGGGAGAGACGCAAGTCATTCAACCTTATTGGCATGATTTTAAATTATGCCCCCAGTATCTTTCAAAACCAGTTTTGGTGCAGTCCTACAACACTTAAAACAGTTGGTTTTCTGTTTACTCTCTATGTGTAAATTTTATTTACTTAATTTAAAGTAATATTTTACTTGCTATATTTACTTTGGAACTCACTGATGGGTTGCTTCAAGTCCCTTCTCTGCTTTTAAGCCACTCAGTTTTTGTGATAGTGATTTATTTGCATAGCAGAGCAGCAATGCAAGCTTTTCCACATGGCTCAGGCAAAAGAAATGTCATTCCATCATTTGTCTCCTGTCAGTGTCTTCAAAGCCTTACAAGATAATATCTGTCCACGTAGAAATGGAAACTGTTTATTTAATCTGATCTTTGGCCAAGAAATCCTCTTTCTGCTATCCTGCCAAACCATTGGTGGGGAAAAGGTTTTTCTTCCTTATCTGTATCACAACATAAACAGAATTGAGTTCAATTTTTTCACAGTTCTTATTGATTTTTTAATGCAATCCAGCTTAAAGAAAAATATCTGGTCTGAACAAAATACTTACATTTTGGCAGATAAGGTACATTCAAGTCAGGGTTCCCCTGAACCAGAGTAGTAGAGACTAAAATATACAACAAACAGCTATAGTAGGAGGTTGATAACCCATAGTTTCAAACATGAGCAATCTGTGATTGCTGTAAGTGTAATTCTTTTATATAGGAAGCCATTAATAGTTAAAAATGGGAGCTCATTAATATTATGAATTTAGCAACTTCAGAAGATTGCTGTTTTTACATAGAACATGTCAAACTACTCAAAAGATCAAGAATAGCGTCAAAAAAAAAAGAAAAAAGAACTTGGTCCTGAAAGATCTGAAGAAAATCTGCTAATGATAACAAAACTGCGTGTTCTAGCAGTTTATCAGAAAGGCAAATATTAGCATATGAAGGCCTAAACTAAGATTAGCAAAGCCTTTTCTCAGTTACTCTGAGGAGACTTTCACATCCATTCTTTAAAATCCTGCTTTTAAATTATTCAAGAAATGCACAGCTACGGCTAGAATAAAATCAAATTTTCAAGAGGGGAAAACATGAATTATACACTGTGTACAACTGCTTACTTTGAAATGGTAGTTGTGCCTTTATGAAAAGCTAGAAATCTTAAGAATGGTCAAAAGATCTGTATTTCACACAATTTTCATGAGCCCTCAATATTGAGCTCTGAATTTATACCACAACACAGACAACTATTAGTTACCAGCCTAACTAGAATGATGGCAGCTAGTTGCAGAAAAAAACATGATCTCATGGAAAAGACAAAATATTTTACCTGCTAGGATTTGCTAGGAATAAGTCCCAGCAAAACTAAATTCATGTTAAACTACTTAGGTGGGAAAACTGCTAGGTTAGGAAGCATCCCATAAATCAGATTAGTTGACAAAGTAAGATCCCACAAGGTGAGTGGTACCTGTCACATACCTTGATTCATCAGGTAAACATCATATGTAGACACATGGTCTATAAAACTCTCCGACATCATTGGGAAAGACTCAGACTTGGAAATGTTAGTAATTCAACTATTTCAAGAGCAGAAAGAGGAGATAGTTGAGAGCATCACCATAATTCAATAATCATCTCTTCATGGAAAATTTTTCTTATTGTAACATTAATTTTCTATTGAAAAGGAAGTTTTTCTTACATTTTGAATCTAGAAGACATAAAATAATGGAGTTTTGCAGTCTGTGCAAAAGCATTGTCTTAGAGTATTTCTTGGACATTAGATATCCATTGTCACTCATAAAGCTCACTTAGTGAGCCAAACTGGGAGAAGAGAGAGAAGTATACTAGGAGGGAGAAATATGCTTGATGATCAAAGCTTATGAGTGTACTTAACACTACTGTCAGTAAAGAACACACAAGCAAATCTGAGTTCAGGAAACTCAGTTTAGTTACTGAGTTCAAGAATTGCTATCCTGGAAAATCAGGTAACATTTTGGGCCATGAAGAAGAGAGGACAGCAAGTTCAGTTTTCCAACTCCCTGTTCAAATTCAGAGACACTTTGGAGCTTATACTGACATTCTAGAAAGAGCAGAAGATGACCTCTTGGAGAGAGAAACAAGAAGCCAGACTTCACAAAATACATTTCACCGTTGCTGCCTTGCAGCGTGCAATCTATTGCCAAGTCAGAAAAAATTGTCTGGATCGCTCCACCCTGAAGCTGATGGCTATGCCTCTATTTGGGTTCATATTTTGAGTTCATATTTTAGTAGTCTGTGTTCCACACCCTCTTGGTAACAAGAAGGTAGGCTTGTTACAGTTGTATTTCTGTAATTTGTTTCTCCTTTTTCCTTTACAAAAATCTAGTCATTTGAATAAATAAAATGAGAAAACAGCTGTTTATCTCAAAACAGCTATCTGTCACTTATAGAATGTAACCCTAAATATAGTGTCCCATACCTTTGTTACCTGTCATGTACTTTGATTCTCTTTTCCTTTACCTTACAGGTATTGTCTTGCTAACACACCATCAAGTGAAAGTTCTCTCTTAAAGCTAGATTTGGTAGTCAATTTTATTTGGTGCATAAAAGCATTAAATACTTAATTATTGTGTTCTGTGTGGGATCAAATAATGAACATAGGCCAGCCAAAAAAGTTCCATTATTTTGGAAAAGCTCTGTTCTTTGCCAAAGCATAGAAACAATATCACAGTGCTGCAGTCACTGTAGAAATACAGGTTACATTAGTTCTGTGCTAACACTAAAGCACTGGAGTAACAGAAATCAAGACGGATCACACCATTGAAAAGAAAAATGAGAACCCTGCCATCAAATTGAAACACAAAATGTAAGAATTAATGAATCAAAGTCTACAAATTGTACTACACCACGTTTATGAAAGGAAGGAACGCTCCTGTTAATCAGTAGAGCATTACAGAGGAAAAGAAATACATCAATATTTGCATGAAGCAGGACAAGCAATTAGAAGAGAAAAGCTTTTGAAGGGTCTCAGTCATTGCCTAGGACAAAAACCACCAGCAGCAGCAGCAGCAGCAGCAGCAGCAGCAGCAGCAGCCGCAGCAGCAGCAGCAGCAGCAGCAGCTGCTATAAGGGAATCTGTTTAGCACAGGCAGAGCCGTCCAGCCGCGAGGGTAACAGAAGAGCAAGCCCAGGAGCCCAGGTGCTGACTAGCGGGTCCGACACTGACCTTTGGGGGGTGATTTGCAAAACCCGAGTGTTTTACACCCAAAAGCGGCGCTGACCAGCGGGTCCGGGCCGCCTCCTGCCGGCTGAAAGGGCCGGTGCACCCCGGCACACAGCGCTGGGCGAGCCCCCTGCACACACCGGGGGGAAAGGTGCCAAAGGTACTGGCTTTCTCTATCGCTCTGCAGGGCTACCTTCCCTTAGCTCTGCCAAGTACATTATGCGTCTTTGGACAAGGTAAACCTCTCGTCATTTCAGTGTCAAGTCCGGCTAAATCCACACAGGAAAGGTTCCACTTTTTGGAAGCTCCGCTTCCTACCCTTAGGGAAAAGGGCTGCATTCTGGAAAGTTGCATTACATTGCTCTGGTAAGAACAAAGTAGATGCACACTCTCTGAGAAGGGAAGCAGCCCTAGAAGAACGTGAGAAGCTGTAACCTGTACTGGCAAGTGTTTGTCTAGACCTGCACGGTGGGTTTAGGTAATGAATCCTGGTCCCCAGGAGGAGAAGGTTCTGTTGAGACCAGAGGCAAACAGCACTCTTGCTACCAAGGCAAGGTATATTTACATACAACCCACTTTCACTTAACAAACAATGTCTGATTTGGTCATTTGTATCTTAACTGTGAAATGACAAAGAGACCAAAGAGTTCCAGGGTGCATCTGTTGAATGGCACCCAGGCCTGAGTGCCCCCTGTTAAGGGGGAGTGTTTTCATTTATTCAGGCATAGAGTCATGCACACTTCAGCAGAATAACAAGATCACTTAGTAAATAAGTGTATGGTAGGGTTTGGAGCTAAATATTTTTGTGCTGATGTCTAGACAGCAAAAGCAATTACTGTAAGCAGGCTGCCTCACAGCTCAGTAGAAGCAAACATACCAAAATCAAGAGTCTACAACAAGTGAACAGGAGGGGATGCAGAATGAAGAAGAAATAGGATGCACAATTTTAGCTGTTTTACCAAAGACTTTACATAAATTCAATTTATGGGAAAATTCTATGTAATGGGGTCATGTTACTAGTATTTCCCTCTGTGTTGTGTGGCATTGCTTTGTGTAATATACCTCATACAAATGCCCGACCTCTCTTCCAAGCACTGTCTTGTCATCCAAGAAAAATGGATGTAAAGAAGGGAGGGGGGAGGACTGGACTGAAGGGTGAATGAAGGGAAGTGAGATTACAGGGGTCTAAACAAGTTTAGACCTACTACTCAGCAGTCTGCATTAGTTTCACATCATACAGTGTGAAGGAAAAATCACATATAGGAATAGATGGTGAGGAGGGAGAGGCAGAAGGGAAATACAGGTAGGTACAAAACTGCCACCAACCTGTCAGATCTGAGAGGGAAGTTGTAAAGAGTGCATGAGGAGCAAAGGTACTTGATCCTTTTTATTTATCTATTTTGCATGTAGTAGAATTTTCAGATAGGGAATAAAATGACAGAAGAAAAGTTAGCTGCATGTGCCCACACCTCTATATGGGCATCTAAGAGTCCTAAGGCATTGAGAGTTCTAAGAGTGCCTTGACTGTGATGCCTATCAGGCATGAAATCACTCATGTTGGTTCATGTAGGTTGTATGACAGAGACACCATCGAATCAGACCCAAATAATCCCAGCTGTAGGTAAACAGTTTGGCTTTATATTTCAGTAACTCCAGCTTGCCCTGTAATTGGAACAGGAAAAGAAGTTTTTAAAAATAAAAAGGAAGGAAGCAGCTCAGGCAGAGGAACAAGGGAATGATTAGCTTGCATGGCAGTGCTCCTCCCAGACTGCACAGAGGACTGACTAAGAACCCAAAAACAGCAGGAAAGTAACTGGGCTGGGACAGAGGGAGGACAAGAAAACCTTTTCCTTGTGTCCTATACCTGAGAACTTACTCAATATCTTTGCACAACTGCTCTACAGGAGCATATACGGGCAGTGAAGATACTGATCTCATTAGACAAAAACCAATTTTATTATTTCACTGCAAGAAAAGAAAGTGAATATTTAATATGGTATAAGGGAGTAGTAACTCATGGTGCTACTACTGGTTATGCTCAGTGCCATTCAGAGAAGGAAAAAGAACACAGTGCACCAAATTTTCCGAAACAGCTGAGAGAGTGGGAGTTTAATAAATCCCAAATTCACTAACACTACAGTTCGCCCATGCATGGTGTTCTCAGCAGTTTAAGTGCTTTGGGGAGGCCATCTGAAGCTATACATAGATGCATGCCTGCAAATGGGTACCACATTACTATTTTACTATCTTTCTAAAAAATAAGAGAATGCTAGGCATAAGTTTAACTACGATCATTTTTCACTTCCCACAATTACAAAGCTGCCAAGTCCGTGCCAGATGCCTGAAGATTTGTGGATTGCTGGAGGGAGCCTGCACCTAGTAAGTGAGTTAGAGATTTTGCTATTTTTCGTTTTCATTGCTCTCCATCCTCCCTGGACAGCAGGTGATGGTGTTGTCATGAATGGATCATTTGTTAAGAAAAAACTTCTCATGACTTCTCAATACAAAAATCACCTAAATATCAGAACACGGGACACACTAGTGTATTACCTGTTTTAAGTTTAAAAGGACAACTGAGAAAACTTACCAGAAAAAAAAAGCAGAAATTTTTTTTTCCACTGCAAAGAGAACTGTATGAAACACAGAATTTCATACACTGCATGGGCTTCCCACAGGTTAAGTACTACAAATTTATGTTGTATCAAGACACCAAATATTTTAATCAGAGTTAAGATTCTTAAATAATCAAATTATGCTACAGCTTTCTGGAATTTATTATGTTTAAAAATTAGGGGCCACTCAGTAACACTGTGAAACACTAAAGAGAATGGCAAATGTCCTTCTGACTATACTGAACTATCCTGATAACTAGAAAAGAAAATGTCTGCAAACCTCCCAAACTGCAGAAAGTATTGGCTTATTTGAAAGTTAAGTTTAGGAATCTGAACCTGTGCTGTAAAGGTAGAAATATGGACAATACATGCATAAGGCTAAAATACTTATTTTTAGGCAGGCCTTCTGATTGCTGCCCAGAGCATATCCTACTACTCTTGCCCCAAATGCCCAAATGCTATAAAAGTGAACTCACTAAATCGTCAGCAGAACTATGTGTTGGCAATAGAATAAAAATTGGGAAATATATTGAACATTGAGGGGGGCAAGGTAAAAGAAGGAAAAGATATTTTAGAAAAATATAAATGTATATATTACCACTTAGACCTTTCTTTTAATACTCAGTTAAACTGGGATGCAGTAGTAATACAAAAGGGTAAGTAAAGCATCCTTCCTTAAGGACACTCTATCTCAAGGAAAAAAGAAAAAACTCTATTATGATCAAAAGACTGGCTGGACAAGTCACTTTAGGATCTCAGTACAACTAATCAGCTCCCCTCACCCCCTTAATTTTTATGGACCTGTTCATACAGATAAGTTTTAGAAAAATTGCCTATATAATTTTCCCCATTTGTGTGTAGCACCCTTTCTGCCCTTGTAGTCTGAAGTCTAGCAACCAATGCTAGCAGGAAGTTCAAGGATGCAGAAATTCAAAATTGAGGCCTTTATCTTCTTTCACCGAAGGCTTTGCTCTATCAAACCGTCGAATTGCAAGGAATAACTTCTGCTACATTGCTCTTTGAAAAAATCAGCCTCCTGCCCACTTCTATTCTTTCTCGTTCCTTGTCAAACTGTCTTGGTAGATGTGAACCATCTGATTCAGCACTGATGGAAATCACTGACCATGTAGCTTTGTATAACATTTTGTCTTTTCCCTTCCATTTGTAGTGAACTTGAAAAGCATAAACTTGAAATCAAATATCCAGCCATCTGCAATTAATACCATTACTAAGATACACAGTATTTCTCAGACTTAAACTCCCTGTAATACTTTGTACCACAGAATATGTGATTATCCGTCACACTTACCAGCTGTGCTTGTACTCAGACTGCAATGCCAGAAATCTTGAGTTTGATAATGCATTCCATTTCAGCAATAACTCAATAACAAGATCCTTGTGGATGCAATATTAAATATAAAAAAAAATTAAAAATTAATGACTTTTTGCTGATGAAATGAGAAAGCTTGCTAGGACATAAGTCAGTAGAGGTATGACCCTCAGGCCACATAGGTGGGGAAGTTCAATAAATTTTTTTTCTAGGAATGAATCATAAATTTTTCACTAACTGATTCATCTGTAAGACAAGAAATTTTAAAGAGGAGGCATACAGAACAGCCTGTGTTTTTCATGGAAGGCTCAAAATTGGAGAAGAAAAATATATCCAAAAGAGAGCTCTATTTTTTTAATTAGCATGCTAATCTTGTGCATGATTATGACAATGTTTATTTAACTTTTTGCCTTCTGAGAGCTGAATATAACTCATCACAAAACAGACTGTTTTCAAAGAGTAAATGTTGCAGGCTATACTGCCTTAAAATATTCTAATAGTAGCAATTCATGTTAATTAGAAAGTTGTTCACCTCTCATAAAGTACCACTTGTTCTGTGTTGCTTTTTGAGAAGAGAGTTGGTCTGTTTATTTATTTATTTTACATACCTTATGTAAGTGTAATATATTCCGTTATTTCAGAATTACGTGTATAAAGTAACAAGGCAATGTGAAAAAGTGTTTTCTAAAACAAGCAAATAGCAAAAGTCTTAAATATTGGTCTAGGCCATAATTATTTCTATGTACACTTTGAAAGCTGATTGTGTATATTTCAACAATAGCAGGCAGTAGGAAATTATTGTGTTGATGCTTATTTTTATGTTGTTATTTAATTGTTTAGCCAAGTCTGTACACACAAATTCAATGAAGTCCAGACCAAAATTCTACATATTTTTAAAACTCTTTTCAAACTTACTGAATGAAAAGATTATAGACCAAACTCAGAAGTTCTGGGGGGTTGTGCCCATGTAAATTACTACAGTATACTGAAACCTCCCCCATCAATAACAAAACAGAAGAAACAACCTTCTTCACAGTAGACAGATGTAGAAACTCTCCTTTCCCCCTACTTCTTAGTTGAGTCAATCACAGTTCATAATAAACACAAGGGGAAAGACAACTACAAAGCCCTTCCTGTGGCATACATAATCTTATCCTACCACACCAGCTGTGGTCTTTTCTCTACATGGTTACTGAGCAGAGAGCAGCATGCAAAAGGTTTCTGCACCCACATGAGCATGCCACATTTAGATGCAGAAAACAAGGAGAGGGCCATCTCCATCCCCCTTGACTGCAGAGTCTGTAGCTTTGCTTGTCCAAACAAGGCAGAGCAGAGCTCCCAGTATTGTTCTCTTTAGCCATGCACACAGGCAAGGGTTAAGAATGCAGGCACATAGGGCCAGTGAGGGAGGGTAAGCAGGCAGAGCATTGTCCTCTGGAGCCATTGTTTTGAGAGGTCAGGAAGGCCTGAAACATAGTGGTACAAGTGTCCCAAAATACTGCCCAAATTCATTCTTTTGAAGTTTGCTGGTGACTAACCCTGGCTGGACACCAGCTGCCCCCAAAGCCACTCTATCACTCCCCTCCTCAGCTGGACAGAGAAGAGACAATATAACAAAAGGTTTGTGAGTCAAAATAAGGGCAGGGAGAGATCACTCCGCCGTTAAGGTCATGGGCAAAACAGACTTGACTTAGGGAAATAAGTTTATTTTATTACCAATCTAATCAGAGTAGGATAATGAAAAAATAAAATAAAATAATAAAATAAAATAAAATAAAATAAAATAAAATAAAATAAAATAATAAAATAAAATAAAATAAAATAAAGAAACTTTAAAACATCTTTCACCACCCCTCCCTTCTTCCTGGGTTCAATTTGACTCCTGAATTATTTACATCCTTCCCCCTCAGCACAGTGGGACAGGGAATGGGGGTTGGGATCAGTTAATGACACATTGTCACTGACAATGAAGGACTCCTAACACCCTTTACCTTCCTTCCACAGGGTGCAGTGGCTCAGGAACAGCATGCTCCAGTGTGGGTCCTCCCATGAGGTTTCCCTGATAGCAAAACTGCTCCAGTGTGGGCTCCTGTCTCCCTGGGGCAAGGGGTCCTGCCAGGAGTCTGCACCAGCATGGGCTTCCCACAGGGTCACAGCCTCCTTTGGCCATCCCCCTGCTGTCATGGGGTCCTCCACAGACTGAAGGTGGATCTCTGCTTCACTGTGGATCTCCATGGGCTGCACCATGGGCTGCAGGGGATTGAATCTCTGCTCCATTGCCTGACACACCTCCTCCCCATCCTTCTTCTCTGGCCTTGCTGTCTGCAGGGATTTTTCTCTCATACATTCTCGGTCCTGTCTAATCTGGCTGCAATTGCTTCCACCAATAATTTTTTCCCCCTTTATAACTTTGCTATCCCAGAGGCTCTGCCACCACAAGTGATGGACTCAGCCTTGGCCAGCGGTGAGTCCATCCAGCTGGCGTTGGCTGTGTCAGATACAAGAGAATCTATCTAGCAGCTTCCCATTAAAGTTCAAAGTTGTAGCCCTTTGCTACCAAAACCTTGCCATGCAAACCAAATACATTGTGGGAATGCTTTGTGTCTTGAAAAGACCACAGTGTAAGTCCCTGTCAGATTTCTGTGTCACAGTCATGTTACCAAGGACAAAAACATAACCCTGCTTATTAGAGTAGATCCTCTTTTAGTCTAAGCATTGCTTGAGTCATGCTGCAACAGCCTAACTCATGCATCACCAGGGCATCTACTGAGTTCTTGTGAGCCAAACTCCTCTGCTAAAAAAACTGAGCAGAAGATAGTTTTAATTTCAGCGAAGTCAGGAACAGATCAGTACTGGGAAGTACTGCTTCCAATATACTGAATTATAGTTGTTTCTTGGGTGCTGCTATTACTTGGTCCTGAACAAATTTCTTGCCGGTTGCTCTAGGATCTTCTGATCTAGCAACCCTTTCTTTTGTTTTAAAAAAGTGTCAAGAAGTGGTATGGTAAAGGGAATGCCTGATATTATTTCAGACACAAACAGTAAGATGCTTATGTAGTAAAAATAATCCTAGGCTATGTCGTACACATTGTGATATCTGTCTAAGTAATGAAAAAGGAATGTAGCAGTTCAAGCAGTAGCTGGAAATAATGATAAATGGATTGTAATTCTTGAGCTGCTCCTCATCATTGTTCAAGTAGAAGTGAAGCTATTTTGACACTTAGCACACTTGCACACTCTTTTTGTCTCTTACTTTACCTTACTTACACCTTTCGATTTACTTTTAATAAATTTAACAACTTGCAGAAAGAGAGCTATCTTGTTTGGAGGACTACTTAATGGTCATTAAGTTACTTCTTGCCAAATACTGAATAACCTCAAAGGTTTCTGTAAAGTAAAATGCATTTGACATACATAATTGGAAGAGACAGCATTAAATATACATTGCATCTTTTAAATAAACAATTGAAATATTTTTGGTTTGCACAAGACTACATAAAGCAACTGACAGAATGAGAGGACAATGTCTTAAGCTGCACCAAGGGAAAGATAGATTGGATATTAGGAAAATGTTTTTTATGGAAAGGGTGATAAAGTACTGGAATGGTCTGCCTGGGGAGGTGGTGGAGTTACCATCCCTCGATGTGTTTAAAAGAAGACTGGATATGGCACCTGGTGCCATAGTTTAGTTGAGGTGTTAGGGCGTGGGTTGGACTCAATGATCTTGGATCTCTTCCAACCTTTTGAATCTGTGATTCTGTGATTTTGTGATAAACAAGTAACAAAGACTTCACTGGCAGAATTTTCTCAGTGGATCATTAAAATAATTCTGCTTTCATGCTTCTGCCCTTCCCAGGGAATCAGATTTTTCTTTCTTTTTTAAATTTAAAATTACTACCATTATCCTTGCAGATAAAAACTTACCCCAGCATACTGATGTTAGACATGAATGTCACAGTAACAACGTCTTTTAAATGACTCTTGCGAGATTCTGAACAGTGCTTTTTCTAACCTAACCTACATTTTAAAAGTGCCTTCAAGCTTTTCATCTCATAATGCAGTTCAAATAGTAAAACATAATAAAACATAGATCACTGATGATCAAGGATAATATCAGAGAGTAAGCACACAATGTGCAGATTTTTTTTTTTTATTCTAAAGTATTTGATGCTCATATTTCTTCAATGAAAAGCTTACTTACTGAGAAAACATTCATACTTTCCTTGGATGTATAAGAAAAAAAAATGTAGATCTGATAGTTTTGCCTTCTGCTGGAATTCTACACTTTACAAAAGAGCGAATTATCCATTAGCATTCTTCTAGCAAGATTCTTAACAATGAGAAGAGCTATATCATGAACTCTGGCTTGCACCATATAAAACTTAGAATAATTCCAGCAGTGACATCTACCTTATGCAGTTTGAGTAAGGCTATACATTCCACAAGTCCTCTAGTCTCTAGAAATATAGCTCTCCTGGGAGGGGACAAGATGCCTGTTGCTTCACTGAAAGCTTTCCTAAAGCACCTACATTTTTATAATAACAGAGGGAACTGAATGGGCTCAATACAAAGAAGACCAGAGCAATAATCATAGCTGCAGGAGAAAGTCACAGTAAATCTGATGAGATTTCAAATCAATTAGTTAGCAGCACACTAATCTGCATAAAACATTCATTTCAGTGAGTGTGACAGCAATATTTACCAAAAAAAAATAAAAAAAAAAAAATAAAAAGAGTCTCTCATGCAGGTTTATAGATTAGGCTGATTACAATTAATTAACTTAAAGTTTAAATGCAAGTACAGTTTTCTCATGAAGACAAGCCCACTTTCTTGGAACATGGCCCACATTTATCACACTTGGACATTTTGTTCAGAGCAGACATAACCTTTTTGATAATATACAGTATGTAGGATAAAGCTGCAGTAGTTTGTCATGGATGGGCTGATCCTCGCCCACTCGAGTTAGACAGGTTGTGGAGGACTTGTGAGAACAGCAGAGAGCTTCTCTCGTGATTAATAGGCACGCAGTGTTGTTCCATCTCCCAGGAAACGGTGCTGTTGGATTGGGGCATGCTCTGATGAAATGGCACTCGTGTCAGCCCTGTCCTTTGTTCCACTGTCTCCTATCAGATGTTTGGGAACCATCACCATTTCTGCTGCTCCCATATGAATATCATCACATTCTTCCTCACCACACCACCCAGACCTTCAGAATAAGCAGCAGCCCTGATGCCTTTTTCTCCAGAAGAGTAAGTGACTGAAATTTAGGTTTCATCACTGGTAATAGTCTTCAGTTTCTCCTCTAAGAATAATCTTGCCTACTGTCTGTGGTCAGCAGCTGGAAATCCAGCTCAGAGGACAGTAGGGATCAGCATTAAGCAGCCTACCTGCACTGGCATTTGGTGGCCTGTTGCACACCTCATCCACAACACATCTGTTATACAGACTGGAGGAAACAGAAGGAGCAGTCTCTTTCCCAGCATAACTTCAGTTAGGTCACCTGGCCACAGGAAGGAAGAATTATTGTGATGTTCTTAAGTTGAGGCAGGCATAGAATTGGGTAAACACAGCAGTAAGAAGTGAATAAAAGTCTTCTAGGCATTAAAAACATGAAATTGTCTTTATTTGTGTTTACCTTTGGTCACTAGAGCTGTACAGAGCATTCTAAAACATGGAGTAGGAAATCTGATATTAGAATTCAAGGACAAATGGAACACTACTTTTGCACATTTCAGCTGCACAGCTCTTGCTTGCACAATATCTTTGTGCATGGCTAAGGGAACCAAAATAAAGTGACTCAAAACGAAACAGAACTGTGCTTCATCTGCCATCGTATTCTCCCCCTGTATTCTTCAGTATTGCCAGTAATACACCTGGGTTTTTATCTCAGAAGCCCACCAAAATCCATCTTTAATGTAGAAAATTAATTTTCATGGGTTTTTTTCTTTTTTTAAATGCAAGCATCTTGTTTTATCTTAGCTTCATGCACAAGCTAAGAAAAAATATTTTAGAATTCCTCCATTTTCAATACAGTAACTGCTATCAGTATTTACAATACAGTAATTACTGGCAAGAGACAGAAATGGGATTTCTTAATTTAATCGCTGGATTAGATCATTAATCACTTCTATATCTGATATATTACACAATACAAAAATAACAATATTCTCCCTCAGGGTCAATTATTTCAACTAATTGCAAAAGAGGAAAAGAAATCCAAGCACTGTGATAATAATCTATGTGTACTTTTCCTTTTTATTTATGATTGTAAAATGGAGATCAAAATAATTACACAAAGGCATATATTAAATATTCAATCCAAAAATCACTTGTAAACCAAATGGTGGAAAAGAATATAAAATCTAGTTTGAGATAAACTACTTAAAATTTAAAAAAAAAGACCTTGACATTTACCCTCCTATAATTTAAGTTTAAATTGTGCTATATTAAAACTCAGCTTATTGGCCAAATTTAATTCTCTGTAAGGAAACACTTCTGGTCTTTTCTGTGGCATCAGCAATTTTAGAGAACTGCAACTTGGCTGCAAGATTTGTGGAACCTGCTTTCTTCTGCTTTTAGAGGTCATCTTTCATAACCATATCACAGATCTAAAAGAGGGCAGACATTTCTCTATCTTTTCCATATTATTTTTTCACAGGAATGAAATGCAGTGTTTCCTTTTTAGTATTTCAGGAAAATAATCCCAATGACTATAACTATAGCTACCAAATAATGGCCAGTTTAGCAGAGCACCTCATTAGATTTGAGAGTGACTTCATTCATTACCTCCCGTCACTCTTTGGGAATTCTTCTCCCTCTCAGGAAATTGCAATAAACCACCCCCATTGTAGCTAATACTCAGGCATGGTAGGAGGGCACTCAACACTGTGCAGAAACCAGCACAGTTCAGTTCTGGACACAGGTCAATGGCAGCGCCGGGAAAGCCTTTCCCAGGAATGCTTTCTGCAGGATCATTTAATAGCCTCTAAAATGTTGCATGATGTGACTGTATCTCTGCCACACATGTCATTAACTCGCCTTCCCATGACCATTACTCCCTCCTCACTTTCCCTGGACTATGAACTTTTAGATTTAACAGAGAGTTTCCCTTTCTGTCATTCAGGAGTCGACAAGAATACAAGGAAAACAACCCTGCAAGGAGAACATAGTGGTTTTCCCTTTTAATACAGCAAGAATTAACCCTTCAGGTAATACAAAGCAGACTTGGTCCCCTTTCAGATGTCTTATTCTCCTCCTTCATTCAAAACATAAGGTTAATGCCTTCCATTAAACAGTGGAGAAGTAAATCTTTGCCCATTGGTAAAAAGGAAGATTATGATTTGACTGTTTCAAGACTCATCAGTTCACACTCTCTGGTTCCTATGGAAACTATCCCCAGTGAAGTTTGAGAGGGGCTTTGTGTGCAGCAGAAATTACAATTATGGAGAGAATTAGGTTTCTGCAGGGGAAAATCTTAAGTAATTTTCAAATTTTGTTCAGACCTTAGACATAAAATCATCTACTAGTATCCCTTTTGCCAAATAATAAAGTATTAATGAGTATTTTGCCACGTTGATTTTTAGCTCATGAGGTTTCTAAGGGAAAAAACATACCAGAATAAAGAAGTATATTTTATCTGAACAGAGACCAGTGTGATCAGCATAAAATAAAGAAAGACTGAAATTAGTCCAACAATGTTTTCTGAGAGAAGCTGTATCTAAATTTATGAATAAATTTCTGCTGTTGAGAGATATATATGTACCATCTCCCTTGAAACAATGAGGCTATTTCTCTGTACCTCTACTATAAATTAATTTGATGGAGCAAGAAGTAAACTGGCCCTGCATCTTCAACAGAAAAATACAGAGGTAAGAGTTTACAGTAAAAAAAATAGGAGGAAAAAAAGAGTTGACTTAAATAAAACAATTTATAAGATGTATGAGCACTGTTTTAAATTCTGGTCCTTGATGAATGAAAAGCAGTAGATTCAATAATGACAATATTTCCTAAAAAACCATATGCTTATAATTGAATCCAATTTTGTTCTGCAGAATGAAGTTACATGGATTTAAAACAAGATGGATGTTAGAAAGAAGTAGTTCCACTGATGAGCAGAGACATGACTATCAGGTAAAGTATTACAGAAATTATAATTAGTAAGTACTCTATATTTTTTTTAAGATTTGGAAATAGAATAGGCAAAGAGACAGGAAAAGGAGCAAGGACACTAACATGGGGCCCTACTCAATTAAGACTACATTCAACAGAGAGTTTAAACATCTAAATAATTGTATAGCAACTCCAAAACCATAAACCAGGCATCTACAAGTGCCTACTCCAAAGGGTACCTCTCACTTAAACCTGGAAGTTTTCTAAAAAAATTGCTTCTGTACAAGCCAAAAAATGGAACATCTTGGCAGTTGTGTGACTTGCCTATTCTAACTGAAGACCCAAAAATCCCAAGTGATACCGGCCCCTAAGGAGCCAATACCTGTAACCAAAACACACCCAACCTACGGCTGGAGCTCACAGTGCTTCACAAAATGAACAGGTAAGCATTTTCTTTTAAAACACAGCCAGAGAGGAAAAAATTGTTTCAAGTGTTTATTTTCATAAATAAACACTCTTTATTTTTATATATTTTATTTATATTAAAATATAAGATAGTAATTAAATTATATTTTTAAATAAAAATAATGATTCATTTTTATATATTATAATAAGTATACAGTATCCTGCTGACTAGAGCACTCACTGGAAAAAAACACAAGAATCTTTAACCTGGGTTAAAGGCCTCTTCAGCATCAGGAGGTTCCTCTCACCCCCTCTGTTTCTGCTGCCTTAAAAACATGCTTAAATGGAGAGCAGACACAGCAGAGAGGGAGTGGAGCAGAAGACATGAAAGTGTACATGTTTACAACTGAGTAGTTTGGGCTGTCACCTGAAAAATAAAAATACAGATTGGACCCCTTGGACTTGTTTTGGAGTTGTGTTTAAAATGTACAAACAACCCTGGAAGATGGGACTCTGCTCCCCTCCCTGTCAGGAGAGCCAAGTCACGAGCCATCCTCCTCCAGGCCACAGGACTCCCAGCTTACTCCACAGCCTTGCAGCACGGCTCCCTGCCCAGATCCAGCCTTCCAGGCAGCCTGCTAACTTGGGCATTCCCCCAGGATCTGGGAGATGCAACTTCAACATGCCCAATGGAGCAGCAAGCCTTCTCAGTCCATGCTTATGCTGCTGATCCTCGTATAAGGGATGTGAGGATGAGGGAAACCACCGTGGGTTTGGTGGGGGTTTGTGAGTTGGCTTGGGTTTTTTTCTTTCAAATAAAAGACATAGAAGGATAAGAACATATACCAAAGCTCAGAGCTTGCATGCAGTGGCAGGAGAGGCAATATGCCAAAGGAAGGAGGTGCTCCAGCCCACAGAGAGCTAAATGCCAAAGCTGCAGAAGGAGGCAGAGGTCCTGAAGCATCCCAGTTCTTGCTAATTGGCTCAGAACAGCTTCCTGCTGAGAATGCTGATGCTTTCTGATCACTCTTCCCCATATGCAACATCCATCACCCCAGCTGTTTAACAGAGGTAATTAGGGTGCCAAGCACCTGGAAGTTAGGCACAGGAACCTGCTATTTCTTCCTTCTGAAGGCTAGATTAAATTATAGCCTCCACAAACCACTGTGTTCCCTTTGTTAAAAATAGATAAAAAATAAGCTTTATATTCCACTGGGTTGGCAAGGATAAATGTACTGAACATTGAGAAGCTCAGGAATTCAGTAATGAGAGTTATAGCACAGGATAAATCTTGGAGAAATAAGATCCCTGCCTGAAATCTTACCTATTCAAGCAATAAACATAACCAAAAAAAGTAATATGAAGGTGACACTAAACTGTCGGAATATTGCATTGGTTAAAATAGAATTATCAACCAACATTGTGGGAGGAAAATACCCCTGCAGGAAATGCTAAAATCACAACCTTTCTGCACAAAAGCAGCAAAACTGCCTTCAAAATTCTCTTGCAGTTCTGCTAATATGTGAAAGAGCGACAGTGATAGCTTAGGCCAATACTTATCCCTTCACAGCAGCACAGTATAAGTAAGGAAGGAAAAATCATAAGGAACTGGTACAATCTAAAAAAGATTGATTTTTTTTATCCCTGGACTGGGGAGAGATGAACAACTGCAAAAGTGAAAGGCTTTGCATAAAATGGAGTGGGGTTCAGATTTTGACCCTGCTGCTAGGGCTGCTTGAAGAAAGACATTTCTGCTTCATGAAAGCTGAAATTTCAAAATCTGGCTTTAAGCCAAACCAAGATAGATTTTTCCAAGCTGATGGTTTCCAAACATGACTTTTGGAAAATAAGCAAGATGCTTGATTTTCCATCCAGCTATGATCCTGTAACACAAAAGCAGCATTTGTCATAAAACCACAGAATTTAGACTTCAGCATCAGAATTTTTTGGTTTTGTCAATGCAGCTTCAGTTGTAATTACCTTATTTAATTTAAAAATTCAAATATAACTGCATTTTTTGATTAATTTATCTGTGAAGTTTCTGTCACTAACAGTTCACAAGTAAGACTCATGGCGAACTGAAAACCACAAAAACCAGGAACTGGACACAAAGATCAAGTCAGAAAATAAGTAGTAACCAAGAGAAAAGGTTAATCTTTTAAGGCATGAGAATAAAGGTAGTATGATGGCTATTTACCTTATCATGTCTCTAAAAATGTATCTCTCCAGAGCTATGCAGAGTTTCACAATGGTAGCAGTTGCCATTAAAAGTACACTGATATGGGCAAGACTAGTGGACTGTGTGAATAAAGCCTTCATAATTCAGTAAAATAAGAGCAAGTATACTAAATTCCATCAAATTAAATAGCTCCTTTCTCATTTTTTGCCAATCTGTCTCTGCTTTATCATTGTGCCACAGGAGCTTCAGCACAGATTGGTAGCAGAGCCTCCCTCCTGTACATAATGGAAGTCACAGTGTGAAACAGAGATGGTAGATCGAAGGTTTCCTGACCTCCCCTTCCTTCAGGCACAGAAATTCATTTGATAAGTTGCCCATTTTTCAACTGAATCACATATATTCCCTCTTATATGTATAAATATATGAAAAATAGAACAGATGGATTAAAATAAGCTCAGTCTGGGACAACACAGAATTTCCAGACATTCACCACTGTGAACTGTTAGGAGCTGTAGAGCTGTTTAGCAGAGACCCCAGTTTGGAAGCCTAAGGTTGCCATCTTTTGGAATTGCACATGAATTGTGTAGCTCTCATGCAGTGCCATTTCATGAGGTTAGGAAACAGCAGTAGCTTAGTGAACAAAATTTTGCATCAGACAAATTGTATCCACTGCTAAAAAGTCTCTACCTCAAAGTGTTTTAATCACTCACCTAGGTAAGTTTAATAATGGTTCTACACAGGTCAGTGTGAAGGACCCCAAATCCACCTCCATCTTCTGTGGAAATGACACTGAATCTACATTTGAAGGGAACATATGGAAAGGCTTTCTATTTTAACTCCCACCCAGTTCCCCTGCCTTGTCCCTATGCTCCTTTAAAGCGTCTTCTTCCTCAGCCTGGATGAGGGTTGGCCCAGAGCTTAGAGAGGACCTTTCACATCTCCCTTCTGGTGTGGAGTTACTTACTCCTCCCCTCCAGAGTCCCACTCTGCACTCCAGCCTCCCCATATCGTGCAACTTGGGCTTTTCTCCCAGAAGATGCCATCTTTGCTCTCCTTCAGCCAGTATGCAGGAGATGGGATAAGAGGCAGCCCGTATTCCTCTCCTGGCCAAGATGCCTCCTTTCCAGCTCAGGATGCAGAAAATGTCAGCAGATTAGGCTGTTTTCCAGAATCATGAGATTCAGTTCATATCCTTAGCTTCAACAGGAATTGCTCCTAAGCCTAATGAAATTTTCTTTTAATGATACTATACAAAAGTCATATGCACCACTCCAGTGATGGAAGTAGCATCTCATAAAGTGACGTTTCTTACCAACACCTCATGGTGGATATGCCTGGTACAGCTGGTGACTGATAAAACTGGATTATGAATGACATGGACATACCATCAAAAGTCCACTATATTCTTTCTTCAACTCTGGTTTCTGTCAAGCCAAACTCTGTAGGGTGTTGGCAAAGATGGCCAGCATCCTTCTGGGCTATATTAAGAAAAATGTTGCCAGAAGGTTGACAGGTTCCCCTCCCTCCACTCAGCACTGGTGAAATACTCCTGGAGTACTGAGTGAAAGTCTGGCCCCCACAGTGGGACATAAACATGAAACTGGGACAATTCCAGTGAAGTGCCATGAAGGTGACCGAGTGATTGAAATAACTGTCATATAGGAGGCTGGGAGAGCTGGGGCTGTTCTTGAAGAACAGACTGGAGAACAAAAAGCTCAGGGGAATCTTGTCAGTGTGTACAAATATTGGGTGGGAGTGTGTAAAGAAGATGAAGCCAGGCTCTCTTCAGTAGTTCCCAATAACAGCATAACAGCAATGGACACAAGTTAAAATATAAGAAACTCCACTTACATGTTAAGAAAACACTTTTTGACAGTGAGGGTGGCCAAAAACTGCAGCCCTGCTCTAAACTAGGGTCTAAACTTCCCATCAGTTCACAATGACCATGTGTTTACTTCCCATAAATATGTTTCCATGATCCTTTTCCCTTAAAGGCTCTCCTCTGAAACACCCCCACAGTTACAATCCTATCAACCTCCAAATCACATGGTAATGTTCTTGTTACAAAGTCTGCAAAACTCTCAGTTATTGGGTTGTTTTGGGGTCATGATTACTACTGACCCAGGCACTTTCACTACCCTTTTTACTCCTTCTGTTTTCTGCATTCTTCTGTCATGTCGTTTTATATTTAGTGTGTAAATTCTAAAAGTTAGGACTGGCTTTTTATTCTGCAATTATACAGCTTCAAGCACCTTATGCATACCTAGTGTTTCTAGATACTATCATAAAAGCAAGCAAGCAAATAAAAAACTGATCTATTGATGTAAGCTTAAGAGAGTGCATTATCTATCACTTTCATTTTTAGATATTTGTTGAAGAAGGTTTTCGTTGTGAAAGACATTAATTTCACTAAAATTTAGCCATTTAACTGTCAGAGGACTCATGGAAAGACAGATAAGCACCATCAGAAAGGCATTCATCTCACCTCAGGAGACTTGTCTCAGCCTGGTGTGATCCTGCCTCTCTCTTTATTTATTACAAAGTGAGCATAGAGACATAAAATTCAGCCAGCTGAGTTTACACAAAAAGGTGTCCATTTGACTAGACATAAATCTACACACTCATCAGTAAAAATATCTCACTTTGAAAAGGTTTAGTTAGATGGCCTGAACAAAATCTCATCTTTTTTCCCCCCAAAATGTCAGAGAATAATAAAAGATCTCTTATAACACATCATTCATATGATTAGTTACATTATTATGCTTTGTTAGTTGCTATCTTTCTTCACAGAAGCTGAGAGAAGATTCCAGTGTGCATCTACTTCTTTGTGCACTGACACTTCTTTTTAAGAAAACAAATGCTTTTCTCATCACAGTCTGTAAAGCTGCTATGAAACACAAAGAGCCACTCAACTGAGTTGTTCCAGTTTCAGTTAAACTTGCTTGAGATCTGGATTAGGCATTTCTAAAATATTCTTCAGTGCTTTGCAACTTAGATAAAATTGAAGTAGCACCAATAACTTGAAATTGTGTTGAGGACTCTGAAAGTAGTGCTAGACTAACTGCAGCAGTCTGGTAATTAAGTGCTCCTGTAGATGGCATTCAGTATTCTGACACTTCTCTTTGGTGAGGAAAAGACTTGTTAGAACTAACAATAGATGACTGTTGTGATACAGAAAATGCTGAACTCCAGCAGTCTGTGATTAACAACTTAAACAGACAAGCAATTAATTCCTGCCTTTGCAATATAACTTAAGTTACAAAATGCCAGTGAGAAAAATGAATTTTATTCCCCAACAAGCAGACCAAGGCTGTGCAGTCTCCTACACAATCTGAAGCTAATTTTGAGTAGAAGAGATTGAGAGAACTTTTCTCCTTTGTTGTGAAATTCAGTCATGCAGAGAGAGAACAAGTGTTTACTATTCTTTCAGAAAAAAAAAAGAAGTATCTGTGATGATTGCCAAAAAGAACTCGCTCATTTAATAATGTGCAAAATCTCGGTCATGGGTTGGAAATATTCTAAAAGTCGCATTTGAATTTCAGATGTAACAGTGCAAAAACTACTTTGTGCATTATAGCAGTCATCTACAGGGCTACTCAAAGGAGACAGAATTAATTTTGGACCTTGCTGTGCTTCGTAAATTTATAATAATGCAACTACAGGACTGGCAAGCATTAGAGATTATAATTTTTGGAACGGTGCAGGAGGCGAGAAGAGACAGGCAGGATTTAGGTTGGGTTTCAGCAGCTTTAACTCACATCTAAGCCTGATTTTACTCACTAAATAGTCTGAGTTATCTTTACATTTAAGTACTTACGAGAGAGTCTAATTTCTCATTAAAAAATGTAGAAGGGAGAAAAAACCAGATCAAACAGGCTTTTGAACCTAGATAACAATTCAAGATTTAATGGCATTTTCAAATCAAAGGACAACTTAGCTGGCAGCACACTTCTCAGGATTATTCTACAGAATCTAATTTTGAATATAATTTATGTTTCTTTTCTTGATATGAACTCATAAAGCCAAAGTTTTGCTAAAATGTTTAAGACAGAGTTCAAGTTACAGATATTAAAAAAGAGGTTGTGATATAAAATCTTTCATCTCTGGCAAAAAAAGAATTGCAGAATCATAGAATTGTTTAGGCCTGAAGAGATCTTTAACTTCATCAAGTCTAACCCTTAGCCCAGCACTGCCACATCCAGGGCTAAACTATGTCCTCAAGCACCGCATTTACACATCTTTTAAATACCCCCAGGGATGGTGACTCAGCCGCTTTCCCGGGCAGCCTGTTCCAATGCTTGGCAACCTTTTCAGTGAAGAAATTTTTCCAAGTATCCAATCTAAACCTCTCCAGGTAAAGCCTGAGGCCATTTCCTCTTGTCCTATCTCTTGATTCTCATAGGAGGTCAGGCCTCAGCTGGCTAAAGCTCCTTCCAGGTAGTTGCAGAGAGCAGTAAGTTCCCCCCGAGCCTTCTTCAGGCTAAACATCCCCAAGTCCCTCAGCTGCTCCTCTATAGGACTTGTGCTCTGTATAATACTAAATATTCTCATGAATAATGGCTAGTTGAAGTCAAAGTGGACAGTTGAAGTAAAACTAAACATAACTTCCTTATTTTAATTTTTTTAGCAATTACAGGAGTCTGCAAATCAGTGAGATATTATGGAGAGAGAATCTGCTGTGTTCCATGAATGTTCCTGTCCCAATATTTAAAGCTTTAAGATGAAGCTCAGCTGTACTGTGACAGTCACACTACCAACACTTGAAGTCTGTCAAACGCCAATTTGATCATGTGACTCCTTCTTGCAAGCCAAGGCCTGTCTTGTTACACTTAAGCATATCTGCTATGCTTCCTGCATGCATGAAAAAATATGTATTTGTTCTGTGCAAGCCAACTTTTGTTATAGGATTGTCAAAGGTTGTTTGTACCTGCTTCAAAAGCATAAACAGGAAAGGCATAGAAATGCCAATTAAAAGCCATAATTTGCTGTCACACCTACATAAATGTCAGGATCTTTAGTCTGGGAATTTACATGGGAATATTCAGCTCTGTTCAACTACACTTAATACCTGTGTTTGTAATTTTGCAGCAGCTGCCCCATTCAAAACCACTTTTCTGTTTTTTCACAGCTCCAGCATCCTCCTGTTTGTCAGAACAACACATTATCATTTTGTAGTCATTTTTCTCTCCCACCTCTCTGAGTATTTTGCCAAGTCCTGTTGATTCCCCCTTTGTAATATGTCCTTGAAAAACAAGCAAGTTCTTTCTCTCACTTCCTGTGGGGGAAACCTTTGCCTGAGTTCTGACTGCCTATCTTCTGAAGTTCCTAAACTACTGCTACCTCCTCTGATGCCTTTTTAAATTCCAACTTGGTACTCCCACAATTGCTGCAAACCCTTTCACAAAAGCATACCCTCTCACAAACCATTAATTACCTTACTAGTTTCCTCCACCCTAGCAAGCAAAAATTTCCAGTTGTGCTTATCCTGTTATTTCTGATCTTTCATATTTTTCTTTCAATCTTATATTCAGTTATATTGGCACTTCCAAATGGACTCCATTCATGTAAAGTCACATCCTACCCCCTGCAACGAATTTCTATTTTCTCTTTCCAGAATATATCACTACCATACAAATCATTATCCTGCATACATCCTTTGGGCATTTTTTCCCCCCAAGGGAAATTGGGTTTGACTATTCCTGAGTCAAACACAAACTTTTGCACACAGCTTTCTACACTGCCCATGCGACAGGCTCACATTAGAACTTCATGGGGAATTAAATACTGTAATTTCTAGCTTAATGCAGCTGATCTGCTACATGAAGATCCTCCTACACAGTAACTTCTCTCATGCAGAGATTTTGTCTTTGTTCTGACACTTTGCTGAGAACACACGTCTTTAGTTCACATAATATAGGACATCTATTCCTTGTAAAAGCAAAGTAACTCCCTGCCTTTCCTTTCCTGCCAAGAAGACAAACTACCCTCCCTCTCTCTCCCTCAAATAAAAGCCAAACAACAAACCTCTAATTAAACTAAAGGACTTGTATCATTAGCTTGTCTTGTGGCAACAGTTTTAAAATTCAAGGGATGATGGCACATGCTGGAAATAGAATGTTACTTTTTCAGGGAAAATACTGGTATTTGTCCTCCAGACAGATAATTTGTAGTGATTTAACCTTTATAAAATTGGGCATTCACAATAAAATATGCATTTATCTTGCATTTTAACTAGACTTGTAGTTTCAAATTCAGCTTCTTGTGCCTTAATGAAGAAAATCCCAACAAACCAAAACCAACCACCAAAAATATTTCGTATATTACGCTGCCCTAAAATGCCCATGTTTGGGAAGGCTGGCAAGGAGGCAAGAACTTTAGAAAATAAGGAGGGCAGGAGTGCTCCCCTGTCCTATGGCAAAAATGTATCTTTCATGTATGAAGTAACTTTTTTTGTAACTTGACTGGAGTGCAAATACTTCAGTTCTACTCTCTGTCTGGACCCTTAGAAAGCAACCTCCTTCAAGTCAAATGACTGAATACCTCTCTGCTCTACCTTCATATACTCAGTGGGATCGCCTCTCTGTAGTTTTAACACAGGCGGTTGCTACAATAAGTAGCAAAATCCTGGGCTTGGCAGAACTGACTGTTTTGCTTCAGAGTATCTACTGTCTGTACACTTACTTTCAGGATTTCATTTACTAACTTCTAAAACACAACTGAAGGGAACCATTTTGCAATCACTGCTTTCCTTGAGTTCCAGAATATTCCACTGGTTGTGTACAGCTGTGTGTCTTGGCATATACAAGGCGCCTGAGATTTTTCTTCATTTAGTTCCCCCCTTTAGGCTTCACTAACCAGAGTGACAACATGTGTATTCACAAGAAGATACAGAAAGGGAATATATCACAGAAAGGATGAAAATTACAACCAAGTCAGGCTAACCCCCAAAACCTGGGCACTAATCCCCTCCTGCCAGCATTCTGGGCATATAACTCACTCCTCCCAGCAAGAGATAGACAAAGGACCCATAATTAAAAATTGGATTTTTTTTTTTTTAAAACCTGTAGAATTGTCTGTAGTAAAATTTTATGGATAGATTAGGGTTGCATTTTAAACATTTGAAGAAAAGCAACTGAGAGAGTTGCTTTTAGACAAACATTCTAATCAGATGAAATAGGAAGATACACACGTGCTAAACAAAGACTTGAATCTTCAAAATAGTTCAGAGTTGCTGGGGGAAATGGAGGTCTGACTGGCTAAACCATTAAAACTTTCAGAATGACAGCAGATACAATCTATAATATTAAATTAAGGAGTCATATCTAAGGTCTGTATTTGGCATATAATTTGCTTTGCAGGAGAAAATGGCACAGATGAAGATTTTCATCTGTGAATGAAGATTTTCTGAAGATTTTCATCATTTCATTGCACATCAGAGCAATGAAACTCAATTATATTTAAAATGCAGATTTGCCAACAATGCAAAAACTATGGAAATGACAGGTCACAACCACAATTTTACTTAAAAATCAGTAATAATGCTGCATTTAAATTCCATCTCATTCCAACTACTTCAAATAAAAAGACAGCTGGGATTTATTGAAAGATAATATGTGAATGCTTAAAAAAATTTCTTACTAAAACCTGAGGAAACATTGTGGGGCTTATTTTTTGCAAGAGTTGTGAAACCAGGACTGTCAGGTACTAGCAATGTTTCATGGTCAAATTTATTAACCTGATGTGTTTTCCAGAATTTACAATACTCAGGTTTTTGCATAAAAAAAAACAGACAAACAGTGTTTAATAATATAAGTTCCCATAATCCAAACACTTTGCATGAAGGCCTGAAAGAGTGGGCTGACAGAAAGCTGTAGTTTTTTTTCCACATGACAAACAGAGGAGAAAACTTAGAAGAGTCAGAAATCACCTTCCTTCTCCTAATGCAGAAGGAGCTGAAAAGAACAATTTTGAATCCTACTGATCTGAAGCAGAACATGCCAGCAACATGTATGGAAAGGACTAGACCCAGAAATCTGACACTTAAGGAAAGCTTTGCCAAATTTTCACTCCTGCACAAACCCCTTCTAAACATGAGGCTCACAGGATATGACTTCCACATTACCCTTTCCTTCTCCACCTCCCTATGATTACAGGCCTACATTTAAAAACATTCCCACTTCACAATGGTACTGCTCACCTTCATGAATGAGATAAAAGCACTATTTACAGCCTACTGCAATAACTATGCTTTTCATCTTCCTTGGATGTTTCAACATTCACATGATTTACTATCATCAGATAGAAAAACCTTACCCAGAGAAAACTAAAAACCTGTCCAAGACTGGTAAGTGAAAAATCTTGAAACATGAATGCTCAGAAAAAGACTAATGCATTAACTGTTTGGACACCCACGTTTAAATTATCTGATTTTCCAGGGTGCCAAATTCTCAATTCCTTCTGAAGGCACTGAGAGTCACAAAGGGAAAGACCCTGTCTAGGCTGATCCTTCCCAGATTAATTTCTAGTTTCTCTGATCACCTGCCTTAGTTGGCTGGTCCTCCAACTCTCCAGATGAAACACTGCAATTCAATAACTCTGTTACATTTTCCCCACAGGACCTGTAATATTTCATAAATGGACACATCTGGCAACTGCTAGTTAGTTAATTTGAAAGCCAAACAACATCACAACACAGTGATACAGGACTAGTTTCTCCTAAACAAAACATATTTTACTTGCCAAAAGACTCCATGTGAAGACATGGCAGCTAAACAACAGCGACTTGAGCGCAACCTTGTTTATATGTGACATTTTCTTCTGAAAACTGAAAAGTTCTGTCTCCTTGTGGCAGTGCATGGGGACCCCAAATTATCAGAGAAGCCAGTTAATAGTCACGTAATCTGTGGAGACCAGCTGGGGTGCTCAGCAAACCATATCTCCACCATCCTCTCCCCGCCTTAGGGGTCACATAATTGGCTCGAAGAAGTGTCCATCTCTGTCCAGGACCCCAGGGTATAAAAAGGTACGAGCTAGAACCCTCTTCCTTTTTCTCCCTTCTCCTCCTACCATCACCCATGCTAAGGAAGAAACACCTGAAGATAACATCTTGAAGAAAGGAGCCCTAGTGTCCTGATTCAGTATATTGTTACAGGACTCACCTCTCCCCTACCTGGGAGTTCGGGGGGGTGAGGCAAAGGAGTAACAATATCTCCTTTGGTACATATTCCCTGGGGAAAAAATGTTAATGTTTGCTGCTCTCAGTCAATACATATCTCACAAAATCACATCTATACAAGACACAAAACTAGGCTAAGATCCTCTGTATGAACTCCCCACTATTCAAGACTAGTTCTGATGTGTTTAGATAAGGCACACCTTCAGATCCCAGTTCAGACAGAACCACATTCAACAATCCTGAAACTACAGCTGCATTCCACACTTCCAGCCTCCGTGTTCTCCTGGTTGTAAATCTGATTATCGTACTCTGTGGAACGTATTTTTTTTTTTTTTTTTTTTTTTTTTTTTTTTTTTTTAGTCTTTCTTAACTGCTACCCTCAAAGAGCCACTTTCAGCCTGGATTTCTTCATATAAGGTAATACCTCACACAAACACATTGGAGAGCACATGATACTTATTTAAAGAAAACATACAAGTATTTCACTGTTCCTCCAAGCAAAGCCTGTTCTGAAACAGAGAGAAAACTTGTTCTTTGTTCTGTGTGAACCTTGGCCCTTCCTCATAACATCACTTTCAAATTTCATGCCTTCAGGCTGAAAATATTCTATTTTCCATCAAAATGTTTTCTTAAATCTGCATGTAACACACCTGTCACAAACTTTTGCTCTGCTCCTTTGAGGTGTTTCTGCAACTCCCACACTCTTGGCAAGAGCTTACTCTAAGTAAAAATTCAACACCCTCCTTTATTAATCATCTAGGATGTATGATTAACTTGTTTTTTTCAAAGATGTTGCCTTAAGCTCTGGGTGTTGACTACTCCCAGAGAAGGAACTACACCTTGTTCAGTGTTGGCTTGTGTTTCCATTTCTTTGGGCTGAGAATCCCTAATGAAGCTGGATCTGTGTGTTATGTAACTTGGCCAACATGATATCGACATCCAAGGTTTGGCATTTGCAAGAGCTCCTGCTAGGTGTGTTCCATTCCCCAAATTATTCATAGATTCCATCTTGACACGGGAACTATTTCTCCCCAAACACCACTGATTTACTGCACCAAACATAACAGAATAATTTAGTTCACAGATATACACAGTCTCACCTACGATGATGCATAAGAAACCCCTAATGAGAATGTGCTGCAAATACTGGTTCTAGGATACTGTCAGCCATTTGCAGTTTTATTACAAATTTTGTAATAAATTACTTGGCCAAGGGAGAAGAGATGGAGATTTCTGCCACAGATTAGGATTTATTTACTCACTCTGCATTCACCAACGTGCTCATCTAGCCCATTGTTTTCTCCAATAATTCTTTTTGAGCTATTTCTGTGTGTAGCCAGGGAGTTTATCATTATGCAGCTGCACTCCAGGACCTATGCTCTATTAAAAATAATTTTTTTAAAAGTTAATTTGAACTAGAAATACTCTCCTGTTTCCACACAGAGGACCTCTGAAGTACAGAGGATTTTAGTTATATTATCCACAAAAGGTGCACAGCTTTGGTAAAACACATGTTTGCAGAATTTAAAAGCTCGAATTTTCAGCCATTAACTCTGATAATTGTATTTCACAAATGCTTTTGAACAGACACTCACTCTTACCTTCCCAGGTGGGAAGATTCAGCTTGCTGAGGATTTAAAAAAAGG
Organism: Regulus satrapa; assembly: GCA_013396955.1. Lineage (NCBI taxonomy): Eukaryota > Metazoa > Chordata > Aves > Passeriformes > Regulidae > Regulus > Regulus satrapa. Next base: position 309,194 of record VWZN01006319.1, read on the forward strand.
CTGAAACAAGGAATTTTTGTAAGAATTGTTGAACAATAAATAGTTCAGAATTTTAAACTAATTTAGTCATCAAACTAATTTCTCTATGGAGGATTTACAAGAAATTAAGCCAACTTAAAACCTAGCAATTTAGGAATGGCAGAGCTCAAAGAAAAAATGAGGAAAATATTAATTTTTTTCTACTACTACAGGGCTAAGAAGCTTGCTAATCTGAGTACTACAGACAGACATTTTAAGAGATTCAGATGATGCTTCTGCTAATATTTTTCTCCCTTTGATAGATCATTATATGTATAGTATTTATTCTCTATGCCATTTTATAGGATGCAGCTTTTCCCAATACAGAGCAAGGGAAGAAAAATCAAACTTCCCATTGTCTAGTTATTTTTGTATTTTCCCAGAATAGCAGTTTGGATCCCAGATAGAGATATTAATTCTTTTAACCAACATATTTCCTAAAAACTTTGACCACAGGAAAAACAGTGATGGAAACCACAGTCAATACTTTAGGGTTTTTTTAACTATAGTATGAGCAATTAGTGAGCACCCAGCAGCAAGTATGTTTGAAATTGAAGCTTTTCATAAAAGAAAAGCACACCTCAATATAATTTTACTCATTGCTACCTAAAAGTGCTCTGAAGAGGGAGAGAGGGGCAAATATGGGCTATTTGTACATATAAAGGTGTAAAGCTTGCTAGTATTTTAGGTGCAGTAGAGCATGTCTTAAAAGTCACAAGAACTACGTAGACATAACCTCTAAAATAAGGCCAAAATTATTGTCACACGGGGCTGCTGGCTATACAAGTGCTGCTTCAGTGACTTGTGGGCTGTTTTAACTTACGGTGCACTTCTTGTTTCTTCCGAGTTTTTTTTGGGTTTTTTTTTTTTTTTTAAATTTGTTCCTGTTTATCACTCCTATATTTGGATATATATAACCTTCCTTCTCTGGACATATAGTATTTTCCAAAATATATGCCTAGAGATAACTACTACATTATATAGTTTGATCTTTTGAGGTCCTCTTTACATGTTAAAATTCTAGTAAAATATAAAATACATGGGCTAAATCAGCTAAAAACACAGCTGACAAATATATTCCTGTTCAACTCTGGAAGTTTTGAATAATGCACTTTTTTCAATAAACATCTGTTTGGTGTAGTTGACATAATACCAAAATTCTTCACCCACTAATTTTTAAAGAATTTTTTGTTGTATAGTATCCCGTAGCAGTGCTGCATACAAAACATTTAGTTAAACACTGCATGAAAACAAATAGTGTACTGTAGTCACAAATTACTGCATTAACATGCCAAAAGGCTTCCAGTAAATATTAGAAAGACAGAAGTACAACTGAAGAAATAAGAATCCTTGGAATGTAATGAAAGGTGGTATTATAAACTCCTCAAGAATAGCAAACTGGAACAAGAATTGCAGTTGTTCTGTTTATGTCTTACATAATGACTTGGTATACTAGTTGCTAATGTTACTGAAAGCTATACAACAGAATAAAAATATTTTTCACACAAGAATGCCTAAAAAAAAGAAGGGTTCTTTTGTTTAGGTGGGCTGATCTCCAGAAACACCAAACACTTGCAAGCTTTCAGAACCTAAAAAGATCAAGCTGGAAGAACCTGTGCTCAAAAAGAAAGAGGCAAATGGTTTAGGCTGTATTCCTTCTGCATGAAATCAGCCTCCTAATATGTCTGAACAACAAAATAAACCTTTGAAGTCTGCAGAATGCATGGAGAAACAGTAAGTGTCATTTTCACATCCCTGAAAAATGAGGGGTTTGCACTCTGGAATTAAAAAGTCTTAGCTAAAAACTCTTGTAGTGCTAGAAGCCAGCTCTTCTCCTTGCCAAAGTAAGTGCAGTAAATATGGAATACAGAACAAATTCTGTAAAAATGTCTCATCACTCTTCCCTTTCAAATTATTATTTAATTCATTAATATATTCATATGAATATATTCACTCATATATTAATTCAAATTATTATTATTATTGCCTAGTTTCAATATAGGCAGCCTGTTAAATTACAGGAGAAAGAAATACTTACAAGAGGGAGTATTTCTAATCAGTATCAAATCACTGGTGGCTGATTTAAACAAGTTGCTGTGTCCATATCACTTCATTTTAGGAATGTAAGGGTAGGATTCCTAAGTGTACTGCACTAGCTGAAGTTTCTCAGGTGAGTCTGTCTGTCTTGCAGGGCTGGGTCGGTGATGTGCGCTTTGGAATGCCAGCCTCAAGGATACACTCAACAAAAAAGACAGAGATACCCACCCACACACAAGTGCTGCCAGGAAGGAAGCAGGGGGACAAGGCAGGCTTTTGTGGCACTTCTTTCCATGTCTGTGACACACAACCTCTGCTTCTTGGGCAGGACATCTCACAAACATGTTTTAGATAAACGGTGCCTTCTTCTCTATGCAAAGGTGGCAAAGCACTGAACACTATTACACTGCTTCTACTACATTTAAATGATCCTGTTTTATAGCATATAACATTTCAACATGCAACACCTGGAAAGAAAATCGTAATTAATAAGCTGATGAGAGTACAGATGTTTACAAAAATCAGACACTTTGCTAGCATAAAAATTATTGTTGGAAAGCTACCAGTGTATTACAGAGACTTGTTAGTCTAAACGCCACCATCATAGGGTGAGCTGGCTGTCCGAGACTCTTACGGCACAGCTGCATCTGTTGGCTTTCTATACTTACATAAGGGAATAGGCAAAAAAAAATCACATTAATTTCAGAGAGGAAATAGGCCTACTCAAAATTATAAAGTGCCATGAAACAGTAGAGTATTTCTAGGCACAGGTAAGGGAAGGAGTGTGATTTCTGCTCTTAAATATCTTTGTAGTCAAATTAAAATTTAAATATATTCTGAAAGTCTCTGTGGAATGAGAAGAAAAAAAGTCCTTTATCTAGGATAATGAGCTGGCTGACTAAAACACCAGAGTATTTTGCATCTTAATGTCAGGCAGAATATTTATATTGAAGAGCCTCTTGCTATGTAAAGTTCCTCTTCATGAGATGGATTAATGGAAATTTAGAGCTGTAACAAGACTAAAGCCAGATAGGGTAAAGTCTTCTACAGTTGTCTTTTTTTCCCCAGCTTATAAAGAGTTCAATAAGGTCAATACAATTTGAGTAAAACAGATTATATTTCTTTCTTCCAAATCTCAAAAGCATACAATTATTATTAATTTTTTGCAAATACAGTTGGCTTGCTAGATGTGAAATGCTTATGAAATGTCAGGAGAAACCCAAATTCTCCATGTAAAATGAAGGAAGGTTCTTTTCATGGATAATGGAAGACTTACTGCAATTTTCAAATAGCAAACATGACAGTCCACTAGAATGAGAAATAAAAGTAAAAACTGTACTATTTGTTGAGATGGGGCTTTCATTGTAGAATATGTAGTTCTAGTACAGGGACTGCTCTTACATGAATCATTCAAAAAGCCGAGAAAGAGATCCCCGAAAGAAAATGCAGTATTTACATAGCACTGTGTCTTAAGCAGTTATATATGACATATACATACACCTACTTTCAAAATACATCACCATTGCCAAGAAGTACATTTGACAATATTCTTCCATCCTCCACAGAGACATTTGCTTTCACAGCTCAGCAAAGATTGCCACAGCTTTTGGGCTATGCCACAGACATTAAATGACAGTCAAAAGTCAGTCCAGAAAGCATCATGCAGACAGAGGAAGTGAGACAGCATGGAATGAATGGACAGACCTCACACAGGTGAGCCTGGAGCTGGAACCCCAACCAGTCCTTCCGAACACCCCGCTCACAACTCCACCAGCTGCAGGAACAGCTGCTGAACACTGGAATAAACAAATCAGCTTGGTGTGGAGTAAGGCTTAAAATAGGGCAAGCTGTTCAGAAAACTGCAGTTGGAAGGGTTTTTGTTGTGAAGTCCTCCAAGAGCACGCCATGTCTGTGTGCACAAGGCAAGCCTGCAAGATGTCCTGTCTTACCCTACTGCTAGTGTCACAAAATCACATAATTGTTAATATTGGAAGAGACCTCTGGGGATCATCCAGTCCAACCTCCTACTAAGGCAAAGTCACCTAGAGCAGGTCATATAGGAACGTGTCCAAGTGAGTTTTGTACGTCTCCAGAGAGAGGGGCCCATAACCTCCCCGTGCAGCCTGCCCCAGTGCTCTGCTGCCCTCAGCGTAAAGCTCTTCCTCTTGCTGAGGTAAAACTTGCGTTTTAATTTATGGCCACTGTCTTCTCCTACAGAGGTCAGACTTAAGAGGTCAAGTTCCTGCAGTCTCTTCTCATAAGAGAGATGCTCAAGACCCGTAATCATCAGGTGTTAAAAATCAGGTGTTAAAAAAGCTGCTGTTGCGAGGGCTTTCTCCACGACGTTTTCCAAGAGAACAGCACACTGCTGTGCCCCAGGCCAGCCCGTGAGGTGCGGGACACCGCCCTCCCCTGCCGGGTCTCTAAGGGAGGGCGCGGGGCTGGGCTGGGCGAGGCACCTCAGCCGCTGCCTGGCCCCCTCCACCCAGGGCACCACGGTCTCGTCCCGCCCCATCTGCACCGCGGGACAGGGCAGGGCAGGGCAGCCTCCGCCTCCGCAGTGGCCACAACCGCTCTGCCCCCGCCCTGAGGGGTGTTCCGCGGAACCCGCTCCCTGCGGAGCCCGCACCGCGCCTCTCCGCTGCCCGCG
>VWZN01006319.1:314182-343846 GCA_013396955.1 Regulus satrapa
GGGGACGCGGGGGCCGGGCCCGGCTCGGAGCCGCCGGATGGCGCGGGGGGCTCCGCTCCCGGGGACTGGGCCGGGCCCGCTGCGCTCCTCCGCTCCCTCGACCTGGTGCCTGACGCGAGGGACGGGTTGTGGTGGGTACGGGAGTGTCTTTCGTGTTGCCCTTCTTCTGTCGTATTTCCCATCTTGACTGCTTAGTCTAAGCGAGCCACAATTAGGAATTCAGAAAAAAAGTCTTGATCCTGGTCGCTAAAAGCTAAATAATAGCTTTCATGCGGTAGGCAGGGTTTTCACCTTCAAGGTTCTTCACAGTGAAATGCATCAAACAGCTAACACTTCATAGCAGCCCAGCCACAGGACTGCCTTTGTGGGACTTGTTACACTGAAAGTAAGTTAACAGCAATAAATCTGTTTGGGTTATTTTAAGCTGTGAGAGGTCAGTGGTGTGTTCTCTGCAAGCAGTCTGCTCTATATCCTCTTGAGTGGTATCTAGGTACTCTCTTAGTACTTCTTTTACTTGTGACCATACTTGTCATAGGTTATTGGTAGCAGAATTGCCATGAAGTGCTGGATATATTAAAGATGTGGTAAGAACATAAGTGTGAAGTTGTTCAATGTGAGGATCAAACTTCATTTGTTACATACAAAACACTGCTTTCCCCTTGTGTAGAAATTTTTCCTACCTCTTCCACCTTGCCCTCCTTGACTGATTGTGGGATAGCAACCAAGCAAGAGCTAGGATAATTTAGAATAAGCTTGCAGTATCAACTGGAATAATGTCTTTTAAAAATGTCAGCTAAATGACCTTCTAGAAACTGAGTTGTGAGCTGAATCCACAAGTCCATTCCAGGCTACATGGTAAGGGAAGAGGTATTAAGGTTTTTTATGATAACTTTTCCACTTAGGCCTTTCTGAGGTTGCTTCAGTGAGATTTCATTAGTTAAAACAGAGGCTTGGAACAGATGTAAAAAAGGAGGCATGAACTTTAGTTCAGTTAAATTCTTTTAAGAAATATCTGTATAAAGGTGGAGATTTGGAGTGTGTTCCTGATCTGAATGAAGCTGTCCCAGGAGCTCACCTGAGCTCCCCTCCATTTTCCCTAAGTAAAGAACTTCCAGCTTGTCTGCTGGCTCCAAGATGAGCCATTGTCCAGCATGAAAATCCCTTCTTTTGAATCTTGATCTTGAGTAAACTCTACAGTACTGGAGCAGTATTACTTATTTAATAACTCAAGAGACATCTTACAGACAAAATGGCATGTGAGAAGTAGCAAGGGACTTGTAAATAGATTTCTTTTAGTTCTCCTCAACTAATATGGATTCGTTTTTTTTCCATTTGTGTTGTAGCACTTGATCTACAGAAGAAAGTTGACTTATGCTTTTTGCATTTCTTAAAAATGTTTGCTTTTTGGAGGAGGATAGCTGCTGTTAGAAGTCAGAAGGGTTGTCTGCCTCTCACTTCTCCCTATACTCCTTGAGGCAAAGCATTATTTCAACATCCAAGGCCTTCATGAGAATTAAGAATTGAAAGGTTGCAAGAGTGTTTTCAGTTGCTCCTAGGGGTCCAGTATAGTACTCAAATTGAAGGTGTTGACTCTCAAATGCAAGCTGATGCTGCTCCGCTGCTAGGAAAACATGGGACTTCCTTGTGAGAAGCGACAGGTAGGATTAAGCATTTCTGCTAGAAACTAGGTGTTCTACTGGACTCCAGGTGCTCTCAGGTAGTAGACCTTAGGTGTTCTTTGACTCTAATGTTATAGTAACAGGCTCACTGGAAGTTTGCTAAATTACACTAGTAGAGCTGTCTGTCATATTGCAATGAATTGTCCCCATACTGTGTATCTGCATTGAGAGTGGTTATCAAAACATTGTTTGAGTGACTGTGGCCAGTGGTTTTGCCCTGTATTTCTGCACTTAGTGTTAGTTGTCAATGCCTGTGTTGTCCCTGGAACCCCTGTTTCATTCCAAGAATAGGGAGCTGTAGAGCAACAGAGTTGTATTCTCCTTTCCCTCTAAAGGGGTCAAAATGGGGAAGAAGCTCATTAGTTCTCACTTTGCAAGCTGTGGTTATGTGGTCACATTAATTTGTCATAAGGCTGCTCTGCTGCCAGAGAGCATTCTCCAGCCCTTGCATAGCCAGGGATAGTTTGCTGCTTCCCTTGGTGACGAGTAACTCCTAAGGTGATTCTGTGGATTGGGTCATTTGGCTCAAAACTGGTCCACCCACAAAAATAGTTCACTCAAGTGTATGTACTGCCCAGGACTGGTGTTGTTTTCATTGGTGTGTGCTAAATGATGGAGAATGTGCTGGGAATGCCCCCTTTGAGCAGAGCTGAAGACATGCCCATTTAAAACAGCTGTGAAATCGCTGGTTGGGGCGGGGATCCAGGAGGCTGAACCAGATCCCTGCACTTGTCCTGGCTGTTGACAGCAGAAGTGCTGCTGGCAACACTTCTCTGCTAAGCCACACCCTGTGCGAGGAGGAGGCCGAACGTTTCACAGCTGGTCTGGTGTTTTCACACTAACACCACGGCACTCCTGCCCTTTTTCCTGTTGTGGAAATCGTAAGGGCAGAGAAGGAGGTTTCCTTCAGAGAGCCTCTGAATGTCTGTCTGCCTGTGCTACTAATCTGAGCCAGGTCAATACATACAATCTACTGTCAATAGTACTTACTTGAATAAGTAATTACAGGAGGGGAAAAGTAGCCATCCCATTAATATGCTTTTCATTACAGTAACACATTAATTATAGGCAGTACATGAAGACATCTTATACGTCCTAAAGCCAGACAATAAGAAGTCAGCTTTATAGCAGAAGATTTAACTGCTCAGTGTGAAGAGAGGCTTATTTTTGCTCCCTAATGTTTTTAAGATTTGGTTAGAAGTTCATTAAAGTACTTTAGGAATTGCAGTCACTGAAGTAAAACCCTTTTTTTAAAAGAAAGTTTATTTCCAATCAAACTAAGAAAAAATTATTTAAAAGAGAGAGATGAGTATTTGTTTTTTTTCAGTATCTGAAGAGATTTTGGATTCTTCCTGAATAAAGTGATAAATTTACAGCAGTCATTATCAGTATAGAGTGGCAGACTTCTGGAGGAAAGGAGGGAGTTGCTAGTTTTGATTACTTCGATAGGAATTTGAATCTGTCTAAATGTTATTACAACTGCAACACAAACAGGTAAAATGTCTTATAAACAAAGGTTATTTTAGTGGTAGCCCAAGCTATGAAAATGAGAAGTTAGAAAGAACAACATACTGCCCTGACAGAGCTCTTAGCATATTGAAATCTATTACTTTTCTGAATTCTTTAGTCTTTCAAAACAATTGCCACCTCAGAAATTTGGAATGCAGTTGCAGGGATACTTTGATAGTTCATATCAAAAGATGATAGAAATGTAGGAGACATCCTGGAATAGTAGGCCACCAGGGTGGCCTGGTCTTACCCCTTGGTTACACCATGAGCCTGGGACTGGAACCACAGGAAAGGGCGATATTTTCCTCACCTTTGTGGAAATGCTAACCTAATTTGGTTCTGTTGTCAGGCCTGCTGGAAGGGGGGGGAGAATGGCGGTGGGTAAATGCTACTGTTAATAAATCATGAGGGGTTTGTTCTCCCAGTAATTAATTTGTAGTATTCTCATGAATGCAAATGCTGAGGTTTAGCAGTGAGACTGACAAATGCTTTATTACTTACTTTACTTGAATGATTTAGGAGAAACATTCAGATGTTACAGCAATCAGTGGATAGCAGAGGAACATATGGAAAACCATTGCCTACTGAACAAAGATGAATAAGAATAGAGATGAGAAATATTTCTGGTGTTGATTTGGACTTTTAAACAGTTTGCATAAATGGAATGTAGAGGAACCTGAGCAATCTGCAATGGAGAACTAACACAAATTAATTCCAGTTTCTTACGTAGTAGCTGTTGTTGAAGAGGGTTAGAAAATGTCCAGCCTAAATGTGAATTTCCACTGAGATAATCCCCTTTAATTTGTAGTGAATTTCTGCCATGTACTGTGAAGTAGGCATGAGGACAGTGCAGGGAAGGTGGAAGAGCAGGGAGGGTAGGTGGGTGCTGCAACTTCTGCCTCCTTTAATGGATGATGTGACCAAACAGGCGGACACCAGTGGATCCTGAGTCACTGCCTGGCTACAACCTCGGATTTCAGCTGTGGGCCACGCGCCTTGCAGGTGGTTCTGTCTTCACAGATGTTACAGTTTCTAACTGTTGTGCTGTGTGGTTCTCAGCAGACCTTCAGGAAAATGGGCTGTGTATGGGTCCACACTTCCCGCTCAGAATGCAGGAAGGAGAGCTGAGCCAGATGGGATGTGCAGTAGAGGAGTGCAAGGGTACCTTTCTGCAGTGGGGCTGTGCCTGAGCGAGTCAGGGGCAGTGTGAGCACGGCCCAAGGCCCTGGCATCAAAGCAACGTGTTTATGTCAGTCCCAGGGGAAGGTGAAAGTGTAGGGAAGAGGGGAAGTGCCAGCTTCCAGCTGGAGCTCTGTGCTGCTTTAATACTGGGAGAGATGGGCTTGAGATCCCGCTTCAAAGAAGGAGTAAGAGGATAGGTGGAGGTGCAGGATAGTGTGTGGAGGTCAGAGTGCAGTAAAGGAATGGGGAAGGTAAAGTTGGCCCATGGTATTTGGGTCCTTTTCTGATTGGTACATGGTCAGAATTTGGTGTGGGTATCCTCTCTGTTAAATATTCAGTTGTCACATATTAGGCAAATGTACAATAAGAAGGGAAAAAGAGTCTAACTTAATATAAATGTGTTTTTTATTTATAACAACACAATTATAATTAAAGAATAATTAAATAAAACGTAATTGGAGAAAGGAAAAAAACCTGTGATATGCCTCACCTGGGCATGTTCAAGTCCCAGGCATAGAGCTATGAATTAATTGCTCCTGCAGTTGAAGGCAGTGGTGGTTCTCCAGCAACTGTGGCAACCTGTGTAACAGACTGAAGAGCTGACACTATTAACATTCTTTTCATCGTGAGAACAAGGCTGATTAAATTAATTCTAAACTGTCTCTTTGATAAAATGCATAGTTTGAATCCCTGCATTCTGTAGTATAAGGTCTCTTTTGTCATCCTTTAATCATATTCAGATCTTCCCAGAGCTTTCCTTGTGTTGTCAGTTGCTTCTTGAAGGCTCTGCTAGACAGAGCAGTGATCATGTCTGTGTCAAGTACAAAAATAAAGTCTGCCTGTTCCTCCTTGATGTTGCTGTTTACGTGTCAGTTGTTCTAGCCAGTGTTGTGGTGAAAGCTGTGTTCAGCCTGACTCACATCTCTCGGTTGTTACCCAATCCGAGCCTCCCTGAATTGTGTCTCACAGTGTGTGTTTGGCATGCTGCTGCCTTTGTTCCTGTTGTGCAGTTTTACAATACATTTTATTCTATTGAACTGCACATCACTGATCACATTTTTACCAGACAATGAAGACTGTTTTGTCATCTCTATTATTTGTCAGTCTCCAAGCCTTTTTTTTTTAACTTGCAAATTCTATCAGTATATTTGATACATACAAGTAATTTTTTGTCTTCCTCCTGATCTCCATCTCTGTCCTGCCTTTCTTCCCTCCACCCCAGTTGCATAAGGCTAATGCCAAAACTTTGTGAGACCCACTAGAAAGCTCATATAACCAATTAACTTTTTAGCAGCCCTGTTATCTTGCTTTTCACATCTATCACTTGAAATCAATAGTGGTACATATGAAAACATCCCACTATAAATTCTACCATCTGAAACCAGGCATACTGGTTGCTTTTCCGGTTCCCCTGTGAAATGCAGCATTAGCATGGAGAGGTAGACAGGTAACTTCTTCAATCCACACAGCAAAACCTAGCACAACTTGGAACCCAAATCAAAGACACTTACTACTTACTGATCATTTATATTGAAAAACACATTGTACAACATGCATTTTTATTTTTGCTTTTTAAAAAAAAATCATTTAAATATTCTAAAATTATTTAGTATGTACTTTTTGAGTCAAAGTGTTAGGTGTTATGCTGTATAGCTAAGGGTAAAATCATTATTGCTGTTTTTATCAGGAAGAACTTGTGGACTCACCAAAAGTGTCTAGAGAGATGCATTAAATCCTTAATAAGGATTAAATAGATGCATTAAATCCTTAAATAAGGACTGTGATAAGTATGATGATTTTGACAAGAACTGTGATAACTCTTATACTATTCTCCATTTTACAATTCAGTATTCTAATCTTCTCTAAATTGTTTTGTCTGGTACTGGTGCTGGTTTGTAGCTGACAAGCCTCTGATTGCCCAGCTCATCCTGTTGGAATAATGGGACAGCTTTATTTGACCTTTTTAGGAATTTCTCAAGTTTTTCAAGAATTACTAAAAATTTGCACTAAGTCCTATGCACGACTTAATTTCATAGTCCCTAGGATGTTATTATATTAAGACGTGCAATATATGCAGATCAGCTCAGCAGGGAAAAAGTGGTTAAGAAATGTTATTGTGTTGGTGTGGTAATTATTACATTAATCAAATCAATAAATGTAATAAAAATAAAAAGTGCATTAAAATGCAATTTTTAATTAAACTTCATCCTCAATTCAGTTTTAGATGTTTTCCGTAAATTATCAATAATAAATATCTGTCTTACATGTGTCGATTGAGTGTGGTGTATCCTTATTACTGCTTAAGCCAGATCTGTTTGGCCTCCTGAATTCTGTTTGGAGAATGTCTTATCCCTAATTTAATAGCTGCCTGGTGTAACAAGTCAGAAATTTCCACAGATGTTTACGCTTCTTTCACATACTGTGCATATATTCCATCCAATATGTGTTCATTTCTTCCTGCAAACTGGTGCATCTATACAAGTACTGCTGTTTTTACAAGCACATTAAGATGCTATCCCAAAGCATCTGTGATCCAGGGTTTGATAAGAGTTCTCACTCCCAAACTCTTTTCAAAATAAAAATACCTACTCATTATGGCCACTTTCCCTTTCCTAGCCTCTGCCTGCAGTTCCTTCCCTCTGCACTTTCAGCCAGCACGTAACCGTACAGCTGGCATACCTATTGTTCATCACAGAAGGACAGGAACAAAAAGTGGGAAGTGAGGAGGGAGCTTTTCCAGGCACCTCTGCTGCTGGTGAGATGGAGTCCTACCAGCTCCACAGCTGCTTTCTGTCTCCAAGTAATCATTTGCTCCTCTCTGCATTTAAAACTTCTGCCTTTAGCTGCACGTATCCAGCTGATTTCAGGCTGCGTTCTCGTTGTGTGGGATGTATGCAGCCATTTTTAATGGGTTCTTTCTTTTCAAAATTGATTATTGGTTATGCCTGCAAGGCAATCAGCCCCATGTGTCTTTGTATAAGTATCATAATAAAAGCAAAGCTTGCTTACATTACTTTTCCTACTTTCAGCAAAATATACAACTCCAGTGAAAGCTACTTTATGTATTTTTTGCCTGTATGTGAGGTTTTGCCAGTGCAAATATATTTGTTGGAGAATGCTCTTCTTCATCTTTGGTATTGGTACGATTATGTCAGCAGAAGTGTCTGCAGATCTATAAACATTTAGTGTGAACTTTAGCTTATTTGGAAAAAAGGGTATCAAAAAGGTGATTATCAGAAAGATCAGAATATTTATATATTCAAACCAAACACTTCTGTTTTTTGATCTGTGGTTCCTAAATTCTGACTAAAACCAAGACATGATATAGAAGGTCTGATCCCATCTGATCAGATTGTTTGTGGAAGCCTGTTATCTGACTAATTTTTTTTTTTTTTTGCATTTGTTTTATTCTGAAAAGCTTTTTTGCTAAGCTCTGCTGATGGCAATAATGGAACTGTTAACTGGACGACTAAGCGAGCCCACAGTTATGTTATCAGCAGAATAAAGGCTGTTCAGAAGAATGGTGAGTTTAGGTTGTGTATTTAAATACCCTGTTGGTTCAAGCAAACCTGCTTTTAATAATACTCTTGCTTTTCTAGTCATGTCCTTGTTTTAGGAATAGGGTGCTATTTTAAGGTAAGTAGTTTGGAAAATTTTACATTTCTTCAGTCTTCAAATATTCACAGACCTGCGTGTTCTTGTTAGTCTTCCCTGACTTTCCTGTTTCTGTAGCTTTGCTTGAAATAATTGGCTGTGTTTATACCTAATACATTTTCTTATCATGGCTGGTTGCTTTAAGATACCTCTGCAGTTTGCTTAATATAATAACTTCTCTGTAACAATTTTTAAAAGTCTAATCACACATGAATGTAAAAAGACTATTTTACTGTCATTTATGCAAGTACACATCAAATACTGTAGCTAGTGCACACTGACTGAGAAGATTGCTCATCTAGGCAGGCAATCTGGATTGGCCTCCAAGTTGTTTCTGGGATTGTGCTTCATTTGCTGAGTATCAGTGGGGAGAGAACCCATTGAAATTTTTAGAAAAAAAACAAGACTTCGAGGTAAATTCTTTCCTGAGGATCTTCAACATACAGGCTGCAGCCAACATGATGAAACTTCTGAAATTTCTGGAGATGGGGGTTTTCTGTTTCTGGTAACAGGCTCTGGGATGCAGGCTGATAAAATCCTGTCTGAATTCCTGGCTGTGCTGTGTTCAAGACCTATGAGGAGATCTTGAGATTTACAGAAAGTCCTCCAAGCAATCTGGAAACAAGAAAGAGGAAAGCAATGCTGTCAAGGTAGCTGATTCTAGCAGGGATCTGATGTGATACTAAGCAATGAAGATTTTTTATTTTCCATGATTAATTTTGCAGAAGCTTTTCACAGTCCCTGAGACTTCAATCTACCACAGGGAATTTACCCAGACAATTCACAGCTGGCAGTCTGCTGTATTAGATTAGTATCTATTTGTTAAGTATATTCGGTTTCGTCCCTAGATCACCCAAGATGATGATTACACATTCATCTGCAGTCTCAGTCTCACGAAAATAATCATGGGTTTTAAAAGCTTGAGAAGAAAGTAGCATTTCACTTGTTTCATTATTGAAAAGCTGCTGATAGCTGTAGTGGGCTGAAGGCTCATCATTTTCCTTTGGGTTTTGAAGAAACTTCTTGGGGGAAAACAAGGAGGGCATCTCTGACAAAGGGGGCAAGAACTTTTGAGTTCTTAATCACCATAATTGCCATACTTGTGTCATTATGATGGGTTTGTCTTTACAAAAAAAAGAGGTTTCTGGGGTTTTTTCCCATCTGAGAGATGTTTTTAGACTTCCACCATGATCAGTGATTTACATCTGCATCAAATCCTTACTGGTGTTCCTATTTCAGCAGCAGGGAATGTCTCATTGGTAGGAATGGGCAGGCATTTAGTGGTGGTAATAGGTTTCCTGTAGCAGACAAAATAAGTGTTAAAGTTTTTTTAAGGAACTGCTGTCTATTATGTTTGTTTCTTTCTGAAAGAATTGCTTTCAGAAAATACACATTACTTTTTCACCATTCTTTCTGTTTTATATGAATTTTCATTGTAGAGGAAATGCATCAGAAATGGAAACATTAACTTTTCTAGGTATTTGATGCACTTTCAGCCAGCCACCACATTTTTGTCAGCTCTTCTGTTGAGTTAATGTTACATTTTTAGCTTTTCTTGGAAATATTTCAAAGGAAATTAGTTAATTTCCTTGTGCTGTTTACAGCTCATTCACAGAATTGAGAGCAGAGATTTTTTGGATAATAATTCACTGATTTTAAGTAAATAAATCAAGGATCCTACTTTTCCTAAGTCTACATAATTAAAATTACAGTAATTGGTTTATTAACCACACAGAATTGTAACAATTCAAATTTCAGGATCATTTTAACTTTGTCACTAAGATAAAATTATTAGAAAGGTGCTCTGTTCAGTATGATGTTAAAAAGTTTTCATGGTTTTCAAATATGGGAAAAAGCAAAGGCTGTGGAATGTGATCATAGTATATCCAGAGCTATACATGCTGCAACATTAAGCTTGGAGAGTGAGGAGTATGTAGCTAAAGGGGGAGGTCTACGTTGCAGATGTCTGCATCTCCTCTCAGATGCCTCTGCAGTCCATGGAGATCTAGTCAGTGTAGCCTGGAATCTAGGACATGATTCATTTCATTTTACAGAAGAAATCAAATAAATCAACCCCTGTAAGCGCCTGTTTCTTCTCTACTGACTATAAAAGGAGCCTGACTAACTTAGTGGTGGATGTTGTTTCTGTAGGCATCTAAAATTAGGTGATAGAGATTCCACTCAGAGTACGTGGAAGCGAGGGCTGGAATGCCTGTGATTAATGTCTAATTAGTGGTGCCTTTTTAAGCAGATTGCAAGTAAGAAAGTTGGTATAATTATATGGCTGTAGAAATTTAACCAGGTTTAAAAAATTACACCAGTGTTAAAAATTACATGAGCTTAATCCACATTTCAAATGTGTCCTTCTTATTGGTGCAAGTGTTCAAATTAGCCCCTCTGGGGTCTACAAGTTTGTCCTTGTGAGTTTATTGCAATGACTCTGAAGTGTCTTTTGGAGTCAAGTCTTCCCAGTGACAGCACCTCCATGCTCTGTGGCCTATAACATGTTTTTGGAGATGTGATTCCTCATGAAGTTCCTTACAGTTTGGCCCGTGAGACTGCTATCTATGGCTTACCTTCTTCATCTACTACTTTTGTAATCTTCATCTACCTGACAAAATCTATTAGCAATGATCAATTATTTCAGGGCACTAAAGTAAAATTCAGTAGTCATAAAATTAGTAATACAAGCTATAATCAATCTTATTAAGACACCATGAAAATCACCTGTGAAATCAGTATTCTCTGTTTATAAGAGAGATAAGCTTGTATGCAAACTTGCTGATAAAGTGGCTTCTTAGGCATCTAATTTATTGTCATGATTTCTTCATTCTTCTAATTCATTAAAATATGTGTGTAGTCCTGCATCAAAAGTGTTACACCTGAAAAAGCTATGCCCTTATCAACAAATTTTGTTGTAAATAAACACCTTATTGCTTTTGCATATGCTGATTGTTCGGAGTTAAGTTTTTTTTAGCTTTTTGATTCTCAGTCCTGTAAAATATGGCTTCACATTTTTGTTTGGAATCAGTTTCACCTGACTTGCCTATAAATACCCTTGTCCTTCTGTTTTATCCTCCGTACAAGCCCAACATCTTCAGTAAAGAGCTCTGTAACCTAAGTTTGAGGTGTATTTTATCCTGGTGATCTGAGAAAATCTAGTTTTAAAAGTACATAAAAGTCAGCTGAAGTGAACTGCCATGTCCTTTTCTGCACAAGAACTGAAAAATCTGCCATTTCTGTTCAGTGGGGAATGAGAACTGTTGATTGGTAAGGTTCTTCTCTATTCCTCTGTTGCTTTCTTTATGTAAAATATCAGGAAAACGTGATTGTATCATTCATTGAATGTACTTTTATTAGTATAATATTATAAATAAACCAACTATAAAATTACAATAGCCTTCCTCCATTTTTTAAATTATATAAAACTAAAGAGCTTATGCAACTTTTAAAATCTTAACATAGGCAGTTTTATTTATTGCAGTTTTGGAAAGGATCCTGTTGGGAAAGAGAGGATTTGCTCTGTGTCCTGTTCTTGAATCTGTGTAACCTTTTAAAAATCTTATTAACAGGTGTCTAATATTTGTTGCTTTCCTTCTCCCAGATGCCCGCATTGCTGTTGAAATGCATGGAGTTATCTAGAGCATGTCTCATTTTTGCCTTTTTTCTGTCTCTTATCTCTCCTTCTGCTTTTCAGTGTACACAATTCTGTCTAAGGTGCACTCTGATCGGAATGTATACCCTTCTGCTGGAGTTCTGTTTGTTCATGTTTTGGAGAGAGAGTACTTTAAGGGGGAATTTCCTCCTTACCCAAAGCCTGGTATGAGATGCTAAGATTTTCCGTACTATATGCAAATACAGAAATAATATTGCTATAAAAAATTGAAGTCTATTTAGCACACCTTGTGATTCAACATATAAGATAAACAAGACAGGTTTTAGTTTCTATTGAAATATCTTAAAATGAAATAAAATGTGTTGTCCTACACTTCTAAAATATTCTAGTTTGTAATTGTTCATGCAAAAATGCATGTAATTGTATATTTTGAAAAAAATGTACCTCATTTGAGAAGGTGTAGTGACACATTTTATGTATCTGATATTAAGTGTTTCTTCACTTTTACATAAAATATGAAATTGTATAAATTTATTAATTATATCTGTTAAAAATGCTATTCATCTGGTCACTGTTTCCGACATAGTATGTATCAGGCTATATGAAGCAGCAGTTTGAAAGCATGTAGTAAATATAAGGCAAAATAGAAGATTAAATCAGATATGAGACTCCATAATACTGTTTTCTTGCTCTTTAAAAAATAGTCCTTTGGCTTCAGCCTCCTTCCTATATTTAGGAACAGTTTAGTGTTAATAAGCAGATTTGTTTTAGAGAAGGAGCTCTGAATTCTTAAGTATGATTTTGCCATACACTAAAGCTAAGAGACTGGTCACCACAGGTTAGAATATGTCTGAGCAATCTGGTAGGGGTGGGAGGAGAGAGAGCATTCAGCCACATGTGCTTATCAACAATGAAAAATAATAAATGTATCCAGCTTATATAAATATGACTGTTTTCCTATAGGAAAAACCTGTGTACAGTGCATATATAACCAAAGCCTGTTTCATTAATAAACTTCTAAATTTATTTGAGAGTGCTGTTACTAAGACTCACTTTTAAGAAAAAGAAGCTTCTGTTAGCATTGGTTAAATTTTGAGTAAACATAAGTAAACCCAAATGTTTTACAAATGTCTTCTCTTTGTAAAATAGGTGTTTTTCCTGACACGGATACCTGAGTCTTCATTTATGTCATGGTTACTGGCAGAGTGAAGTTTGCCTCTCTTCCAGTTTTTTCCTCAGTTTTGGCACATAGGTGGAAGGAACTTGGAAATTTTACTAATGATGGATGTCTTACAGCTGCAGCCTCTTGACTAGTGTAATTCCAAGGCAATAGGAATCTGGTTTCAGATCTTGTTGCAATTGCTATTCCCACAGAAAATTGTGATTAGGTCAGAAATTCACTGTGAGGTCAGGAGTTGTCATGGTACTTTTATTTTTGTCTGCTGAGCTGGATCATTACCATGGCCTACCTTGATGAAAGAAGGACAAACCAGAATGTCTCACAGTTGGCTTCCTGAACTTCCCCCAAAACATTTGTGTTGCTGGGAATTTGTTTAGAGAAGGGTGCTAGTAGTGTCAGGTTGTGGGTTCAAGCTCTGTACGTGCCATTCACTTAGGAGTTGGACTCCGTGATCTTGGTGGGTCCCTTCCAACTCAGAATATTCTGTAATTCTGAATTCTGTGATTCTGACTGCAATAGATTAGATTACTGGGATGTCCTGAGAGAATTGTGAGGAAAGTTGTGTTACACCCAAGTATTGATTTGGTCTGATTCATTTTACTCAACAAGATGTGTAAATGTGTACCTAGTTACCCTTAGGGACCGCATCTCAGTCTCTTTGTCCCTCTCTGGAGGAGATGAGAGCTGTTCCTTCTTTCCTGGGCTCAGTTTCTGCTTTCTGTGCCAGCCTGGCTGTTACCTTCTTCCATCACTTGTTGTCCTACCATGCTGTTGCCCTCTCAAAGCCCAGTTGGAGCGCAGGGCAGAGGTGTCTGTGCAGGCTCAGAATAGACTTAACTGGAGTTCTGTGCCTTAGCTGGACACTGCCTTGGTGGTGAAGATTTTGTAGCGTTCAGGCCTGATTTCATTTACAAAAGCTAAAATAAACGGAAGTAAAATCCAGACATTTATAAGAGTATCAATAAGAACCGTAAGAGCCAATGTATTGGTTTAACTTGAGGGGCTTTCACAGATTTCAGCTGGACCACTGTATTTAGGGTGTTGGGGCCAGAGACCTGTATGTGCATCCTAATGCTAACAGAAGCTTTCAGGCATTATTGATTACGCAACCACTCTAAAAACATAAACAAAAGTAAGTTGGGAGGGGGAATTAAAGGACTGAAGCCTTTGTGCTTTTGTCTGTAAGGAGGTTAGATGCTTCAGGTTAAGGTGGAACCGTGCTCTGAAAATTGGACCTGCTAGTTTACTGTGCATGAGCACTCAGTTGCCAAGACTCTAGGAAGGACCTGCACATTATGTCTGCAGTTGGTTACACTTTGCAGGTACGAGTTTCTTAATACCTGTAAGTGTTAAGTAATAGTTCACTTATTTCTGATATAGTAAAGATTAGCAAATTTTAATTGTTTTTTCTTCTTAGATTCAAAAAATAAGTGAAAGCAGAATTAGACTTCCTAGTTGAAAAATTAAAATCAAAGCATTTAGCATTTTCTTGTAAGTATTCTAATATAATTTCTCTTATTTAGGTGAAATAAGTAATGATCCTATAACGTTTAATACCAATTTAATGGGTTACCCTGACAGACCTGGATGGCTGCGCTATATACAAAGAACACCGTATAGTGATGGAGTGCTGTATGGCTCACCAACTGTAGAAAACGTGGGCAAGCCAACCATCATTGAGGTACTTGCTTTCAAAAGTTCAAAAATACATATTTTGGTTTAGAGTGTAAAGTTCAGAACTATCAACAAGTTCCCCATTGCTTTTTGAACAGTTAATTGTTTTTCATAAAGAAGTTTTATACAAGATACAGAGTGGAAAAACCTATGTAAACAGCTGTGCTTGAGGAATAACTGTATCATAACTTTGTAACGTTCAACCTAAATATGGGTCAGACTTTTCTCCATTAGATGAAAGTGTTCAGTCAATAAGCAGTTGTGGGGTTGGTTTTTTTTTTGGTTTTTTTTTTGCTTGCTTGTTTGTTGTTTTGTGGTTTTTTGTTTGATGGCTTTGGGGTTTTTTCCATTATTTTTCATCAAATATCCCCTTGTTCATTATTCATGTTTATTGATGGGTTTTTATTTTAGTCAGCACTTTTAGTAATTTAATTCTTAAGAGTGTAACAATGACAAAACTGTATTTTTGCGAGTTAGTTATTCGAATGTTTAAAAGCACTAATTATTCATTGAGCAGCAATTCTAAATGGAAAAGGGACAATATTTTCTACCATGTATTTCATAGACAGCAGACTAAATCAGACACTGTATGGTTCATAGTGTTAAGAAATCTGCACATTAACTTGCTCCAACCATTTTCCTGCTTCAGCAGCATATTTGCCTTAACCCCTCGATGAGTGGTTTTTTTTTCCTAAATTGCTTTTGATATAACTTTTCTTCCTCAAGAATGACAGCTCTGAATGTTAAGTTATGCTGCAGATAATTTCACCCATGCTTAATTTTGTATACATGATTCTGTTTTGATTTCAGCAGGACTAATAACATCTAAGAATTGATCATGCGCAGTTCTTGCAGGCTCTTCTTAATTTTATCTAAAGGAAACCATTATTTGAAATTGCCAGTTTTTAAATGACATGCTTTTCAATTCTAGGATCTCTATCAAGACCTCCATTATAAGCCATATTTGAAGTAACTCTTGTCTACCATACAAATTATTCCTTGCAGTTTCAGTCTCAAATGTGGCTTTTGAATAAATTTTTTGGTATGTGAGGAAGGCAGATGGCATTTGATCCTCTTCCTAGTGCCCTCTGAAAAGAGTGATTGCATATTCCTGGCATGAATATATCTTCCATCATGTTATAATTCCTGAGGGGATGTCCTTTAACTGAAGGCGACCTCATGATTGTGAGAGAGAGCCTAGCATTATGCAGTAGAGCAGGTAACGTTCTTGAGCTCAAGCTCCTCTGAAAGCTGTGCAAAGACAGTTTATGTTTGCATGAATATTCAGGACAGAGGCAGCCTCTGCCATTCCTTGGTGTGGTGCTTGGGCTGTGCTGGCAGCTCCCACTCGTGGGGTGTAGGCTCACCGTGGGTACTGCCCTGCTCCTGTACAGAGCTTGTACCACCAGAGGGTTTGATTTTTCAGGGTACTAGTGATTCAACTGCTGTTGAAGCAACCCTTTGAAAAATTAGCAGAATTCGGACTACAGAAATCTCAGATTTATTTTCTGTTGATTTTATAATGAGATTGTAATGTTAAACAAGATCTGATTGTGTTGGGTAAGCTTTTCCCTCTCCACTTAAATAAACCTACAGTAGATACTCTGCAGCATTTTTCCTTTTCATCCAAATTCTTTAAAAGAAGTGCAACATCTGTTACTTTTATTTATTTGATATTCAGGGTCACAGTGGTTTGTGGTTTGCTGAGAAGCAACATAGTTTTGTTACTATTGTCACTCCTCTACCTCTTCTTTGCTCTTGAAATGGGTGAACCAAAGTCTAAAATTAGAAAGAAAATCAGTATTTTTCAGTTTGTTTCATGAAAGATTTATCACCTTGCAGGGATAAAAAAGGTAAAGAAGATAATACATAATTATACTGATATCCAGCCTGTGAATGAGCACTTAATTGTAGTACAATCTTGGAGTACAGTCACCACTGAGAAGTCACCACTTGCATGCATTTCACGTATCCTTAGATATTTTGACTTCTAGATTAGTATCTTTGCATATTTTATTCATGAATGTGTATGTTTCAAAAAAGAGTCACAAATGTTGCATCTACTTCCTAGTTTTCACTTCCCCTACATTTACAGATTTCATGTTTTTTAAAAAAACTACTTGTGTTGAAGCATTATTTTGAATCCATTCATGAAGTGAGACTTCACTGAGGCCAGAGCTAAAACTAAATAACAGTCCCAAAGATGAGAATTCCTGCTATTCTTTTAAAAACCTCTCCATGTAATTTATTTCCTAGGAGTTATTGATGAATTTATATCTTACAGTATTGATGGAGGGGAGTTGAAGGCTGCATGGGGGGATGGAGAATCCTATTTGTCTTTATGGTGATTCTTAAAGATAACAGAAGAGAAAGGATACACATGCATGGCAGAACACTTCTGACAGGACCAAAATATATTATTTTCACAAATAGCCCTTTGTTAATCATATTTGGCTATAGACTGGTCAAGAAAATTACAATATCCTGACTTGAAGATAGTACTGCATTAAATAAATTGACCTTACCTTTCAAATTTGATATGTGTATGAATGTTCATAGGTTTCAAAATAAGGAGGCAAAGTACTTAAAAACTGATAATTCTTTCTAAGTTACTGGTTTAACTTTGACTGGTGTTTCATTGATATAATTTCCATTTTTTGCATTGTTTTGTAATATTATCTTTTTTGCTCTAGATCACTGCGTATAACAGGCGTACCTTTGAAACTGCAAGACACAACTTGATCATTAATATAATGTCAGCAGAAGGTATGTACAGAATATAGCTGGTTGCATTTGTAACAGCAAAACCCTCTTATGGGCTCCTGCTTTTGAAGATAAATACAGTAAAATAGTTGTCTGGTGTTCAAACCAAACGTAGGGGCACAGGGGAGATGTAAGAGAATTTTATCTGCTTTACTTCATTTTGGTTTTTAAATCCAGATTACTTTTGTCATTCAGGACTGTTTTCTTCACTCACAGTAAAATGTTTGCATCTTTATTTTTCATTAAACTGTTTCTAATTCAGAATTTCCCTTGTCTTTTCAAAGGGACCTTACATGAAGGATTTCACTCTCTGCATGTTGTTTAGTTTTCTTAGTTCTGTTAGCCTTATGCAACAAACAGTTGTGTAGGTAGAATCAGAAAACAACAGGTTATGACATATATGGACATTTGAACCTTACAATTAGTTCTCTTTTTCACATTTACATTCTGGACTGTCGTGAGTTGGAATCCATTCTTGGTGCAGATTGGTTTTGGCCCCCAAATTAGAATGATTATAATTATATCTGCTTAGTGCAGTTTTACCAACAGAAACTCCTTTTCTCTAGTCTGCATCTTCATCTCCCTGCTGTTTTATAAATAACTGATGGTTTTCAGCTCAAGTAGCAGCTAATAGTACTCTCTATTGAATTAAACTTAATCACAGTAGGTTCAAAATGAGCTAATTCAAACACAAGATTTTTGGAAAGGTGTATCAGTCTTAAAGCAATATTACATTAATCATTACTCCAGATATTTTGAAGATTTACTTTTGGATTTGTGGAGCCTTTGTTTAATGCAACACTCTTTTTCATCACAAGTAGATTTTCCTTTACCTTATCAAGCGGAATTCTTCATAAGGAATATGAATGTAGAAGAAATGTTAGCAAGTGAAGTTCTTGGTGACTTCCTTGGAGCAGTGAAAAATGTCTGGCAGCCAGAACGCTTGAATGCTATAAACATTACCTCAGCCCTTGACAGGGGAGGGAGAGTTCCACTTCCGATTAATGACATGAAAGAAGGGTAAGCATGTGCCAGTTTTTTGTTTTGTTTTTGGTTTTTTGTTGTTACTGAGAAGCTTAATGTTTTTTTTCAAGCTTTCTAGAAGCTTTGCAATTGCTGTTTTGTGTTTTGGAATTAGATATGAAAAGTTTACTCATCTTATGAGCCCCAGATATAATATGAGTTTATTGTGTTAGCTACCACTGCAACAGAGCACAGTTCCTATATATTGATGTTATAATCCAAGGAATACTAATAAATTCCATTAATTATAAACAAGATCGTAGTAAATATGGTTTTTTTGTAATCCCAGTTTTACTTCTGAGCAGTCATGTGGCATGCTTTTCAAGCTCTTGACCATTCCTAATTCATTAAACTCAACATTTTGAAGCAAGTTATGACAGAGCAGAGACACTTGAATTTCTGAGAGCAGTTAGCATGTAACAGGGTCATTTTTAGCTGTACTCATACTAAGTGAGTTATGTGATTCAAGAACACTGTTGAGTTTCCTCTGAAAGTCATAAGGTATCTAGGGAGCTCAGGTTACTGAGTGTAAAAAGCTGGAATGGACTGTTTCCAGTTGTGATCTGTAACCATAAATGCTGTTCTGAACAGTATTTAACTGGAAACTAGTAAGGATTCAGTATTTTCAAATATGGTTCTGACAGTGCTTTTCCTTGGTGAAAGTGAAGACACCTAATTATTTTTTTATAGTTTTAGATATTTTGGAGTCAAATAGTATCTAAGAAAGGGATGAAGGTTCAAAATATGAGATGTGTGTAGAAAATACAGGCTTTTTCAGAGCCTTTTTATGCCTCAGGAGTTTCACGAGCACATTTAAAAAAGGAAAGTAACTTCTGTACTAGTCAGAGTAATAGCAGAGTCACTTATTACCAATGGCTACCCTTCAAGTATTTAGTTAGATAATGCCTACTGTAACAAGTAGCAACTGGGACCTGATTTCTGTTTCAGAATCCATTGCTACATTATAACCTGCTGCAGCAGACTGCATTTTACAGCAGCGTTCCATATACCTAAGTATGACCATGAATAATACAATCCGTGTAGCAGCTCTTATTTTATGTATGGTAATGCTAAATCAAGATTTGCCTTCAGCTTTCAGTATTCTGAAGTAAGTTTTGATGGCCATGCATAGCTGGAAGCATGGACTCTTTCAGAGGAAGCTGGGGATTAGCATGTTCATATCTGTATTAGGTTTAGCAATAACTAGTCCTTGTGAATTTATTTTGAAAACCTGGGAAGAAACTCTAAAAAATCTATGATGAATAAGATTAAATATTTTCTTTAAAACAAAATGATGCTATTTTAATACAATTTTCAAAAATAGTAGTCATTTACTTATGACTTAGTAGTCATTTACTTCCTTTACGTTATTTTTCCACCTAGTGGGCACTGACTTCATAGAAATTTTCACAGTAAAAAAAAATTTACATTAACAAGCAAACCAGAATATGTTGTAATAACTGGCTAGGAAAGTCCCTTTCATTTCAGTCTGAAATGAATCCATTCATGTTACTGAATGTTGCACCTGTTCAGTCAGGTGTATGCTTGAAGAGATAAAAGTATACTGAGAAGGAAAATTATTTTTAAAAGTAAATTCAATCTTTAAATAACAGCTGAATGTTACTATATACACCAGTAATGTTTGGAAGAGTACATCATTGTCCTTTGGGGATTTGTGAGACATCCTGCTGGTCTGTCACTTATCTCTTTCTGCAGTGTGTATGTGATGGTTGGGGCAGATGTTCCTTTCTCTTCGTGTTTACGAGAAGTGGAAAACCCCCAAAATCAGCTGAGGTGCAGTCAAGAAATGGAGCCTGTAATAACCTGTGATAAAAAATTTCGTACTCAATTCCATATTGACTGGTGTAAAATCTCTCTGGTGAGTTATTTTATTATTGCATAAAAATGATGTTTGTAGAAGTCCAGGTAAGAGTTTTGCCAATCTAGTCAGAAAGTGTTGCCATTTCCACTTTATTGTGACTGATTTATTTTTCCACCTAGTGGGCACTCTTGAGATTGTGAAAGGACTTTGCCATCTAGGCAAAATTCTGTGAGTGTTGAGCCCCAGTGAAACCACTGTATTTATTTTCACTAGCAATGAATTCTGTAAATGGCCAGAGAACTCCTGGGCTTCAAAAACTAAAAGTAATGAGAGGTGTAGTTCATTAATCCAGAGTGCTGATACTGCTGGTTACACTCCCCTAAAAAGTCTGTGCATATATATGTTTTCTCAGACACTGATTCTACTCTGACCAGTTAATACTATGCTGTTAAAAAAGTATTTCTGAAAATGGTCCAAAACATATTTTATGTTAAAAATTAAATTGGAAAAGGAATAAAAGTAATGATGATTAATTAAATAATAGGAACATTCTTCTCAGTCAAATGCAAGAAAATGATAACCAAACACTAGAGAATTTGCCATGAAAGGAGAATGATTCCCAGAGAGGCTTTTTAAGGTTGATTTATTTTTATTTTTTTTTTTTAGTTCATGTAAGGAAAATTAAGAAATAAATACAGTGCTGGAAGAGAATGTTGCAGATAAATCTGGACAATGGTAGTGAAGGTATATAAAATAAACCTAGATGGTTGTTGAGTTGCTTCAGGCATTAACCAGGAGAAAGCTGAAAGTGAGATATTAAGCATTGGATGGAAAAAAACTTATTGAGTATAAGGAAAGGTATTCATACACAAAATTGACCAGATAACTTCCAGTCTTCTCTCTCTGTACACTATAAATTAGGGAAGGTCTAGAAGGTTGGCAAATCATTCTTTCAAAAAACTACCCAGATTATTTGCTTTTTATTGGCTTTCTGTTGAGAAATTGTAAAGGCCCAAATTTACAATTAGTACTACCAGCACCCGAAAAATAGCAGGAGGCAGCTGGTCTTTGGCAAGAAGAAACTATATCAAGTCTAACATTTCCTTCTACAAGGAAGAAGTAGAACCTAAACCAAGGTGGAGCTGCAAATGTCATTCCTTTTTGGTAAGGTTTTTTTGATACTGTCTCACAAGCAAGCTCAGGAACATGGCCTAGATGAAACTAGGAACTAGTGGAGAGCTGCTTGGTTGCCATAATCGTAGCAGAATTAATAATAATTCTTGGCTATTCCTCTTCTATAGCTGGATGATGGAATGTGATTATTAAATTTGTAGTTCCACAAGAATGTGAAAGCATCTGGAGGTGCATTGAAGGACATGATGGAATTCAGAAAGGTCATGAGAAATTGGAGAAGAAGTGTTGGAAAACATGATGAATTTTAAAAGAAGCAGCAGAAGGATAGTGCACTAATGCAAGAACAGTCAGCAGTGCCCATGCAGAAGGAAAAGAAGCTGGTTAGGAGTACTTCTGAAAAAATGCCTGATAGTGGCAGTGGCTCATAAAGTAATCATGAAGCAGCATTGTCATGCTGGTTTGAGAAAAGCAGAGCTCACCCTGGGATGTGTAACAGGAACAGGCTTTCAGAGAAGTGTTATTTTCTGCAGCAGCTATTACACAGCCTTCTGGAATTCAGCACTTGTTTTGGCCGTGTGCCACAGTAACTGAATTTAAGCTGTCTTAGGGGTGTTTACTGTTGCCAGCAGCATTTCTGCTGTAACCTGCTGCATCAAAGGGAAAAGGAAGCCAAGCTTTCCTCTATCTAATCACAGTCTGCTTTTCACAAGGCAAGCTGAGAGACAGGAATTCTCCCCAGATCTATGGGCTGGGAGGGAGTTGAGCTCTGTTTCCCATATCCACAATTTAAACAAATTATAGAAAATAGAGCCATCATATCCTCATTCTCACGCTGTTTATGAGGTGGTGTTGGCAGTTACTACCCAATCAGAGAGTGGATTTAAGTTGGGGGGGTCCCATATTCTGCAGGGATGGGCAATGTAATAAATGCTCCACTTGAAGCTGCTCTCTGACAGCTTGCTCTCACACAGTGTGTGGACCTCTGTCAGTTGCATCAATAAGCACATATTTTTTCTGTTGTTAGGGTTAAAGATTCAGCTAAGCAGCCTACCTAATGTAAAAGATATTCTGGAATTAACAAGCAGAGAATATATCAATTCATTTTTGTTTAAAAAATTATATATTTATGTGTGTGTATGTGTGCACACACATTTGAGGCTCAGCAGGAATTCTGGAATTTCTTAAAAATCTCTTCACCCACCGCCTAATGTTATACATACATGTTAAACAGCATTTTATGACACAAAGTGTAAATGATAAGAAGTGACCGTCATTTGCAAGATTTCTCACTGAGAAATGGGAAGACAAAAGGTCAAGCATGTAAGCAAATACATTTTATTTTTATTAATGATCTGAAGATTATTGATCTTAAAGTAGCACTGATAAAATTTGACAATAACATCTAACTGAAGATAAAAAAATGGATGCAGAAATTTAAATCACCTGGGAATGGCAGTCAGAAGCAATAGGAAATTTAGCAGCAAAACAGGTTTGTATTTCTAGGATCATTTGGTACAGACACGTAAGCACACACAAATTGTGACCAGAAATGCAGCTTTTGGAGGTTAATTGAATTTGTGTGAGTGAGACAGTGAGCTGTCCTCAGCAGCTCAGTTGAGGGCTCTTGATTTTTTGAGTGCTGGATGTAAAGCATGATATGAAGGAGGAGGAAGAGCATTGTAGCTATGAATGGAGTCTTCATTTCTGCCACCTGTGTACAAGAGAGGACAGTATTGTTGTTTAGGAAAACTATAAAAAATAGATAAATTAATCAGAATCAGTTAATTAGTTTGCACTAAAGGTGCTTTACTGAATTTGTACTCAAATACTGTTTGTGGGAGATATGTCTAAAATTAATCTGTAAAAGACATGGTATCTCTGGTAGGCATAAAAGAGAGTAGTAATATTACAACATTACTTATCACACTGATCAGAAGCTTCCTAAAATGTAAGTTTCTAATATTTAAAGGAAGGTGGTTGGATTAAATTATATAGAGTTTGTAAAATGCGTAATATGGATTTTTTTTTCTATGTTATGGTTAGTTAAATACCCGCCGGTTTTTACATTCTGTTACTGTATTATTTAATTGTCTTTTTTTCTTCTTTTTTTTTTTTTTTCCTGCGTATCAGGTTGACAATACAAAACAAGTTTCCACCTTTCAGGAAGTGATTCGTGGAGAGGGAATATTACCTGATGGTGGAGAATACAAGCCACCTTCTGATACACTGAAAAGCAGAGACTATTACTCGGATTTCCTAATTACTCTGGCAGTGCCCTCGGCAATAGCACTGGTGCTTTTTCTAATACTTGCCTATATCATGTGCTGCCGACGGGAAGGAGTGTGAGTACTCTAACATGCTAATAAGTAACTCTTGACTTTTCTAAGATTATAATGCATAGAAGGTTGTTTGTTAGAATATCTCCATTCAGTTCATTATAAACATTTAAAACAGACCAAAAGGTACCTGCTGGTAATACTGAACTATTTTACACTTAAGCATATGCACTAATTTCCAAGCAAGTGGATGTAGGGCCTTTAGTTGTTCCAGAAAGGGTTAAAATACTCAACATATGCACAAAATTCCCCAAAATCTGCACATGCGCACAGCTCTCCAAAATGCCCCCAGCAAATAAAATACTAATAAAGGATCATTGGTTCAGGAGAAGATTAAGTAATTTCTAAAATGCTAACTTTCATAACATAAACCTTGGTGAGGAGATTAACTAAATTTAGACATATTATCAAAGAAAAACACATAAAAGGAAAGCAGCAAGTAACGTGATTTCCGCCATTTCTTACACAAACTACAATTTCATTTTGTCACAGAATTTATTTTAGCCAGAAGCTTGTTCTTTAACCTGCATTTTTCATTTCCCTGTGCGTGTGTCTGTGTGTGTCTGTCACCACTATCACATCTCTCTACGTGTGTTCATCAAGGCCTCATCATAAACCCCGTTGCAAATGCTGCCAAGTTGCGTTTAGCAATAACCTTGTCAGCATTTTTACGTCATGTACTGTTTTCATCATCAGATAGATTAATGTTCCAACTATCAATGCTATTATTTAATTCATAAATTTTGTTTTGTTTTTAGGGAAAAGAGAAACATGCAAACACCAGAGTAAGTGTCTTCTTTCCTGTTATTTTTCTTTTACCATTTAATTTTCATTCTCAGTAGCTCGTCATGCTTCATACATATGTGTCATAATCTTCTTTCATTCTCTCTAATTCATGGTTTAATTCATAAATGTGAAAGCTGCTTTTAAATCAGAGTCTTGGCGAGGATAGAAGACCAGAATAAAAAGGGTTTGAAATTAAGGACTGCCAATTCAAAATAAAATAGTGCTGTTAGAATAAATATGTTAATATGTCCTGGTTATTGGACTTTCCAACCTGTCTCTTAAAGGCAGTGAACAGGAGAAATATCCTGGAAAGGTATCCAGTGCTTATAATATGGAGTGTTTCAAAATCAATTTACAAGCTTTTATGAATCTACCACAAGAATCATGAGTTAACCAAAACTTTAACTGCAGTAAATAAATGGAACATCAGTCACAAACTTCACAGCCTTGAATCCTATGAAAAATATTCAGACAGAAAAAAACGAATGGAATAATTACTGCCTTAAAAAATTAAATAAATCAAATATTTATTAATTTAACTATGTGAAGGTTGTAATTGTTGCACTGTAGTCTGTAGCATGCATCAAAGTCCTTGTAATTTAATAATAATAATTGCGAAATTCTCTCTGTTTTGACAGAGCGCTTAAAGTATGTATTCACCATTTCATTTCCTCCTGACACAGCATCCAGTTGGTGCACCACAGTGCTATACAGAAATCAACCAAAGAGCTTCGCGACATGTCCAAGAACAGGGAGATCGCGTGGCCGCTCTCCACGCTGCCCGTGTTCCACCCCGTGACGGGCGAGATTGTCCCTCCCCTGCACACGGACAGCTACGACAACACCAGCATGCCTCTGATGCAGACGCAGCAGTAAGTGTTCACAGCCCGTGCTGGTTCTCAGTGCTCACTGTGCTGCATGACCCAACTGTAGATTGCCCTGCTCGTCCTCCGAAATGTGTTCATTGTGGGAGGATTCAGTAAGGACTGTCTAGTTCCAGATTGCTCTGATGTTTCCATTTCCAGCAGAAAGAAAGGCCTTCTGTTATAGGATTAAATGCCTGGCATTCAGTCTGCAGGCTTGCAAAAGGCTTGGCATGAAACAGTTAGACTTCTGCATGTTTTGGAGAAAAACTACTTTTGACAAAGGAAGCAATTAAAACTGTTCTATTTTAGACACCTTGTCTCTTGACCAATGTCTTTAGGGTTCTAGTATAAAAGTACCACTAGGTTTTGTAAGTGGTTAGTCATGTACCTGTCACACGTGGTTTGTATTTGAAATGACATTGAACAGAAGAACACACTCCATTACACAGATAATAAAATCAAACGCTCATAGCTCTTCTCCTGTTTCCATTGTTGCCACTCTCTTTCCGGGAAAGAAACCAGAAAAATAATTAATTCCTGTTCCCTAGAGTTCATTTATCAGTAAATTAGTGAAACTAGCTAGGCAGACCCAATGCTTTGCACGTGTTCTAATTCAGACGAGTCCATAGAGCTGTAGCAAGGAGGCATATTTGGAAAGGTTTGGTTGAGATGCCTGGGGCTGAGCAGATCTGAGGCAGTGGTCTCAGAAGTGGCTGGCATTTTCCAGTGCTGCACTGTAACACCAGCTCCAGCTGGTACCTCCTCTGCTGGCAGGCCTGCATGGCCCCGGTGGTACTGGTCCTGTGCCAGCTCTAACTCAGCCCTAATTTACACATGCTTGTCCTAAATTCCCTTCAGAATGTAGATCTGTGCTGCAGGAGTGTTTTCTTCTCCTTGTCCCAAAAGCTAAATTTTACAGAAAGGACAGCTGTATAAATTATTCCTTGTACAAGTGCTCCAAAATGCCCCCATCTTTTACAGCTTTTCTATTCAGAATAGCAGTTTTTATGACTGGGGTGCCAAATCCTGTACCAAAGGCTTTCTTGAGTTGTACATAGGGTATTTATGTGCTTCACTTCCATTGTAACCCTTAATTCCTTTCTGTAGAACCACCCCTCTCTGGTAGCTGTTGAAATGGACAGGGCACAAAAACGCAACTTTGCCTTGTGAAGTGAACTGGTCTGACACGTGGAAGGGGTTCATTTGTTCCACAGCCAGTAACTACGCTGCAAATGCTGTTGCCTTCGCTGTAATCATGGAATATGGAATGTTCACTTACAGAAACCAAACTTTGCTTAACTTCAGAAACCCATGGTGACCCTAGTTGCCTCTGGCATTTCACCAAGTTTGAGCCTTTGAACGTAGCTGACAAATCCTAAGAACTATTTTCACACTAATTGTTTTTATTTCATGATCTTGGCTAACATTTGGACATCTGTATTTGCATAGTGAAAACAGATTATTGCTTCATTAGCAAAAAAAGTGAAATGTAAATACTGAGCTTTCATCATAATACACTTCAGACTTTGTATGGAAGCATTAAAGATATTAAATGGTTTTTTATAGGAACCTGCCACATCAGACTCAGATTCCACAGCAGCAGAGCGCAGGTCAGTACTCAAAAAATACTGTAATTATTAAGTGACCAGTGGAGAAAACACTAGTCAAAATATATACAGTCTGGGGACAGTGGAAATAATATTCAGATAGAATGAAGTATTACAGAATTGTCATTCTAGATTTTTTTTTTGATACATCAGTAAAATTTTGGCATGGGATTGGTTAAACAAGGAAGAAATGCTATGTTAGGATTGTGCATGAGAGGCTGGAATTTGGTCCAGCTGAATTAGAAACCTCATGTAAATAATTTTCTGTTACATGAAGCTACAGCCAGATTCCTAAATGCAGTTACATGGTTTGGATTCTCACACTTGATAGGAAATGTAAATTCCTAATTCCTACCAATATTAATTAAGCTTTGAAGAAGGAGCTCTTTATTGCAGTTACTAGACATAAAGTAGTGATACTGGGGAATCTGTGGTGAGGCACATGCATGCTTCAGGTTTCCTGTGTCCTGGTCATCACTTTCATATCATTCTGACAAATGCTCGTGTACTGACTGAGGTCAGGAATGACCCATCAGACTGTGGACTAAGGCTGACTGTCATCTCTGCTTAGCGTCTCAGGTTTGAGAAAAACCTACAGCCACAGCTGTGGGAGAGGGGGTAAGGAGCACACAGGGAAAACGTAGATGCCAAGTGTCATTTTTAAATATTCAAAGAGGTGCCTTATCAAAACCATAGAGAGATACATATGTTTTGAACACAGTATGGGAACTACAGCTCCAAGTGGAAGATTTGTTTTTAACTTAGGAGTTCCATAAGCAGGAGTAATTTTCTTTTTATTGAAAATTCTTCTTCTTCATTACTGCTTTCGGGGATTAAAGGAGAATTTCGTATGACAACATTTCAAAGATTTGAGGCAAGTATATAATAGATGTTTCCCTCCATGTGGGTTTCGTTACGTGGAAATTAAAAACACAGGTATAAAAAGTCCGACAGCAGTTCTGGAAGCTTTGCCATTTGTGTTCCTCATTTTGCATATGCTGGAAATGGTGGATGACCCTGGCAGTCAGAGCCTTGATCCAGAGCCTCCAGCACTGGTTTGGGTTGACATTTAGCACAGCTCTTCCCACTCACACTGTTTCAAAGGCAGAATAAAAGTGTCACACAGTGCTGCTTTTCTGCTATGACTGTTTCAATTCAACAGTTCCAGTCTGTCTTGCAGCAAGTAAGATGCAAAATCACCTGGTAATATTGTACAGTGACAGCAGTGAGGCATTTTTGGTATGAGGTATGAAATACAAGCTAGCACAGGTGTGGCACTTTTGACTCACCTGGAAAAACTGCCCTAAAATTAGATCTTCAAAATTCTCCCGTGTCTGTATTTTCTGCAGTACATTATTTTTGTAGAATACAATTATTCTTTCGTATTTATCACAGATGCTGCCTGTGACAAGCTCTCAGAAACCCAGGGGAGTGGGTGGTGGAATGTATCTGGGACGAGGGCGTCTCCTCCTCTTGCCTTGGTTTATAATGACACCTTGCTTTGTAGCTCAGATGTGCAAGTGACCCTGCCAGCACTTCCATGACATGATGCCATGTGCCTTTTGCAGCTTTTCTGAAAGGATATTCATAACTTCTCTAGCCAGAATGTTAGATTTTTAGAAAGTTATGATTTAAAACAAAATGCAGGCACTGCAAAGAGGTTTTTTTTTAGTAGCATGAGTACAAACTTAGCAATCGATTTTACTGGTCTGTTCTAGTAAGAACTAGAACACCTAAGGCCAAAAAAACTGTAGGATGAGACACTACTTGTTACAGAATACTCACAGTAATATACTCAGGGAATTCAACATACTATCAGTCACAGCTGTGAAAGAGAAATTTCTATTTTAAATCTTCAATAGACCATCTTTAGTAATTTGAAGAGCAGACCATGGATAATAACTGTTATCCCACTTCAGGAACTGATCCTGATTCCTTACCCCAGTAAGGAATAGGTTTTTTTTAACCTTATATAAAAAGGCTGACTTAATACTGACATAGTGCTTGACTGTTTCACAAAGTTAAGAGTTAATTGGGAAGGAACTGTGTGGGAGGTGACCACTCACATCTAATGTTTATTACACTGCTGATAATTGCTACTGGTCTCCAATATGAACAGATACATTAGGTTTTATAATTGTCTCTCTGTCAAAAGGCAGAATTCACAAAATCTGTTTAAGGGGCTTAGACAAAAAAGCTTCTAGGATTTTCCTATAATGTAAAAGACTAAATATTGCATGTACACCATGTACCATCTTTTCTGTTCTGTGCCTCAGCCTTCCTATGAAGTCTGTTAGATCCCAAATAGAAAGATAAATTCCTAGTTAAACACTCTTTTCCCAGCCCTCTCCCTTCCCAGAAAAACGCTTTGTCATTTCTATGTCTTTTGATCCAGGTTGTACTTGTAGTGTTTTTCCCATGTGGTTGTTGATAAAGGAATAATAAATACTATTTATGTGCTGTGCTCATACTTGACAGTTCAGCAATGTTGAAGCATCATGTGCTGATGGTTTATATAAATTCTCATCTATTTGCAGGTAAATGGTATTCCTGAGGAAAGAAAACTAACAGAAGCAATGAATTTGTAATCAAAGAAGGCAGCAAATTGTCTCACTTCCTTATTTGTTCTGGTTGATGCATGAGATTTTCTGGTGTATATTGTGCATGCCCATGGTATTATGATGCTTTCAGTGCCAGGAGTACAATCACTTCCATATAACTGATGTACTGTATCCTTTTGTACTTTGGACATTTTTGACAATTTGTAAACACTGATAACTTTTTATATTTGTTACATTCAGAAAGTAATCTTTAATGTGTGTATATATATATA
>VWZN01006320.1:0-11228 GCA_013396955.1 Regulus satrapa
GGGGGGGGGGGGATCGTTGGCTTCGTAAATTGTCATATTAAAATCGCTGAGACCGGTTCTGTGGAAGCCTGGTTGAATTAATAAACGGTGATAGATGTGGAAAGCCTTGAAAGAATGACTGTGCAGCCCAGCTCTCAGCAGGGGCATCTTGAAGGAAATGTTGAGGCCTCTGAGGAGTGGTGGATCCGTGACCTGGCTGTATCTGAAATGAATTCGCTGTGCTGTGAGCAGTGCAGTCATTGTGCGTGGCCATGCTTAATAATCAGCTTGAATTCCTCTCCAAGAAGGGGCCCCCGGTCTTGCTGCTGTTGTTTGAATGGACAAAATTCTCTGTGACGGCAGAGAGATACAAAGCATCTTCTGAAATACGCGTGTATCTGGCCAGTGTAACTGTGAGGACAGAGTACATTTAGGTCTGAATAGAAAATAAAATGTAAAAACTGTTGTTCAAGCTGCAAAATTAGATTCTGATAACCACTAAGGGTCAACACTCAACTGATCTTTTCCCATTTACAAGGCAGAGCAGTTTAATCCATTCCGACTTAAGAAACCTTATAATTTATGTTGTTAAAGATCAAAATCTGACTGAGATGGGCTGAGGTTTTCCATACCAAAACACTTATCAAGCCTTGCCTGGCTTCTCCCTGCTGTTGCAAGACCCAAATCCTCATCGGTTCATGCGGCAGTTTGGGGCTTTTTGGACAAAGGTGTGCCAGGTAGCGTGTGTGATCTGACTGTGTCTTCTTCAGGTGGACTCTCACTACTGCCCCAGCTGCCTGGAAAACATGCCTTCAGCTGAAGCCAAGCTGAAAAAGAACAGGTGAAGTTGTTTTGTGGGGTTTTTTTGGGTTTTTTTTTTTTTTTTTTTTAATGAGGCCTTCCTATTTAAAGCAGTCCCTTCCCATGTGTGTGTGGAACTCTTCAAAAAGTACACGGCTGCTTGTTATGTTTAGGTCTGTTTTGGGGAATAAGTGCCTTTCCATAATGTATCATGTGCTGATCGTGACTTTTGGGGTTTTTTTATGCCCTGGGCTCACGACACAGAGGTGCTCCTGTGACAGCTCCGCTACGCCTTGGCGTTAATGCGATGTTTCTCCTGGTTGTTTGCAGGTGTGCCAACTGCTTTGACTGCCCCTGCTGCATGCACACCCTCTCCACGCGGGCCACGAGCATCCCGGCGCCGCTGCCCGACGACCCGGCCAAGACCACCATGAAGAAAGCTTATTACCTGGCCTGTGGCTTCTGCCGCTGGACTTCCCGCGACGTGGGCATGGCTGACAAGTCTGTCGGTGAGGGAAACTCCTCCTAGGAAAACTCTGCTGTGGCTGGAGACTCCGCTGAAGGAGCTGAGCTGAGTTAGTGGAATATGTGACCCAATTCTGTGCCTGTGTTACCTGATTAGGGAGAAAACTGTCAGTGCTTAATGCAGTGAGCTCTCCCCACGGCTGAGATCTTGTTTGTGTGCTTTGAAGCTGCTCAATCTAACAGCATAAACATCTAATTTATTTTTCCATCACTTTTGTTCGCTTAGACTTATTCCAGAGTTGCTAGTCAGTGTTTGAAGTTAGCTTTTCTCTTCACAAGAGCACTAGAACAAAGCTTTCATCTATTTTTTTTGGTGTGTGAGATGTACAGGAAATATCTGTCAGGCTCCAAAAATGGGGTTGAGCAGGCCAAGCAGATGATCTGACTTCCAGTGTTGATGTGATTGAAAATGGAGCCAAGGACACAGAGACAGCAGCAGCCAGTGATAAGAGACACACCTATAAACACATGTACCTGCTGCTGAAGTGACTTCTGGGTGCTGTCCTGAGTGTCTCTCAGGCAGCATTTGTTTAAAAACACAATCTCAAAGCTGTCAGAGCTCCTTCATTCCAAACCTGCCTGTGCTACACTTTCAGAGGGGTACGTTTGTACAGACATGAACTCAAACAACTGCAGTGCTGGTGTAGCAAAAATAGGGAATGTCATATTTTATAAATAACACCAAGATAGTTGGGTGTGATTTCTGGAAACCTCCTGTGGACTTTGCTTTTTCTCTTCTCTTGTGCAGCGAGTGGTGGCTGGCAGGAGCCGGAGAATCCTCACACACAGAGGGTGAGTGAACAGGGAAGCTGTGCTTGGGCTGGAATGCAACAGCCAGAAAGAACTGTTAGAGTTTCAGGCCCTCTCAATCACTTTTTCTGCATCTGTATAATCCTTCAGATACCAGTTCCAGTTCCTAATCTGCACCTTGACTGAATTCAGTGGAGGGAAGGCCTCTTAGAGGCTCCCCTGAGGATATCGCAGTATAAAATCTCCTTTTGAGAAGAAGCTCAGTTGAAACCAACCTATCTAATGGTGCTGTTGAGGTGAATGTGCTGCGTATGTATGTGAAAGAAAGCTGTTTTCCAATCAAAAGTCTGCCTAGGATCTGGAAAACACGACTGCACCTTTAACCCCCTTCCCTGTTGCCAGTTAGGGCTCCACTCTAAACGTGATCGCCCTCGGGGAGGGGGGAGAAGATGCTAAAGATGCTGTTTGCTCTGCCAATGCAAATTGCTCAGAGTTGGCCACGTGACTCTACTTCATGCAGTCGTGGCGATTCCGTGAACGAAGTCTCAGCTGCTGAATTGCAAAGTGAGAATTGGACCCTCCAACACACATCATTCCCAAGGGAGGGTCAGCGAGACATGTTAAGATACAGCTGGTATTTCCAACAGAGCGAAGCGGGTAGCAGGAACCCCAGCTAGTTCACAAACCAGTGCTGCAGCTGAGCTGAAAGTGCTCCCTGTGCCTTTTTTTTTTTTCTCCCTCCAGATTAACAAACTGGTGGAGTACTACCAGCAGCTGGCTCAGAAGGAGAAGATCGAGCGGGACAGGAAGAAGCTGGTGCGACGCCGCAACTACGTTCCGCTGGCCTTCTCGGTGAGCTGGGCGTGCCCTCCACAGCAGCCTCAGCCCCCAAAATGAGATCACTGGTAGCATGACAGGTGCCCAGCTTTGGCTAATTGAGGAGAACAAGGAGGCTTTCTTTAGGGAGGGATACTTTTGCATTCATTACTGTGTATTATTACATTGTATGACTCTGGTAGTCCTCCCCAGCAGTGTCAGAAGGGTTTTTCCACTCGCCATGCCATGGAATAGGTGCTCCAGCAGTGAAGTGCAGTGCAACTGCGGCCACAGTGCCAGTGGCAGCTCTTTCTCAGGCCAGTTCATCCCACAGCTCAGTGACAGATACATTGGCATTGGCTGACACTCCTCTGCATGAGATCTCTACTGAAGTTAACCTTAAGCCGTGGCTTGAATGACTTGTTTATTGTACCTGGCAGGTAAATGCTCACTTTGTTTAACTGGGTGACTGTGTATGCTTGCTACTTCGATGAATTATGCTTGCTCTGTGCCCTTGCTTGTGTCTTATGGCTGCATTTTTTGTCTCCGTTGCTACCTGCTGCTATTTTGGGGGCTCTCCACAGCAACACACTATACATGTAGTGGTAAGTCTTTTCACAGTTTCTGCTGGTGTTAAAGATCTCATGGTACCAACTGAAGGGGAGTAACAGATCCTACACCCTGCCTCAGGGCCTCTGGCTTAGGTGTGCCTAGAACAAACACAGAGGTGAAGCCTAACCCTTCAAAGGGTAACATTGGCTACGAGAAGTATTCTGTGCTAGTTTAGAAACAGGACAGTGTCTTTGAGTAAGTAATATACACCTGAAAAGCAGTCCTTCACTAACAGTTGTCTGCTTGGCCAAGACAAGTGCCACTAATTAATCATCTCATCCTTGAAAAATCCCCAGAGTAGGCTGATGCTCACATTTCTCATTTGGTGAGAGTTCAGGTTTTCAGCCCTGGCCAGAAGGAAGATGTCTGCCTCCAAGCACCCTGGGTACAGCTCAGCTGTAGAAAGCTGAGGAGTAGCTCAGCTATTCCTGCTGAGGGAGACTTGTAGGTAATGAGGCTTGTAGGAGATTGAACCTTCCAGCTGCTTCAAGTAGTGCTACGGAGCCTTTCAGATGGATGCACAACCACATCAACCCACTTTTCTTTGGCAGCTGAGCTCTCATTCTACACTACTTGACGTGGAGTTGCACTGAAGAAAATATCCAGGGAAAATGTGTCAGTAGTGCAGGCTGGTGATTTGAGGAAGGAGAAAAAAGCTTTAGAAGCAGCAGCCACACACATCTGTCTTTCCCTATCTGCAGTGGAGTGGGAATTGTTTTCTGCTTGCCAACAGTTTAAGCAGAAAAATGTATCTTAGGAGGCATTGAATACCTTTTCCATTTTGCTTTCCTTTGCTTGTACCCCCGTGCTTGTCATGCAGCTCAAAGGATGAGTTTGCAGCAGGTCTTTTTGTCCCGTCAGGAAGCAGGCCCGAAGGGTGACAGTTCCTTTTTTCCTTCTAGGACAAATACGGCCTTGGAACGAGGCTCCAGCGCCAGAGGCCCGGAGCTCCCATCAGTGCCCTCGCTGGACTCTCGTGAGTCTCAGGGCTGGGGTTACCTCTGGGGGAAGGATTGGAGGTGTGGGCAAGAGAGGAGTAAAGCAACTCCAGGAAGATGATAGGCAATTAGCAGCTAGTGAGAGGAGATTTCTCCTTTGGAGCACTGGAGAGGTGTCAGATCCTCAGGCATCTCTGTGCAGCAGCTCCAGGTGTTCTGCTTTCTCCCAAGAGGAACAAGGGACTGCTCACACCCTTGTTGCAGTTACTGCTGTGCAATCTCAGCTCTCACTGCCTTCTGTGCTATCATGCAGTTGCTGCTGTTGCTGGCAGAGTGCACGTGCCCTATTTCATGACTGAGTTGCCCTTTGTTTTTTGCTTTAGCCTGAAAGAAGGAGAAGACCAGAAGGAGATCAAGATTGAGCCAGCTGATGCAGTGGAAGAAGTGGAGCCTCTTCCTGAGGATTACTACACGAGACCAATCAATCTGACAGAAGGTAAAGCCTTAGTATTCTGTCACTTTTTGGCCTTACACTTTGTAACATGGGCAATGCCTACAAGCTTGTGATGTTCCTCGTGACCCAAGTTTCTGGTCATTTTTATGCTGGGATTGAAATACCAAGAAATATTTTTTAAATTGTAGCTTTGAATGCAACCTCATCTTCATGTTGTCAGTGGAAAGCTCAGAGCCAGAAGGCCTGAAGGATTATTTAATTTTCTTTCTGGCCTTAATTTCCGTGTGCATGAAGCATCAACTTTTGGATGGAGAAAAAAGCTGATGTCGTTTTTCAAATAATAGCAGGAAATAAAGAAAGAGCAGCTGCTGGGCAGCCGGAACCAAAAGTGGGCTGTTGAGTAACAATTGCACGTTGCTTTGACATCAGCTTGGAACAGCCTGTGTACACTTGCCAGGTCTTTAGCTGACTCATAAATATAATCCACAAATACTGTAAATTGATCAGTAAGACTTGGTGTGAACAGGATAAAGCAGCAGGTACAGGAGTGATGTAGGTTTCCAGCTGAGCTGGCTCCAAGAAGAAGGGATGGTATTGGTAGTTGTGCAGGCCTACAAAGTCTGCCAGTATCAATTAGTTCCTGAAAGGTTTATGGAAAGGCATAGATTTTGTTGGTGTCCTTTTCTCTGTTGGTATTGTGAGTTTGGTGCTGGTTCCCCACATTTCCCGGGTTCCCCACGTGGAGGGAAAGGCTGCCAGGTGGCTCCCTTGCCTCTTAGGCACTACAGAGGTGGGTAAAGTGCATTTTGAGAGAAGCTCGTGGGAGGTTTTGGCTGCTGGGAGTTTCTTGCTTTGGGAACTATGTTTTCTCTAATTCTACGTGTGAGTCTGAGTTATGCAAACTCATTGTAAGAAGCTGGGTATTGTACTCGTGCAGCACCCAGCTGTGAGGGTAACAAAGCTGTGAGACTCATTTGCTTTGCTGAGGGGAAAGAACTATGATTCTAGATGATTACAAAACTCTTGTTCCCATCCCAGAAGATGTGGATCCCTTGTTTCTCCTGGGCTAGCTGATGTTGCTCTCGTGTTACTATGTCCAGGCAGGGCAGCCCTTTAGTCAGCTTTTGCCTTTCTGTTTATTTCTAGAAATGCGATATTTGCCAGTGCCTTCTGAATTACAGGGCGCAGGGTGAAATTGGCTGTCTTAGAGACGCTGGCAGGTCCCCCCACAATGCGAGAACGTAGAATCCAGCTCGAGTTTCAGTTCCTGAGACGTTTCTTTGTCTTGCTTTCTGTTGCTTTCCCAGTGACCACTCTGCGCCAGCGCCTGCTGCAGCCGGACTTCCAACCCATCTGCGCTTCCCAGCTCTACCCACGGCACAAGCACCTCCTGATCAAACGCTCGCTGCGCTGCCGGGTAGGCAGCTCGACCCCGAGAAGGGCCTTCTCCAGCCTCTCAGGACTGGGGTGCAGGGAAACGGGCTGTTTCTTTTTTTAAAAGAAATGGCTCAAATGCTGCCGGGCATCGGGAGCTCTCAGCCGAGTTAGCAGTAGCAGCGCTGCGGGGGTGAGGGAGGCTGCCCCTGTTGTGGAAGGGGGACAGACAGAGGTGGGTAAAGATACAAAGGTGGTTTGTGCTAGA
This sequence comes from Regulus satrapa, assembly GCA_013396955.1. Classification (NCBI taxonomy): domain Eukaryota; kingdom Metazoa; phylum Chordata; class Aves; order Passeriformes; family Regulidae; genus Regulus; species Regulus satrapa. The sequence continues at coordinate 6,518 of VWZN01006320.1, forward strand.
GCCCTGCCTAGCCGAGGAGTCAGAGAAGACTGCCAGGACAGTAGAAATGTAAAGATGTTTGCTGTTGCTAAAGACAAAAGTCAACAAACAAAATATTAGGGAGAGGCGGTGGGGAATACTGAAGATGTCACTAGAGTGAAGGCAGGAAGAGTATTTCAGAGAAGATTCAGAGATCTGGGAAGTGAAGACAAGCAAGAGTTAAATCCAAGTTCTGCTGTTGGCTTTCTACATGACCTTTACTACATGATTTGTTTTCTCAGTCACACAAGGTTATTTATTTAGTTCCTAAAGTAATAGAGCAATATTCTTGTAAGTATTTAAGATGCAGAATGCTTTGCAAATGCAGTATATTTTCTCAGAAATAAGTAATGTCAAGCTGACCCTTGAATTGAGGAGTAGCCTATGAGGAGGTCAGGACTGGTGGCTGTTTCATTTTTTAATGGATTCTGGAGCATAGGTCAGAGGGCTTGCAGTTATTTGTGCTGCAGTCAGAGGCCAGGTGTTTTGTTCAAGACTGATTCCAAGCCTTGTGTTTCTGAGGGTTGCACTGGCAGTGCTGGGTATGACATTCTGGAGTGTCAATAGCTGAACACATTGATGGCTACATGCACCCAGGTAGTTTTTATGTGCTGTGCTGGAGGCTGGAATGCCATGGCTGGTGACACAGCACTTGTGGCTCTGATTCTTTGGTGTGTGACTGCACACTGTCTTTTGGTGCTGACTTAAATACCTTTCTCTCTAGAAATGTGAACATAACCTGAGCAAACCAGAATTCAATCCAACATCTATCAAATTCAAGATCCAGCTGGTTGCTGTGTAAGTAAGAAATGGGGACTGGGGACAACAATTTCCCTGTTCATGCTTAGTTACTGCCTTCTATTTTAATTTCCTTTGACCTCCTGTGGGATTGTGTCATCCCTAAGGATGGTGTAACCACCTTTTTAAATATATTTACCTTATCTGTAATAGGTTTGCTTGCTGATCTACTAAAGATTTCAGCAGTTTGACAAAAACACTGCATGCTGTGCCAGCCCCAGACTGTAGCAGGGGTTTGTAGGATTAGGGTTATACAGCAGAAGGACACTTCATTTTTCCTTTTAGGAAAGCTCTAATAGCTTTACAGATAGCAACACAGTCCCTCACAGTCATTTGCTCTGTTATTTTGCAGTAACTATATCCCTGAAGTGAGAATCATGTCTATTCCCAACCTGCGCTACATGAAGGTCAGTAGCTTTTCCAGAAATGTTTTAGGCTGAGCCATAGCCAGGAGCTGGGAATGTGGGATCTTTTTGGAGGATGACATGGTGCGATGAGTCTTCTCTGAGGGCTCCATTTAGAGGGTGCAGGGCTTAAGGGAGTGACCAGAATAACACTGCCTGTACTTGTCACTGCAGCAGTAGATTGCTGTGCAGTGTCACATCTGGCACCACAAGCACTGGCCAATGTCTGAAGAATAAAAGGTGTGGAATTGGGATCTCAGCTAGACTCCCAAAATAAGCGTTCCTTAAATTAGGAGTTCTGCGTGGCACTGTGGCACTGGTACCTTTCTTGTGGCCGGGGGGTGGTCGCTGTCCATCCATTGAGAGGATGTGATGCCATTTTTGAATGCGTTGGTCAGTCAGAGAAGTTGCAGGTGATTACACTAACAGTGAATTTTAGCACAATTGCTTCTTGAACTGCCGTTCCTGAATCTCCCCAGGAGAGCCAAGTCCTTCTGACTCTGACTAATCCTGTGGAGAACGTCACACATGTCACATTGCTGGAGTGTGAGGAGGGAGACCCTGATAACATCAACAGCACTGCCAAGGTATTGATTGTTCCCTTCTGCTGTGTAAGCCCAAGCCTCTTCCAGGGTTTGCCACTCCCATTTGTCCTTCCACAGGCCACACTTTTCATATGTCCTTCAACCTCTGCCAACTGTGCTACGTTTCCCTCCTTGGAGCTTAAATGAGTCACCAATGTAAACAGCAGCTCTTGATGTATTTTGAAATTGCGTCTGTTCATTCAGATATCCAAAACCCAAGGGAGAAATGTGTAATTTCACTGGCAGGGTGGCATTCCGGAGGTCCTGGAGCAGAGAAAAGCTGAGGATGAATCACTTTTCTCTCAAACTGCACTGAAGCAGACCTCAGAAGAGGAGAGCCCTCTCCTGCTTGCAGTGTAGCTGGTGATCAGTGCTGAAAGGCTTTTGTCTCCGTGCTCTGTTTCAGGTGGCAGTTCCTCCCAAGGAGCTTGTTCTGGCTGGCAAAGATGCTGCAGCAGAATACGATGAGCTGGCAGAGCCTCAAGACTTCCAGGATGACCCTGAGTGAGTGTCCTGGGGGGATCCTCTCCCATAAAAACTTAGCTCTTGGAGTAACTCACTCTCTTCCTGTCTGTCTTCAGTGCGGTTTATGTTCCTCTGAGGGCATTGTTCCACTTGGAACAATGCTTTGAGGACTTGGCTGACCCGGTGTTCCTCTGTGTTCTGCCTCGCAGCGTCATTGCCTTCAGAAAAGCCAATAAGGTGGGAGTTTTCATCAAGGTCACCCCGCAGAAAGAAGAGGGCGAAGTGACCGTGAGTTTCAAGATGAAGCACGAGTTCAAAAACCTCACGGCTCCCATCCGGCCCAGCGAGGAGGGCGACCACACCTCCGAGGTGATCTGGCTCACCCATCACGTGGAGCTCAGCCTGGGGCCCGTGCTCCCGTAGCGGCTCCCAGCGCTTCTCCCGACGGCTGGATGGACTGGCACCCTGAGAAAGCACCCGGTGAAAGCTTCTGCCAGAGCTCCTTTGTGATGTGTGGGTGTGCCACGGGCCCGGCCGGCCGCCAGGAGGGGGCTGAGGCTGCCGTGGTTTGGGCTGCTTTGTTCTCTCTCCCCTTGTCGTAGTGCCCACTAACCACCACTCCCAATTCCCCTCACCGCCACAGGCTAGAGTCACTTGCAGCACGTGTTAGAGCACAGAGAGATATCTTCCTCCAGGTTTGCACTGAATTTGGCTTTATCAGCAGATAATTAGGGCTGAATCTGGATTTATCAGCAGGAAAGAACCCATACTGGTTTTTTTCTCCATGCCAGCCCACAAACCTGATGTTCCATACCCAATAATGAACAACTTCTCTCTCACACAGAGCAGTGCCCTTCCCAAACACACATTTTAAGGCGTGTCCCTGCCTTCTGCATTCTGGCAAGTTACTGCCAGCAGCACGATCTTTTCTTTTGGTTTTCTGCTTCCTCATAGGATACCTCAACTGTGGGGGCTGGGTTGTAGAGCCCTGCCCCTCTGGCATATGTAGCTTGCTTAGCCGAGGTGGCAGAGGTGTTTTCACAAAGGAGTTGATCAGTTTGCCTTTAAACTTTAAACATAGTGTACTGTAGTGTTCATGGATCTGACTGGCAACCGAGCCTGCGCTCAGCCCGCTGCATCTCAGCAGGATCTACTGCAGGCTGGGAATTCACGTTCTGCTGCAGCTCTTGGCTGAGGCAGGAATGCTCTGGAGAGGCAGCGATGCTCCAGAGAGGCTGCCTGGCAGATTTCAGCTCAATAAATGTTGTGTTGCTAGGGGTTGTAGCGATGAGGGTATGAAACCTGGAGAGTTAAGATTAGTTCTGGTAATTATAAAGCGACAGCGCTGATTTGGGTTCATAATCTTTGTTTTTCCAGTCGGGGGGGGGTGGGAGGGAGGTGTAAACTCATTAGATGTTAACTACACACAGTGTACCAGAAGGTCATTTACCCGGGCTGTAATTTGGCTGCAGTCCAAGCTAAAATGGGTGATTAAGAGCTGTGTAGCCAGGAGACTGAATTCCCAGTAAGTGCATGGCTAGTGCAGGCAGGTGAGATGGCTCTTCCTGCAGAGCATTCCCACTTCAGACGTTGACCCGCGTTAAACATTTCTGAGGGGCTCTGACGTGCTGCTGCTGTGCTGGGAAAGGTTTGAACACCAGCCAGCCACGGCCCTGTCACTCCAGGTGCTTGTCCCGTGGCTCTGCCAGCCTGGATCTGCAAATCCTCTGCACGGAGGGGCAGGATGAGGCCGCCTGCTCTGGGGGAGCTGGGTGCGGCACCCCAAAACATCTCCCTCAGCACAAGGAACCCACCGCGGTGCGCTGGAGGGGCTCCCAGCTCCCGGCCCCGCGGGTCTCGGAGCAAGGCATCGCGTTTACAGCTCTGTGTAGGTGACACACAGACGTACAGCATGAGTTTGAGACTTGTAGTGAGTAGTTAATGTGTAGTGCTAGCGCCTGCTGCGGCTTTCCCTGTCCGGATAATGAAGCACTTCACCTCTGGCCACAGCTCCTCCTGTTCGCGAGCCAGAACAGCTCAACGTGACCACAGAAAGAGCTCCCCAGGCCCAAGCCCTGAGCTGGGCTGGGGTTTGCCGCAGGCAGGGCGCCTTTCTCCCGGGAGTCCAGGCGGCTCTGAGCTCTGCTGAGCCCGGCCAGCTCCTCTCCCCTCCCTGCCGGCCATAGAAAGGTGTTGATGTGTCCCTGCCTCTGTCCCCGCTCCCTCACAGGCGCCTCTTTGCCTTACGCTTGACGTCGTGTAGTGACCTTCAATAAAACACACGTGGCTCTCGGATGCTTTGCGCTGGCTCTTATTCCAAAACAAACATTATTTAATTTAAATAAAATCAAAAGCGCGGCTCCCCCAATGGTCTCTCCCTCCCTCCCTCCCTCCCCCCGTCTCCTTGCCCGTGGTCTCGCCCAGCGGCCGCCGCGCTATGAC
>VWZN01006320.1:40679-50881 GCA_013396955.1 Regulus satrapa
AGCCCGGGGCACCCCCTTACCCAGCTCCCCGCATCCCCTTCCCAGGCCGGGGCGTGCCCTTATCCCACTCTGGGGCATCCCTCTCTCCCAGCCCGGCACTTTTAGAATGGGGCATCCTCTTTCCCACCCCCTTACCCAGCCCTTCACTCTTTTTCTCTCCCCTCCCCGCTGCACCTTACGTTTCAGGCGCTGCTGGGGGTGTGGGGCCTCCCCTTTCCGCAGGTTTCCCCAGTGCCTAAAGCTTTGAGGCATTTGGAGGGAGGCAGAAATCCAAACACAAAGGTGTCACTGCTCTGGGGACCTCCTGGAAACAAGCCCGACTCCCCTCTGCTAAGGGTGGTCTGCTCCCAGTCACCAGGGAAACACAGTCCTGGGCAAGAGGGGACAGCCAGCATCACCCCCAGCTCCACCACCCCGCTGGGGCTGCAGAGCTCCCTGGCTGCGGGCGAGGCCGGCCTCACCCCCTTCCCATGCCTGTCCACACCTCAGGATGGGCTCTTGGCTTGCTTTTTTGCCTTTCTAATTTCCTGTCTTCCTGCCCCTCTGTGCTTTTTTGTGCTTTCCTGGTTTTTGAGGGAGCCTGGCGCTGGCTCTGCAGCCCCCAGGGAGTGAAACCTTCCGTTTATTTGCACACCAGACAGAGAAACCAGTCCTGCCTCCTGCATCTCCCAGCCGCTGTCTCTACCCGGGGCTCCTGAGCTCCCCAGCCTGCCCTGAGAGGTGCCAACCAGCCCGGGCCGCCGCGCCAGATATTTGAGAGCAGCCAGCCTGGCCTTGGGCTGCTGGATGGGGACCAAAGGGGCACCTGGGACCCGCCTGGGTGGGTCCACGCAGCTCAAGGTGGGGCACACGTTTGGCTCCCAAGGCCAGCCCTGCACCACTCTGGGTGTGGATGGATGCACCCTCTTCTCCTGAAGAAGCTGGAAGAGGTGGGGTTCCTGTACCACTAGACAGCTAAAGAGAAGAGGAGCACATCCCTGACACTCCCCCCAGGGATGCTGCTGCACACAGCCTGCTGCAGGAACAGCCCTCGTGCCACTTGTGAGGGCACCTGCCCTTTCCTCTCGCCTGCACTGAACCAAACCTCCCCTTCCCAAAGTCTTCCAGGCTTTTTGCAAGGTCCCAGAGCTGCTCCCGGCTCTCAGGACCCTCAGTGACATCCTGCCTGGAGGCTCTGGAAAGTCTGACAGGTCCTGCAGGCAGTGGCTGGTGGTGATCTCACTTGGAGGGGGAGGAAGCGGGACAGACAAACTCTTTCCAACAAACCTGTTGAGTTACTTTAAAATTCCAGGCTGGCAGCAAAAGTGCTGGATGGCGGCGCGGATTAGGAAAATGCTGAGCCTGGACAGAGTCAGGCCTGACCTTTCCCCACCGCTGATCTGCCATCCCGGAGCAGTGAGAAATGGGAAGACTATTTGGGTCCATCTGGTTTGTGTGCTGAGCCCTGAAACACGATGCTGCTGGGGCAGCTGTGAGCCAAAGGGCTTGGCTGAGCTCCCCAGGCCGTGTCCCATCCAGGAGCCGCTGGCTTTGAGGATGCCTGACACTGCAAAAAGGCGGGGAGTGGATTCTGGACACCGGGGTGATGCCAAGCATCCCCAGTGGGTCCCACCCCATCCCACCCAGTCCCGGGGGCTGCCTTGGGAAAACCAGGCCCTGAGCTGAGCTGCAGATCCAATAACACCATCCAGAGGGGACAGGGACACACCTGCCTTGGCGCTGGGTCCGGTGAGGGAACAGCTGGACAGGAGCTAAACAGAAAGGAGGGTGGAAGCGGGGTTTAAAAATGGGTCCGATGCCTGTAAGAGGATGGGTTCTGTGGGAGCATCTCCCACAGGGAGGTGGGGCATTCCAGGCATGGCAGCAGCCCCAGTAACCCTAAATATGGACCTGTGTTTGTGGCTGAAGGGGCAGCCATGGGCAGAGAGGAATAGCTGTGGCACGGGGCATGACATGAGGCGATGGCAGAGAGCATTGTCAGAACCAACCAGCCTGAAATAAAGTGCTTAGTATTTAAACCAGGAGCTGACAAAAATGGCCCAAAGGCATGTGAGGGATGCTTGGCCATCCCCAGTCAGGGGAAGAGAGGTGTCCCTGTCCCAGACAGTGCAACAGGAGCTGGTCCTGGTCACTCTTGGGCAGGATCCCGAGCCCCATGGCCAGGGTGAGGCCTGGGGAGTCCATCCTGTTCATGCCCTGCTTAGGGATGGGCTGAGTTCCTGGAGACAGTGGGAACATGGCTGCTGCCTTCCCACCCCCCCTCCCGAGAAAAGCCACAGATTCCTCCTTATTTTTAAGGCCAGAGAGATCATCTCAAGCTAAATTAGTCCCAGCAGCTCCGCTGGAAGCCTGGGACCTCTAACTTAGGGGAAATCCCATCCTGGGAAGAGCTGGGTGTTCTCACCAGGACCACAGTAGTGCCTTTCGGGGGATACAGTGGCCAAAGGGGGTTTCTCTTACCTGTTTTCCTTGGCTCAAAGTCAGGGTTGATGAGGACCCGTTGGATCTTCACCACTTTCCACTCCTGGCTGGGGTTGCCTGTGGGGCTGTCTGCTGCTGGGGGCAGCTCTGGGGCAGAGCCAGGGCACTCGGGGGGGGCTGCAGGCTCCTCTGCCAAGGCCAGGCTGCTGCCGTTCAACGGGGTTTGTGGTGCATCCCCATTGAGCCCCTTGGGGTCCCTCTGGCAGCTCCCACTTGATTTCCCTCCCAGCAGTCCCGTCTGTGGCTCGTGCTCTCCTAGCTCAGAGGCTGGAGCGTCCCAGAGCCGATGGCAGCTCTGCCCCCCTCTGCTCCCCCTCTCCTGCCAACAGCCTCTGTCCCCCTCAGTGTCCCCTTTGGCTGTGCCACAGACACTGGGGGGCTGCTCAGCCTTGCCAGGCAGGGGAGTGGGCTGGGGGTGGAGGCAGAACTGCTGGAGCCTTGTCCTCAGCATCTTTCTTCACTGATGTCCTTCACCGGCGCTCCAGGGGCTTTCCAAACAGCTCTGCATGGCCCGGGGGATGGATCCTCCCTCAGAGAACGAGAGGGAGAGCAGCCACGTGCCTGGCACGAGCTCAGCTTTGCTATTCTTGCAGGCAGGAAGAGCAGGCACGATGCCACTGGAGCAGGCAGGTGTTGGAGACCCAAATGGAAGGATGTGTCCAGGGGAGGCAGGCTAGCAAGGAGGATTTGCAGGAATTTCTCTTTTCCAGGCAAAGGAGCAGCATTCAAGGACCTGTGTAAAGGGAAGGAGGAGTGTTGAGGATGCTTGTGCTTGCACTGATGGCCACGGAGCAGCTCCAGCACCACTTCCCATGAGGAGGGACCCCCTGAGATGCAAAGCCCATTTGGAAATGCCCCAACACCGTGCTCACCACCCCAGCACCTTCGTCCATCCGTCCTCACCCTGGATGAGCACCCACGGCAGAGCCCTGTGCCCCGCTCCCCTCGCTCTGTCAGCCCAGACGAGCCGTGGGCACCCCTGTTAGGGGTGAGCCTGGGGCTCCACTGGAGCTGGGGGTGCTCAGCAAAGAAGTGAATCCCCGAGGATGTTGCTCAGGGTTATCAGGAACAAAAAAAGGAAAATTTCCAGCATGCAGCTCAACTGTGTTTAACCATTGAGTGACTCATGCGGCGTCAGGACAAGCGCAGACAGACCCACTTCCCTCCTGCCAAGCATAAATCCTGCTGGGATGACGAACCCACGCAGCAACACAGACAAGCTATCAGCTGGGAGAGGGGGATGTCATCACTCCCAGGGCAGGATATGGGTTATAGTGTACGGAAATTCCTGTGAGTCCCTCGCTCGCACAGCATCACCCAGCCCTGCTCACGGCAGGGCTGATCCCGGGGAAGCGTCTCCTGGGAGACCCACAGCACCCACAGCACATGGGCCGTGATGGATTTCCCAAGCTAACAGCCAGCTGAGGTGTAAAAGGGGCTCCTGCTCATCCCAAACCCCTCCCTGAGTTATTGTGAAGTCTTTCAGTGAAATAAGAAAAAGCACCAGGGTCAACATCGCAGATTAATCTCTGGCAGGAATACACCCTGCCGCTTCCTCGAGGCTCACACAGCTTCTCTGCAAAACTTTTCCTGTCCTTAGCAAGGTTATTTTGGAAAATAAGGCAGATTAGAAAGCAGGCACTCGGGCATTTCCCAAACACAAGGCTGCATTTTTTGGAGAACGCCCAACGGAAATCTTCTGCCCTTTCTGAAATCTTTCCTCCTGCCTCTCTCTGCTGCAATTATTCAGCACAGATTTGCGAAGAGAACCTGAGGAGAAAATGCCAATGTTTCTCTCTGAAAAAGAAATTTCACCCTCCCCTTTACGCAATTTGGGGGATCAATAGTTGCAGGAAGCCACCCACATCTTTCCTTAGAAACATGGCAAGTTGTTGGAGCTGGAGGGAGCTGGCTTATCTCAAATGAGGATAAAGAGAAAGCTGCCAAAAATAGCCCCAGCCCAGCCTGTGTCAGCACAGAACCTCTCAGGGTGGATCTGCATCTCCCCACTCCCATTCCCTCGCCCTTCCCTGGGGAGCAGGTTTCTGGGCTAGCACAACCCATGTCCATCCTACACCGGAGCTGCCTTGCCAACTTTCTGGGGGAGCCGGCACCTCCCTGAAAACCACCTGCCAGAGCCGCCCCCTTCCAGCCGGGAGCGCTTTCCACGCTCGGGCATCTCCTGGCAGCGACGCCCACGGCGCCGGTGTTCCCCAGGCAAACCAACCCTTCCTCGGAGAGACCCGAGCAGTGGCGTTCCCCGAGGACACACAGCTGGGACGGGCCGCCCACAGCACCGAAACACCGACTGGCAGTGGAGAGCAGCCTCCCTCGCCCCGGGAAACAGCTCCCGGGCTCTACCAGCAGCACAGGAGGGGACTATTCGTGAGTAGCGTGGATCTGTAGCAAGAGCTGCCGGGCTGATCCCGTCTGTTGGAACACCAGCCAGGTGGGATGTGTATATACGCCTCGGGTGCGTCACTGCGCTGGCAAGAGCAAGCAGCAGCCACAAAACCGGGCTGAGGCAGCCCCCACCTGCAAACAGGGGCTGGAAAGAGGGGTGAGAGTCGTTTCAGGCACCGTTTCAGGGGTGCAGCTGCAGAAGACACCTAAACAGGGCACCAGGGCCCAACTCATATTCCCAAGGAGCAGCTGCTCACCGTGCCCGTCTGAGAGGCTCCTCACGCTTCCTGATGGCAACAAGTCCCTAGGAGAAGCTGCAAAATGGTGCTGGGGAGGGAATAACAACAACAACAACAAATCCTTCAATTCACAAAGTGCTGAAATCTGGCAACAAGGAGACCTTTTGCTCAACTTCTCTTCCTGCCCACTCGCTGGCGAGTGATGCACAGCCCCCCCACCTGCCTTTCTCACACCCTGTCACCCTCCCCCCCCAACCCCCCCCGCTATTGAAAAAAGGAAAACTAAAGTTAACTTTCCACATCCCACACAAATATTTTTGGCAGGCGTTGCTGGCATTCAGGCTGCTGAGCCCGGGGGAGACGAGGTCTGCAGAAAGTCTTCGTCTCCATCTGCTCCTGGCACCCGGCTGGGGGTCCGGGGTGCCTGGGCTGGTCTGTCCCAGCCACAGCGCCGGGGCGGGAGGTGGCACAGCTGTAAAAAATGGGGAGCACCTCCAGGACACCGCCAGTGGCCCAGCCACGGGAGTGCCACGAAGTGGGGGGGACAGATTCACACCCAAACTTTGGCTCTGTCCTCGCTTTCCCGTGTTGTTCTCAGCCACATCCCTGCCCCGCGCTGGGTTTTCATCACCGTGAACCCAGCCGGGGAGGGCTGCGAGAGCTGTCCCCAGCCCAGCGGGGCTCTCGGGTTTCCCCGGGTCAGGCAGCGGGTCGCTGTCACTCAGGCAGGACCCTGCTGCCCAGACTTGCAGTCCCCAGCTCCAGTCACAAGATCAGCCCGGTCCCTTTCCAAAATAGCCCAGCCGCCACGTATACATCTGGGGAGCTTTACACCTCCCGTGTGCCAGCGGCTGAATGTCCCCTCGGGCGGGCTGGTCACCGTCCTGCCCCACGTGGAGCCTTCTTCCCGTGGCCCTTTCCCTCAGGAGCCTGGCTGGCTGCACCCCCAAGGGCAGCCCCGCATCCCTGAGGGTCTGAAAGGGACACATCGCCCCGGCCGACACCGGGGACACCTCGGCTGTCACCCGCAGCGTTTGGCCGCCCTGTGCGCAGACACTCTCCCATCTGCTGCGACCCCACAGCCCTCCCCGCTCCCTGGATGCTGTGTGTGTGCCGGGGAAGGCGCAGCCGAGCTGCCTGGGGGGTGATCTCTCCTCGCTAAACCCCACTGCTAAACCCAAAGCCCTGCACGGCTGGGGCCGGTGTGGTGTCACCTGCGCCCCTCGGATATCCTGACGGGAGAGCAAGGCTGCTCACAGCCAGAAGGGGATGGCAGCAGCAGGGGCACAGCTGGGCTGGGCAGGATGGAGGGGGGGAAGCCTTCTCTGACAGGCTCCAGTGCTCAGGGGAAGGGGCACAAGGAAAGTGGGATGGATGCGAGCGTTTCCCTTGGGGTGACTGCTCCCTGAGGAGCCATCCCTGGGCAGGCATGGCTACGGCCTGGCTCCTGCAGGCGAGGCCAGGGCTGGCAGGCACAGCAGCCGGCAGCGTGCTGGGGAAAACAAAAGCCTTTTTGCAGCGCTGATTTACTACCTTGAGGGAAACCGGGATGGAAAAAACAACATTCCTGAATGCCTGTCCCCGTGCAACCCCTGCGGACCCCAGCACCCCAGCCTGCCTGTGGGGACACGGGCTGCTGGTCCCGGCAGGTGGGTGCCCCGTGCCCTCAATCCCTGCCCGCAGCTGGTGGGGAGAGGCAGCAGAAGGAATGCTGGGGATAGGCACAGGGAGCCAGGGGAGCTGTCGTATTAAGCAGCAAACGCAGCAAGGGAGGAGGAGGATGACAGTGGCATCCTGGCCAGCTGGACCATGTCCCCTCCCTCTGCACCCCACGCTGGAAGGAAGGGCTGGATGTGGGCTGATCGTATCCCTCTGAACTGCTGCAGGGCTCCTCACGCCAGCCCTGGGCTTGTCCCTCCGGGTTCAGGGAGAAGAGGAGCTCTCCTGGGTAGCTCCCCTGGGAGCAGAGACTCCCCTGCACTGAGGAGGGCTGGGCAGCAGGATGGGGAGCTGAGGAAGGGGATGCTGGCCCCTTGGAGGTGCAGGCTGGGCTGGACTCAGGGTGAAATGTATTTTTTGCCCCGGCACAGCCATCCCAAGCCAGCCCCAGAGGGTGCTTGTCCCACTCTGCCACCCCCATGGGGATTTTGGTCAGGTTTTGGTGCTCAGCCCACCCACCCCCCTCCTCCCACTGCTCAGCCCACGTTCCAGCCCCAGTCTGGGGGGCTCCAAGAAACCCTGATGCTCCATGGGGACTTGCATCTGTCAAACATCAGTCTGTGCACTCCAGCCAAGCAGCACCGATGCTGCTCTGCCCTCCTGGCTGGGTTCAGGAGTGAGTCCCCCCCTTCCTGTCATCCCTAAGGGATCCATCTGACCCGGGGGTCCCAAGCAGACAATCCTGGCAGCTGACTGCATGACAGCCCCACGCAGGTCCCAGCCTGTCCTGCCCTCTGCTCAGCTTGAACCCTGACCCCAGCTCCAGCTGCTGCATTCCAGGGAATGAGGACAGCCCCAGTCTGGCTCCTACAGCTGCCTCGAGCCCTTCTCAGTGCAGTTTTGGGGAGTGAAGTAGCAGATTTGCCATTTTTGTCCCACCAGCTCAGCCTCATGCAAACCCAAGGTGCCACCGGGGGCTGCCACCCCCAGGGACCTCTGGCCCCCGGGACAGAGGGTGCTGGGCTGGACTCTCAGCAGATCACTACGGGAAGCCAGGGATGAAACTGCAGCTCAGCCTTTTCAAAGCTCAAATGAAATGTAAAGCCAGAGAGGTCCAAGAGAGAAGATGAACTGAAAAATCAAGGTCTGGCCAGTGTGGCACAGCTGTCCCCAGAACCACGGCTGCAAAGCGAGCTGGACTGGCAGCTTTTGGCTCCACACAGCCCTGTCTGCCCGGGGCAGCTCACCTTCATCCCCCATGCTGCAGGAACGTCCCGGCTGTGCAGCCATGGGCTCTCTGGCACAGCAGGTCCCACACCCAAATTTCCCCTCAGAGCTCGGGCAGCAGCTGCCAGAGGGAGGGAAGGGAGGGAGGGCTGGCACAGTGGCGCCTTCACGCATTTCCCAAGCAATACCAGTGCTCATTTCCTGGGAGAGGAATGAAGGAACTCTCACTAAACAAAATCCTCCTCCTGGAGGTGAGCGCTGTGGGGAGGGGGTCACCCCTGGATATCAGATGCCTGTTGGTGGTTGTGCCAAAAACCGTGTTGGGTGGGGAGGACAGCTCAGCCTCTGCAGTGGGGTTGGGGTTCACCCTGCAGTGGGGCTGGAACTCATCCCACAGCCATGGAATGAGTGGGATGAACTTTCTGGCAGTGGAATTATGGCTCATCCTGCAGTCCCGCAGGCCCCAGGGAGCTCAGCCTCAGCAGACACAAAGCACAAGACAGCAACTAAGCAGAAAACCCCACAGGGGCTCGAAAATCCAGTTTAAACAACCTCTGAGCTTTCAGGGCTGCCTGAGCTGGGACAACAGACAGCCTGAGCATCTCAAGTCCCCAGGGTCCAAACCAGGCTGCAAAATTTCCCAGGTAATCCTGGGGGCTGGCACAGCCACTGCTGGATTTCACAGCCGTGTTTGACATTGTCACAACCCTGCCCAGCTCCTCCTGAACAGACAAACGAGGGGCTGTGACCTGGGGCTGTCAGGACAGGGCGTGCGACCTGCCAGCACCGAGGTCCAAGGTCAGTAGCAGACCTGACAGCTCAGCCACGGTTTGCTGAGCCCCACGGCTCTGTCCTCCCCACTGTGACTCCCCACCGTTGCCTCCAGGCATCCCTGAAGCCCTAAAGCTCCCCGAAGAACAGAATTGTGCTGCTAAGAAACAGGGAGCAGCTCCCTGCTGCCTCTCAAACCTGCAGCCCTGGGCAGTGTCCTGGCCACCAGCTCTGATCCCAGGGGGGCAGGATGGGGTGAGATGGGTGTACACAGCCTGGAGATGGGTGCACGTGTGTGCTCAACTGCCGGGACCAGGATAAAGGACATTTGAACAGCACAGTGACGGAGTGCACACAAGCACAGGGTTTGGCCCCTCTGAGCCCCACGGGCAGCGCTCGGGTCTGTCCATGGGAAACAAAGAGCATCCCAGGGAAGGGAGTGTTTTCTTTCCAGACCAGGAAAGCAGCCAAACCCCAGCACATGCCCATTCCCAGGCCTTGGCCCCAGCGGCACAGCAGGCTGGTGGCCTTGGGACATGAGGTCCTTTCCCATCCAGCTCGCCCAAGGCTGAGAGCCTGGCCAGTCCAGGCGAGGCAGGAGAGCAGCTCTGCTCCCCGAGGCCAGGGCACGACCACCAGCTCGCTCCTCACGGGGTTCCCAAGCCTTTGGGATGGGGCTGTGTGTGTGTGTGTGTGTGTGCTCAGGGGTCTGGCTCTCCTTCTGGCAGAGCCGCTCGTGCAGTAGGAATAAACATGCCGAGGACACATCCAAGCCAGTGCAAACAGCCCCTGACCGAGCTGCTCTCTCCCAACACTCTGTTTTTCTTTCTCTGCTTTTCCTCTCCTCTCTTAACCCCTTCAGGAGCCCGAGGGACCTGTGCCGGCAGCCCTAGGAGCTGCTGGAGCCAAACCCCATGAAACCCTGGGAGTCTGACCACGAGGAAGGGCTGGGACACCAATGAGCTTCCAGGGTCCTCCCAGGGCACAGGGCTGGTTTTGCTGCCCTCACGTCCCCTGGCTGTCGTTCCCCTCCCTCTTCTTCTTCTTCTCCCCTCTCTTTCTCCCCTCCACAGCTCATCCTTCTTCCCAACAGCTCCGGAGGACCCCCGGGAAAAGGGCTGCTCCCCCTTCCAGCGCCCAGCTCACCGAGCCAAGCACAGGCTGGAGCTGGCAGGGGGGCACCTCATTGTGGGCAGGGCAGAGGAGCCAGGAGACAGCCGCGCTGAGGAAAGCCCTCCGGGGAAATCCACCTCCACCCTCCGCTCTGCCGGGAGCCCCCTCCATCCCGGGGGATGGAGGCACGGCTCTGTCCCCACGGTCACCGAGAGCCGTGCCCAGCCAGCATCCCGCCGGGATGGCCACGGAGCCCAGGGCACCTCTGGCGACCCGGGGGATGCTCGCACTCGCCACGCTCACCTCCTT
>VWZN01006320.1:57573-82344 GCA_013396955.1 Regulus satrapa
GCCCAGGGAAGCGACCCTGGTGGCAGCCAGGACTGGGGGTCCGGCTCGCCGTGCGGCTCCTCACCCCCTCCTCCTGCAATCCCAGCCGGACACAGGGCAGGGTGGAGGGGATGTCCTGCATGGAAGGAACGTGGGGGGAAGCACGCTGGCAAAGCCCGGGGAGGGCAGGTGGAGGGAGGCGGCAGGGAGGAACGAGGGGGAGGAAGGAGTCGGGGGGTGATCCCAGCACACCGGGGTGGTCGGCAGGACTGGGCTGCTCGAGCCTGGGAAGATGGGAGCTGAGATGGGCTCTGTGCCACGCTGAGCCCCCAGAGAGAGCAGAGAGGACACCCCGGAGCATCCTCCCCTGCCCGGCCCGGCGCTGGACCCACGGCACAGCTCTCCAAGCCCCGGGGGCCCCGGCAGCCGCGACCCCCATGATGCGCGGGGAGGCTCCAGCGATGAAACTCAACCCAGATGTGCAACAGTGGAAACCCTTTAACATTTCCCTGCTCTGTGCCTGGAGCTGGAAAGCCACTCCAACAGCTCTGGCTCCTGAGTTTCTCCTCACTTGCCAAGTGTGCCCCGAAAAGGAGCTGCAGATGCTGTCCCAGGGAGGAACCAGCACAGGGACCCACGGGGGATGCTTCAGCAGCTCCGGGCAGTGCCCGGATCACGGGGGAAAGCAGCAACCTGAAAGCACCAGCAAACAAACAGCACCGAGCCCCCAAGGATAAGTATGAAAATGGTTGAGAACTACAGACTGTGTGGGCTGAGTTCCACCCCCACAGCAGTCCCAGCCCCTTGGCAGCGGGAATGTGCTGGTACCAGCATGGGATTTGCCTCTCCGTGAGCTCAGACAAGTTTCGTCTGCATTGACGTGGCCAGAAGCTGGATTCACTCAAGGAAAAGTTGCCAGGACAGCCAGAATCCCACACATCTCATCACCCTTTGCCCCCCTCAGAGTCCAGAGCCTTGTTTAGCATCTGCCTTCACTTTTCTTTAGGGCTCAGCATCGCCTCACAGCCCTTCCTCCTCCTCAGCCTCCTGACATGAGAGGACACCCCAGCCTGCCTCCCAGCCTGCCTTCCAGCTGGCCCCTGCATTATTAAGCCAGTTCCTCCTTATCAGCCTTTATCTTTTTCCAGTCATGCAAAACCTGCCTGGTTGTAGCTTTGCCAGCCGTCGGTGCTTCCATCGGGAGCCAGGGGACACCGGGACACCCCTTCAGTGCTGCCCCTCTCTGCTCATCCCCTTGTGTCCCATAAACCCCTCTGGAGGGATGGGGGGATGACAACCCAGTGCTTTCCTGCCTCCAGAGCAGCCCCCCTCGCCCAGGGCTCCGAGCTGCTCCCACACCTGGTTTCAATAAAAGGGGAAGGGACAGAGGCGCCCTGCAGGAGGGCAGCAGGATGCAGGATGAGGGGCTGGCAGGTGGGGAGGCAGGGGGGCTGCAGGGCTGGCATGAGGGGCATGCTGAGGGGGGCACCAGCCCAGGAGCTCTGCGGGGCTGGAGGGGCTGCCCAACATCACATCTCTGAAAAAAACCAGCACTCACAGAGCAGGGTTAACTGCAGGCACCGGAAAGCTGGGATTACTGGAAATTGGTTATAAGAATTATCCCAGATGGAAGAAACATCTTTTTGTCATCTGTCCTTTGACATTTCAAGTCTATTTTGCATCCCCAGCATTTTCTGATTTGGGCAATTTGTGTTTACAGTCTTAGTGTGGGAAATATATATAAATGTCTTTGCATGTATAGGAGACATTCTATACATTTGTATCTTTTAAAAAGAGCCATAAATCTTTACAGGAAAATGTAGATCTACAAAAACATATCAGCTTTGTAGTCACAGGGTAGATGAACATGTAACAGAAATACATTGACTTTTTCAGACACTGGGATTCAGTATTATTTTATCACAAAGTGTAAATATGTAACTTCAAAATCATGAAAGGCGTTGAATGAAATATTTCGCATGGAATTTATTCAAGGACTTGCTGACTTGCACTGTCCCCCCCGTCCTAGGCATCATTCCTCTCCAGTCACGGGTCCCACGACAAGGATGCAGCAGTGTCAGGGCTGCAGAGCCAAGGTCACATCGCAGCAGCTGTGGGGGGCATGCAAAGGGACACAGCCCTCCAGCGGGGCCTGGCACGGCCACAGTCCCCTTCCAGCACCCTGCACTGTGTGACACCACCTGGGGCCTCAGGGGGCTTTCGCCTGCCCCAAATCTGACTTTCCATGAGGGTGCCATCATCCCAGCAGGAGCATGACCGCAGCCAGAGCCCCACCAGCAGCACCTCTGTCACCTCCCTGTCCCTGAGAAGATCCCCTGCGAGGCCCCCAGCTAGCAGCAAAGGAAGAAGGCAAAGCCATTGCTGTGTTCACAGTCCTGCCACAGGAATTGAAATATTTGAAATATCTGCTTTTTCCCTCACCTGGGCTGGGGACACCCTTCTCAGGGGAGCAGGGGGTTCCTCCATGGTCAGGGATCTCTGCTATTTGTAGGGTGCAAACACAGCCTGCTCTCCCTGAGAGAGAGCGGCTGCCAGGGCCCATCCTGACTCCTCCATGGATTTCAGAGCCAAGGTCTTGGACAGGTCAGAGCCTGCTGGGCTCTGGCCCTTCCATGTGCACCTTTGGAGGAGCAGAGATGGGGGAGTGACAGTGAGATTCCTTCAGCCCAAGCCCGTGGCATAGACATTCTTTGATCAAAATAATTATGATTTCTGTTGAGTCTCATTGTAAAGCTTGATTTAAATGTTGAGGCTCAGCAGGCTGTGAAGGCTGGGGACAGCACAGAGAGCTTGGAGGAGGAACCCATCCCACCCGTAAACTGCTGAGCACCCCCACCTCCATCTGCTTTGGGCAGCCAGCACAGGAGATGGCTTCTAAGTCATCCAAGAGTTTTCTCTCTTGTCCCCCCACCCGCTCTGCTCACCAGATGATGGAAGGCACAATATCCCTCCGCAGGGGTTGGCATCCCAACGGCCACGTGGAGCCAGGGCACTGCGGGCAGCAGGGCAGGAGGGGCTGGCTGGGGTCTGCTGGCACTGCCACCTCATTCCCTGGCAAAACCCCTCTCCGGCCCCTCCTTCCCAGGGCTGGGAACCAAGGCAGGCACCTCGGGGTAGGATCCAGGCCTGGTCTGTGCAGCAGGTCTGGGGACAAGGGAAGGGAGAGGGCACCACAAGGTCCCTGCATTCAGTGCCTGCATTCAGTGGCACACTGCCATGGCTTAGCCCACTGCCTGTGGCCAGCAGCCTCCAGCCCTGG
Organism: Regulus satrapa; assembly: GCA_013396955.1. NCBI lineage: Eukaryota > Metazoa > Chordata > Aves > Passeriformes > Regulidae > Regulus > Regulus satrapa. Next base: position 60,833 of record VWZN01006320.1, read on the forward strand.
GCCCAGCCAGGTGAGCCCTGCATCCTCCTGCCAGCACCATTCCTTCCCTGCATCCCTGCTGCCAGCTGGGTGGGCTGTGCCACGACCAGCACTGCCCTTGCCCACGGGAAGAGCAGCCCAGGCACGACTGGGCTCCAAATCCCTCCTGCAGACATTTCCAGCAGGGATTCACTGGCACATCCCCAACAGCCAGCAGGATACAGGACACGTCGGGGCATGGAGGTGGGATGTGTCAGGACGAGGATACAGGACGTGTCAGGGCACGCTGCAGGATGAATCAAGGTGCAGAAAGCAGCCATCAGGGATGGACCCAACCCCGCAGCAGTTTGTGGGCTGCAAAGCCAGCCCTCACCACGGCCACCGTGGTCCTGCCTGCAGGCTGGGGCTGCCAAGGGCTTGGAGAATCCTTTTCTGTCCCTCTGGGAACGCCAGGAAGCTGCTGATTCCCACCCACTGCCCCATACAGCCCATGAAAGCTGAGAGCTGGGCAGGGGCTGCCTTAGGGTCTCTGGTAGGAGGCTGCAGGACGAGGCTGCAGCAGGGACAGCCCCGACAACCCCTGGCCACATCAGGGGAGCAGCCCAGGGACTGTGAGGGGTTGAGCCCCAAGCAGGGATGCTTTGGGGTCCCGCTGCTCCTGGGGCCCTGCAGGCTGCAGCTGCCCAGCCTCTGGCTCTTCTCTAGCCCAGAAAGGATTTTGCCAACTTTTCACATTTTTGGCAGAAGCTAGAAAACATCACTGGTGCCAAGGCGGGTGACAGGCAAGGGGAACAGAACCTCCCTCACACAGGGCTCTCCTGTGGCCGTGGGAGGGCAGAGACTTTCTCATCCTCCTGCACAACCCATGGCCATGGCATGGGGCTGAGCTGTGCTTATAACCCTATTAATTAACAAGCAATTAATTCAGGACTAAGCTGAGCACCAGCTGGGCCCACCTGGGGCAGCCCAGGGAGAAGAGGGAGGTTTCCTTACATCATCTGGTGCTAGAGGCCAGCCTCAGACACTGCTTCTTCCTGGGCTTGGGGACACAAGAAGGGATCCACGGTGGGTGCATNTCTCCCCCTGCAGCCCCCTCTCCCCCATCCGGCGGCTCCTTCGGCACCACACATCGTTTGTCACTCCGACAGGTTCAAACAAACCCGTCTGGGATTAATTAGGCTCCGTCTTCGTTTCCTGCAGCGCTTCGCAGGGGCCGGGCAGCGGAAGGCGGTGGGGAGGCAGCAGACGGGCGGGCAGGCAGGGGCAGGCAGGGACTGGATCATGGGGCAGGGGGGGAAGGGAAGCAGGGACCCCCCCAGCCCCCCGAATCCCTCCCCAGCTAACGCAGTCGGTGCTGGATGCTGTCCCAGGGAGAAGAGGCTGTGGGCGCCGTGCATGGATGGATCCAGGACTGGAGAGCTGCTGCCACCTCGTGCACAGAGAGCTGCTCCCATAGAGCAGCTTCCTGACTTCCACCCCCTTCTAAAATCCTCCCAAAGATGGGCCCAAAGGCAGCCAGGACCCCCAGGGGCAGCGAGGAGAGACAGAGGCAACAAGCAGCAAATAAAATCAGAGCCCCCCGTTTATTAGCAGTTGGTTCAACAGGACCTTTCACCGGTGCTTGGGAGCCTCCCCCAGCACAGCCCCCGTGGCCCCACATGTGGCTACAGGGGCTCCTGTGAAGCATCCAGGCAGGAACGCTGCTGCCAGCGGGGCCCCTCGCATGGGGAGTGAAACGCACTCGCCCCACTGCTGGGCACTGCCTCCCCTCCCGCGGACCCGCTGCCATCCTGCGGGCAGCTCCATCCCAGGGGAAACGTGGGCCCTTATCCTGGCAAACCCGTGATGGCTCAGCCTCCTCTGCCAGCAAACCCCAGGGCGTGGGAGAGGCTGCGGCTCTGAAGGGCACCACCGGTGCACAGACGTGTCTCCCCCGGGGAATCTGTCCCGGCTCCGTGTCACGTCTAACATCCCAAGAGACCACGCAAAACCCTCGGGCTTTAGGTACAAATTCTGGCACTGAAAAAAAAAAACACCTCCCTGCAAAATGGGAACCAAATGGAACACCCCTCCCGCCCCCGTAAAACCCAACATTATTAAAATACTTTCGTTTTTAATATTCAAGAGGTTTGAAGTTCTCAGCGTTCTTCTGATTGCCGTTATCCCAATGTCTGTTCTGTCCCCGAGCTCTCCTCCATGCCAGGGTGTGCTGGGCACCACTGGGCTTTACCACAGGAAACACCACACGTGTACAGGATTGCAGGATGGGCTGGGGGGTCATGAGCAAACTGGGACCGGTATGCCCAGACCAGCCCCGTCTCCTGCTAGGCCATCGTCCCACCATGCTGCCCATGGAGGGGGAGCCTGAGGTTGAGGAGCTTGAAAATGATGACAGAGATGACAAACTAAATTGTGCCCCAGTCTTTGAAAGAAAAATCCACCTTGTTCTCAGCTTTTCCAAATAGGTGCTGGGGGAATCCAGCAAACTCCCCTATTTCCTGCCATGGGGCTGATGGCAGGAGTGGGTCTGGGTTCCTCTGTGCTTTGGCTCTCCACCAGCTCCATCTCTCTGCTCCAGCTCAGCAAAGCCACCACCAGTGCACCCAGAACATCTCCTCCACCCTTGGACTAGGAAGTGAGGGACAGCTGTGGTGCTGCCCTTGGGCCCAAGGCACTTGGAACCCATTTTGAGCAGAGAAAGGAGGAATTTGTGCCACTTCCCTATGCCAGAGCAGCGTGGGAAGGGATTACTGATTCAAAAGGAAAAATAAAATGAGAGAGACAGGTGTGGGGCAGGCAGAGAGGTGGGAGCACAGGGACTGCAGAGTCAGATCACTGCTCAGACAGCCTCCAGTGGAGCCTTGTGCTCCTGGGGGTCCTCTCCAAGCCTCTGGTGCAGCCATACGCTCCTGGGGGTCTCCTCCAAGCCTCCAGTGATGCTGCGTGCTCCTGGGGTCCCCTCCAAGGCCAGGTATTGCTGAGAAGGTCCTGCTGGCACAGGGTCAGCCCTGCTCAGGTATTGCTGAGGTGTGGCAGCAGCAGCTACCTGGTGCTCTGCAGCTCCTCCCGCAGCCAGGTGGGCAATGTCTGTCCCATTTTGTACAGGAGCTTGGAGAGCTCTATGTTGTGGTCCCTGTAATAATCCCGCAGGAAGGAGCGTGACTGCAACAGGAGAGCAGAGAGGAGCATCAGGGGACCAGCCTGGAGCCCACCCACCCCAGCACAACCCTGCTCAGGACCAGTCCAGGAGGCTTTCTGCATACTCACATCTGAATCCATCTCAGGGTACTTCCTCCCTTTGCTCTTTCCCAAGCATTTCGTTTTCCCTCCATCCAGAAGCTGACACCAGAATCCTTTCTTTGGATCAAACCTGCAAGATGAAAGCTCTGCCTCAGCCTTTTTATGCCCCTCACACCTTCCACAGACATCCTCTCCAGCAGGCCCCACTGCTGCCCAGCCCTGCACAGGGCACTTCTCCCCCTCTGGAATCCACAACCCAGCTCACATCTTGTCATCAACCCCCTGGTACAACAGGCTCCCTCTGCAGCTGTGCAACAAGGAGTCCACCCAGGCTCATTCACTGCCCTATTGAGGGAGCACAGAGCCTACCTGGATTTAATTACCATATTCTGGGGCACTTTTGTCCCTGCATGCCCTCAAATGCCCACAGCACCTATGTGGACACATACACAGGCAAGCCCTGGCAGAGGTAAATTATTATTTCTCTAGGAGCTCTGGAGGCTTCCCACAGTGGGGTTAATGGAAGCCTCAGAGCAAGGTGACACCTGCAGAGGTGCCACACAACCAGCATCTGCTCTCAGGCATTCATGAAGAGATGGAGGGCCAATACCATCATCTGTGTCACAAATGCGCTCCTGAATTCTGCTCCAGGAGCCCAGGGCTGCTCTTGGGCTGCCTGGAGTGACCTCACTGCAGTGTCTGGATAAATCTCAGGTAGAAAGCTCAGCCTCATCAAAACAAACAGCAGCTCTGTGGAGCAGCCCAGAGCTGGGAGATGCTCTGGGACAGTGCCAGGTGTCCTCAGGGCAACCCACAGCATGGGAGCAATGGCAGGGTGGAGGAAGGAGAAGTTTGGGGGAAGGACTCACGCCAGGGTCTTGTGATAATCGATGAAGTTGGTCACGCCGAGGAATTTCTGGACCGTCTCCATCACTTTGGCGGGTTCTGTTCGGAGCAGCTTGCCATCCAGCACCAGGATCTGCAGGGAGCAAGGCAGAGTGCTGAGCTGTCACTGGCTCCCAGCCCTGCTCTCCTGAGGCAAGAGGACCCCTTTGCCACACCTTTAGTCATCTCGAAGCCAAATCTGCCACCAGCCTGCACAAGGACACCTGCCAGATACCAATGCACCCGGGTGTTCCCTTACACTGGGTGTTGGAAAATGAAATGCAACTAAAGCCAGGGCCAGGACCCACCCAGGACAACATCAGAGCTTCTGCTCGGGGCTACCCAACCCACAGGCAGCTGGAATTGTAACACAGCAATTACACTAGCAGCCAGCAACTAGGAAGACTTTATAAGGTTAATCAACAGTGGAAAAATCATTCCGGGATTGATCCTATACTCTCCAGCAGTGCTGCACTATGTGGGTCACAGCGGGGCTGGCATCCAGCTCCCATTTTCCCTGCAGACAGCTTGAACTATGGGCAGCTTCACCTGCTATTTTTGTCCTGTTCAATGCCGTGGTGACACAGACAGGGCAGCCCCAAGGGCCTGTGACCAAGAGTGAGGCCAAGTGTCGGGTGACCACACAGAGCCACCCACAGCCCTTTGTCCCCACTCCCTTTCAACCCTGCCGTGACAACCCACACGAGGACATCTTTGTGTGTTATCCATCAGCAGGCTCCCTTCTTGCACAGCAGCCACCTCCCCTTCTCCAAGTCCTTTTATTCCTCTTCCCGTGGTTTGTAGCTTGTAAGAAAAACCAGCTCCCATGGGAACAACTCCACAGCGCCTGTGTCTCTGCTCGTTCCCCCACATCCTTGCTGGGGGCGAGGGCTCTCCCTGGCTGCTGGAGGGTTGGGGTACTGCCATCCCTACCTGGTTGGCGTGGTAGCTGTTGAGCCAGCGCTCGATGTGGGTGGCGTACCAGCCCGGCACCAGGCAGCGGCTCTGCAGGGCCCGCAGCTTCGGGGCGGCCTCGGGGCCCGCCGTGATCACCTCGTGGAAGGTGTACTTCAGGGCAACCACGTCGTCGTGGGCTCGCTGGTGCTGCCGGGCAGGAGCAAGGCGGGTTTGTGTCAGGGTAACCCAAATCCCGGGCTGCCCGCGAGGTGCAGCAGCTCCCAGGCCACCGCGATGTGTCCTCGGGGATTATGTTCAGCCATCTAGCACGGCACCTGCAGTCACCCCACATCCCTAACCGAGCCTCCTGCCCGGCGTCCCACACGACTGCTCACTCCAGGGGAGAGGCAGACGCTCACCTGATACCAGGAGTAGGCTCGATCTGCAGGATTGATGAGGATGGTGATGATTTTGGCCTTGGACAGCAGGGCTGCAGCTCGCCGGGGAGCCACTTCAGAGTCAAAGTAGTTGGCACTTTTCTCAAAGTAGAAGTCAGAGGTGGTGTTGGAGGGGATGGGGAAGAATTCCATGTACCTGGGAGAGGCAGAGTGTGAGGCTGGCAGACAGGCACCACAAGATGGCACCAGCACCACCCTCACAGGTGACATCTCAGACACTCAGAAGGGAACCCCCACAGCGCCACTGCTCCCCTTCCTAAAGTTATGTGTGCTCCAGCACAGGCCCCACAATGCAGAAACCCACCAGTCGATGCCCTTGTGATAGTTGTGCCCATTGAAGAACTGTATCTCCTCAAAGGTCTCTGAGCTGGGGTAGTTGCTGCTCAGGTCCGGGTGCATCCCCAGGAAGAGATAAAGGGCAGTCGTTCCTTTGGACAGACAGAAAGAGAGAGCTGACACAGGCCAAGCTTCCCTTCAGGGCAGGAGAGCTGGCAGAGGCTCTTTGGGAGCATAGGGGTCCTGCCAAGACTCCTGGCATGCTCACAGCACTGAAGGTGAAGGGAAGCACCTGTTTTTTGAGGCCCAATGATGAGAAGCTTTGGGAAACGGTCACAGGTCTTTTCTTTGGACCAGATGTCCTTGTGTCGTTTGTCTTCACAGGGATCCTGAAACAAAGTGTGGAGGATCAGAGACAGAGAAGCGTGGATGGGACCCCCACACCACGGCTCAGCCCCTCCAGCCTGAGCAGACACACGGCCTGCTCAGGAGGCAGGACAAAGACCGGGCTCATCTCCAGGTCAAACCTCTTTCTGGCACTGCCTGCAGAACCAGTGACAGGTGAAAAACCACTGCTTACCAGGGAATCAGAAGGAAATCCAGGTTGGAAGCTGAGGCTCAAAGCAGGGCCAGCTATACCCCACTATCCTCTCCCAGCACAACAAACAGGGTCATTCCCCGTATTACATGCATATGGGTACCTGCCACAGTGGGTCCTTCTCCTCGGCAAAGATCTGGAAGTATTTCTGTGCCAGCTGCACGGGGGGCAATGTCTGCAGCTTCAAGTTGGTCCAGGAGTTGAGGAAGCGGACCAGGTGCTTGAAGGTGTACAAGCCCAGGCGGTCATTGCCGTAGTTGGACAGATGGGTCATGAAGATGCTGATCTGAAGCCCAGAGGACAGAGCAGGGGTTAGTGGTGAGCAGCAGCCATCCCACAAATAGCCCCACCTTGGCTTGACTGCGGATATCTCCTGCAGAGTGGTGCCAGGACAGCTCTGCAACACACCTGCCTGTCTCTCCCTGGGCAGTACTTACGGGGTTCAGGAGGACAGTCAGGAACAGTTCACCCCCGTTGATGATTTTGTCCAGCTCACTGGAGCCACCAGGGTATTCATTGTAGAAAATGGTGTGCGTGAACAGGCCACAGGTTTGCCGGGGGAGCACCTGGGGTGGGAAAAAAAATACAGATAGAACAGGTGGAAGAGCCAGGGCAATGAAATGGCCACATGGCCTCCTCCAGGCTTTGAGAGCTGGGTCTCCTTCCCTTCCCAATGAAAACGGGGAACCTGAACTCAACTCCTCAGAAGCCAGGACCAGTTCCACTCTCCCTCACCACCCTTGACTTGAATCCATACACAGAAGGGAAGGATGTGGACAGATGGAAAAGCCAAAAACTCTCCTCGCACAAGCTTCACCCATGCAGGAAGAGCAAGGGGGAACAGCCCACTCAAACAGGAGCTGCACAGAAATCACCTCCCGAGGTTCTGGTTTTGGTGGGGGAGGCAGGAGAAGAGAAGCACCAGGGACAGAGCCCAGCACCCACCATGATGCCGTTGTGGATGAAGCCGCGGCGGTAGCGAGCGGGTTTCAGGTGTGGATATTCCTCCGTGCTCGTCACCCTGATGGACCAAACCTGCTTCCAAGCCTCGTACAGCTGCACGTGGACAGGGTACACGCCCGAGTGGTGGGGGGCCACAGCGTACCCCATGTCCGTGGGGATGCCGTGCTCCTGCAGAGAAGAGAGTGTGGAATGGGTGACTGTGGAGACCCCAGAAACACAAACCAATCCCTCTCCATTCCCAGCTGTGCCTCTAGAGAGCAAGCCTGTGTCTCTGCATCCTCTCCAAAGCCTGGCTGTCTCCACGATAGGAGCCCAGGAGCTGCCATGCTGGGATGACACCCACTAACTCCTCTGCTTCATTCAGACCATCCTCATCCCTCTCTTCTGCTGTCACCCACAGAACTGCCACAGCCAAGCTGCTGTGCAAAGAATGAGGAGATATAGCTATATAGGACTGTAGACTGGTTTGTATCAGTAGATACAAAACAACCTGAAAATTCTGAGCTGGAACACTGCCCATCCTAAGTAGGAAAGGTCTGGTCTCTCTCTAATCAAGCACTTGTAATTATCAGGTAGTAAATTCAAGCTAGGTTCAAGACTCCTCTCTTAGGCCATAGGATCCAATTATTAATAGGTCTGGCTTTACCAGCTTGGATTCAAGACAGCTTTCAGTCAATCACAACATGAACTGGTGTCAGTGCCACACAAAGGACAGCCCAAAAGGACAGAGAACCAAGCCAAAGGTCAGAGCCTGCCTTTACAACCAAACATGTCCCTGACAGTTCAGCCTGTAGAGGGAGTTTCCATCAGCTGGAGCCTCCCAGCACAGCCACTGCCCCATGATCCCACATCATCACCCAGCACAGATTCACACAGTGCCAGGCTGAGCACCCCGGGCTGCACCCCTGCCTCCCCACGGTGCCAGGCAAGGCAGGCACAGCTGCAGGGCACAGGATCTCTCCCTGAACAGCCACTGGGGCAGCTCACTGCCACAGCAACAAGTTGGCTGCTGCAGATAAATTCTTTAGCTCTAGGTACTAGAGTATCAATGGATTTACCCACACGGTTGCAACGTGGGGGACGTGACTTAACATCACCAGGTCCCTCTGCTCCAGCAAGCAGGGGCCATTCCCTGGGAATCTTTGCTCCTCTTCTACCATCCTCCCCTCACCACAAGCAACCCCACCAGCGGCATCTTACTCACAACAGCAAATTTCTTGTTTAGGGTCATCTGCTCGGCGAGAACCGACTGGTTGTGGAAGAGGTGAGGCTGCATGTGGCTCCACATGTGTGGGAACCACCAGAACTCCTTCACGTAGGACAGCAGCAGGTCATCGCCTTCGTCCTCAGCGTCAGTACCTGTGGCATGACACTTGCTGTCACCACTGAGCACGGAGAGCTGTGTGAGCAGCTGGGGCAGAGGGAGGGGCAGCCCCTCTTGGTGGCTAGGTGATGGAAGAATAGGGTGGGATGCCTGAGGACTCTCCTACAGCCCCAACAGCACCCTCTGAGCACCAAGTGGTGCCCCAGCACCAGCTGTACAGCACGCACAGGAGAAGTTGGTGCCCTTGCCCTCCTCACCTGTGTGGAAGAATTTCCCTGAGTATCCCAGGTTGAAGGTGAAGTTCGGGATGTGGGTGCGCAGCTCGTTCTGTGTGTCAAACAGTGCCTGGGGCAAGGGGAGAGAAAGCAAGGTGTCCTCAGCACGTGGCCTCAGGGACAGCTGCCATATCAGGGCAAGCACCCATGTCCCTGAGTGCTTTGCAGAGGGGCTCTCAGAGGGACAGGGGAGGCTCTGAGGGCAGGAAAGTTCATCTCTGCAGCATCCCTGAGCAAGCACAAGCGTCCAGCCCTGCCCACCCAGCCAGGAGAGCACAGACACACCTTGACATCTTCCACCTTCATGCGTGTGCCCTCCTTGCCCACAAAGATGTCATCGATGTCCACCAGGATGTAGCGGTCCAGGGGCAGAGACAACCTTTTGCCCGTCAGGAAGGAGACAGAGTCCACAAAGACCAACTTGTGAAGCCAGAAGTTGAGGTTGTTGCCGAAAAGCACTCTCTGAATGCCATCGTGGAGGCCCAGGTCCTGCATCACAGTGGTGTGCAGTGCAGCGTCCACGCTCATGTGCGGGATGGACTCAGCTGACTTGGTCTTGGCCAGGAGGACGGGCTCGTAGGTGGAGTGGTTGGACTGGAAGACAGTCCAGTCCTCCCCGGGGAGCACACCCTTCTCCACCTCACTGGGGCGTGTGATGTAGAGCAGGGGTGACTTGGGGTTGATGCTGCAGTCCTTCAGCGCCAGGTTGGAGTGGAGGAAGAGTGGGAAGCCCTTCAGCTGGGCACTCAGAAGGCTGTTCTCATTGGCCTGCATGGGGAAAATGGGAGCTACAGGAGATGGGACACTGGGAACAAGGCAGGGGCTCACAAGGAACACCAATAGCCACAGCAACAGAGGCAGCAGTTCATTACCCCTAGGGATCAAGGTTTTGGGTTCCCCCCTTCTGCTCTGGTGCATGGGGTGCCCTCATCCCCCTCACACACTCAATCCTGCTCATATCCTTTGTGCAAAGTGCCCAAAGGCTAGAAGCCCTGGGCAGGAGAAGGGCTGCAGAGCAAAATATCTGTTCATGCTTTTGGCAAACCCCAGCAAGAGTCCCGTCTGGAAACCAAGTTCTAAAAGCAACTGGATTGATCCCAGAAGTGTGTTTTTTCCCTCAAAATCTCCAAAGGCCACACAGCCTTCCAAAGGGAGATAGCAAAGAAGGTCCCCTTCTAGCTAGAAGCTAGAACCCCACAGCAACTCACACTGCTTGCAGAAAGCATGGGGAGCATGCCCTGTGGGGCAGCAGGACCCCAGGGCTCCCACCTGGCCTGGCCACGGGATCTTGGCTTGCCCCGTGTAGCCCCTTACCTTGAAGAAGCCAATGATGCCCACGCCATACTCCACGCAGTACTTGTCCAGCAGCTCCCGGTTCCAGGCGTCCAGGTTGACGTACTTGAGGATGTTCTCGTAGATGATGAGCGCAAAGCGTCCCCGGTCCTTGTCGGTCAGCGTGGGCATGTCCCCCTTCCCCGGGGCGATCTCCGTCCTGTATTTGAAGCGACTCGACTCCAAAATGGCCACAATCTCCTGGCCCAGCTGGGAGTAGAGGCTCTCCACGAAGACCAGCACCAAGGGGTCCGTGCGGGAAGAGTCGGCCACCTTGAGGGTCTTCAGTGGCAGCAAGCGGGAAGGGGCGACCTTGGGCTCGTCGCAGTCTGGCCCCGCCACGTCCCCAGAGGGCTCCAAGGCCCTTTTCCACCCATATAAATAATAAGCAGAGACGAAAACACTGAGCAGGCAGAAGGCAAAGAGCAGGAGCAACACCACCTGCGGAGAGAGCTGCCAGATACCCCGCCGGGCCCTGGCCAGCACAGTCATCCTTGCATCCGCTGGGTGAGGTGGGGTCCCTCTCCCCTGCCCGCCCCCTCCCCTCACGAGCCCCGGGGAGGGGAAGAAGCAACCAACCAACAAAAACTCAGGTAAAATCAAATTGAAAACTACTAATAAATTAAAATACTAGCAGGCCGCCTGCGCAGGCTCTCTCCCCTCCAGCAGTCGGGCGTCCCTCGCCGTCCGCTTCATGTCACCATGGCAGAGGCACCAAGAGTCCCCTCGCAGAGCCAGAATTCCTGCGGCGATGGCAGCAGCAGCCGCAGCAGCTCCATGGCCTCAGCGGGGCGAGGGGGCGGCGGGCGGCCTCGGCGCGGCTCGCGGTGGGAATGTGGGCATGGCGGATCCCTGCTTCCCCGGCTCCACACGGCGCCCTGAGAGAGAGAGAGAGGTGGAATGAGAGGGCAGGGACAGTGCCACAGCTGCCGCTGTTATTTCTGCCCGTGTGACAGCCCCGGCACAGCCCTCACGAGCTCACTGGTGGGCCAGGGCTCGACGGCACCAGGGATGCAGCGGGATCCCAGGTGTGGGTGCACCCTGTGCATCACCAGGGGCTAAAGAGGGGAGCCCACAGCCCCCCCCCATGAATCTCTGGTACTTCAGGCTGTAGGAGCAGCCTCGCTCCTCCCTGTGCCCAGCTGCACTCTGCTGAGGAGAATGGGGGTGGTCTGAGCCCCCCACGGTCCATGTGGCTGGCAGGGAGGGACATGGCAGGGACATGGGGAGCCCGCCAGCTGGGCGACTCGAGGCCAAGCCAGAAGCCACCAGGCAAGGTCACAGAGATGGGAATGTGGGATTGTCCACGTGGAGCCAAAGGGACCTTGGGAATATTTTTGCCTTCCCTGTGAAAGGCTCATTTGAAAAAAGAAAAGGAAAACAATGAGCACTGCTTGCCAGAAGGTGAAGCCAGCCAGGGCACAGACTGATGAGGCCAATGTGTTTAAGGAAGAAAAGCAACTCGCACACAAACCAGTGTTGGGGACAAGGAGCCCCTGCTCCTCCCAGGGAGAGCTCCCTGTGGAGCCAGCACCGTGGCTGAGCACCCTCCCTGCTGACACCAGCCAGGCTCCTAACAGGATTAAACGTGGCTGGCTGAGCGGCACTGTGGATTACAGGCTGGGGCTTGGCAGGGTAATCCTGTCATCCCTGCCCTTCCCAGCAGCAACTCCACTCCAGGCAGCGCTTCCCAACGCTGCCAACATGGCACTGCTTCAGCCAGGCCCCTGTAGGTGCTGCTGGCAGCCAGTCTCCTTCCAGCCTCCATCACTGTCTCCTCCTTCACCAGCTCCACCACACACCAGCAACCTCCCCTAGCCAGCCGTGCCGGGCATGGTGGAACACCTGGGTTTATTGATTTGTAATTTATCTTTGTGCACACGGATGATCTCCAGGCACGGCGAAGGGAGAGGCACCTTCTCTCCTTAGCCCTCCTGAGTGCTCTACCTCACTCCTTCTGCCCCTCCAGCATCCCCACTGAGGTTTTGGGGCAGAGCACTTCTCCAGGTCTGTTGATTTTAGGGATGTGCTTGTGCTGAGGGAGGCTTTCCTGCATCTCCAGCACGCTGGCTGTGCCATCCCACTCCCTCTCCATGTCTTTCATCTGCCAGGAGCGGTGGGTGCTGGCAGCTGCATTCCCACAGGGACAGGCGGGCAAATGGCAGCAGTGGGTTCGATGCCAAGCGCCAGAGCCTTCAGCTGATGGACAGGACTGTGTGTCCATCCTTGCACCACCCTCCATGAAACAGGGAAGAGAGCTCTGCACCTACATCACCTGCCATTTCCAAGGGCGCTTCCTTAATCCATTCCCTCCTAAGAGCTTTTAATTACTGGCACATAATGACCAGGCTTTGGAGACAGCATCTCTGGCCAGGTGCCGCCCGAGTCTCCCCAGGCTGTCAAAGCCTGCCCAGGCGTGGGGCCAGCACTGGACCCCTGGAGAAGCTGGGTGTGAGGTGGGCAGGGATGGCAGCAACCCACCCCAAGCACCAGCCAGTGTGGGAGGAAGCAGGAATCCTGCTCTGCCGGTTCCCTGCCAGGGAAAAACCTCCATGGGGAGGATGCCAAGGGGCAATGCTGCAGGGTGGGGATGCTCCTGCCCAGGGCTTTCCCCATGCAAGTGCTGCATCCTGCCCAGCCAAGCCCTGCACAGCCCCAGCAGTGGGGAGAGCTGACAGCTCATTGCTAGAGAAGGAAGTAGTTTCATGCCCAAAAGCACAAAACAAGTCCTTGAGACCATCAGCTTTTCTAAAACAAAAACGGAAACGAGACGGTAACATTTAAAAAACCACAAGACCTGGCAAGGTGACAGCCAGTGTCAAACTTCCTTTTAACCTGATTTTTAGACGCTGCTCAGGTGCCTTTTAAAACCACAGTGGTTATTTAAAAGGCACCAGCTAGAAATGTCAGCCTGAGTCCCACACACAGACCTCAGGCCCCCAAAATCAGTGCTGGCAGGCTCCTATCACCTGGTGAGTGCTCAGCCACAGCTGCACATGAAGAACCCCGGGAGAAAGAGCCCTGGAAAATGCTCTTTTCTCGTGGGTTTCTGAGCAATGCCCTGGCACAGACTCCACTGGAGAGGAGGCTCAGTGAGGAGGCTTAGCCACTGTGCTCTTAATCCGGCTGCCCTGACAAACACAATCAGCATCCAAGCAGCTTCCCGGCGTGGCTGGGAGCCCAGAGCACCCTGCGGAGCCGGATCCGACCCCGGGACGGGCAGGGAGAGCAACCAGGGGACAGGGAAGCCCTTTACTATCAGTGCTTCAGACCTAAGAGAGCTGCAGGAGGAAGGGAAAAAATGCTTGAAAAGCTTTTCAGAACCCACCCCCTGGGGCAGTTTGGGGCTGGAGGTTTCCCCTTGCCAGGAGTTATTCTCCACAAATACTGCCTGGGGAACCACTGCGCCCCAGGAAGGCAGAGAGGCACTGGATGGGAGGGAATGAAACCATCTCAATTAGAGGCTTACAGCATTCTTCCTTTAAATACCAGTGAGATTTTGCAGGGATGCAATGGAAGGATTAAATATAAGCAAGGAAGTGCAAACAGATCCAGAGGAGAGGGAAGGGACAGTGATCCCAGAGGACACAGGAGGGTTTGATTTATTGGGGGTGGAATAGGTCTGGCTGCAGGTGCAAGCAGTGAAGATCAGACAGTTCACAACTCCCATCTGTTGGATAAATCAACTGTCCCAAGCCCATGGCCCAGAGACGAGAGGTGAGCTCAAAACCACGGGTGTAACAGAGCAAGAAATCCCTCACACATTTCCCTTGCACCACTATGGAAAGGGCGAAAGGGGAGGAGCAGGCAGCCGCTCTCATGCAGAAGACACTCCAAGATTTTGTGCAAGAACCTCAGCCCGCAGCTCTGGCAGCTCCCAAACCTCCAACATTCAACCACAGAGATGAAGCCACATCCTGAACATCACAGCCAGATGGGTCACTCTGCTCCTCTCCTGCTGGTGCCCTTTGGGTGGGCACCCCTGCTTTTCACTCGTCATTGCAGGGAGACAGCCACCACCGCTGGGTAATCACCTGCTCACCACCATGCCAGCTCCACTTCTCCATGTGAGCCAGCCCTGGGGGTTAAGCATGGATGGAGGAGGATTTAGAGGCAGGATGTTAAATTGCATTGCACAGCTCAGTGATTTGCAATCACTCCTGCTCGCTCCAACACTTCCCTTCCCCTCTCTGACCACTGCAGGGAATGTGGATGGATCAGCCCCACCTACACATCTGCTGCATCTTCCACTTGAAAGCAAAAGGCTATTGAAAAGTCTAAATTTGGCCAGGCTGGGACTCAGGGCCCCAGCAGGTGGATAGTGCTCATCCAAGCCCACCTTCTGTCTCTCCCACACCTCAGGCACCCTCACCAGCATCCCCAGTGATCACCAAGTGCTGCCCTGCCGCCCTGGGAATCAGCACTACCTGTAAAAGATGCACAAAAGGCAGCCAAATTATTATTAATAGCTTTAAGTTTCCTCTAGAGGGAATCCCCTTCACTCACTGGTAATATTTAGAGGGCTACAGATCTAAAACCACTGGGGCTAAGCACATCCTTAGAGAGGAGATTAATGCCATCACTTTATTCAAGAGACAACTGCAGGCTCATGACAGGGGAGGTTGCTTTGAAAATGAAAAAGTAACTGGCATTTAAAAATGGCCTTTAAACACCCACCTCTGCCTTTATCTGCTCTAAATGACAGTGATCCCAGCTACGACTGGAAATATCTGCAGACAGTTGGAAGTGCTGGCAAGGGAAAAGAGCTACCCCAGGGTGTGAAATGTGTTCCTGTCCCCATCTCTTCCCTCCCCAGCCACGGCTGGACCCAGTGACCAAGAGAAGGCACAATCAGGAGATGATCTCCTTTACTGTGGTGCCTGGTGGTGTGATGATCCCTTCAGAATGCTCCTGAAGCTGCAGGAGCCACAGGAGACAAAGCCATAGCAGCGCAGGAAGAGAAACCCAGCCATAAAAACCTCAGCCACCGCAAAACCGAGAGTTTCTCCTGGTGATCCCCGCGTCCTCACAGCCTGGGTGAGCCTTTAGGACGGGCCCAAGAGACCTGATCAGAGGGATGAGCTGTAGGGACACCCATTTGCTTCCTACCAAGCTGCAAAGCCTTGGAGCAGACAAAGAGGGGAAAGCAGAGAAGGACACAGAGGAGCAGAAAAGGAGCTTGCCCCAGTCATCCACTTGCCAGAGGCTTTGTTATGCCAGATAAGGAGCATCTTAGTGGTAGATTACACAGCCTGCTTAAGTGCTTTGCAAACAGTAGTTACAGCCCAGATACCAGGGAGAAAAACAGCCCTGCTCTGGGAGAGGGACAATCCCAGTGCTCCTTTCCTGAGGACACCAGCCTTCCACTGGTGCCCAAGAGGTGCCAAGTTAAAAATGGACAACGGCAGCCCCAGGAGCTGACCTTGAGACAAGCAGTGACAGGCAGCCACCGGTGCTGCTGCCACTGCAAACCCACCTGGCTCAGCTTCTCCCCTTCATGCACACGCTGGATATGACCAAACACAGGGGAGTATCAGGAAAACTCACCCGTGATTTATAAGGTCTGGAGAATTTCCACCCCAGGAGGAGTTCAGCAGGAAAACCCTCCCTTTTTCTCGACTCTTTTTTGTTAAGATCTGATTTATAGAGCCTGGCCAGAAATGAGCAGTTGGAGCGTTCACCTGGATTGCTGAAGCCAGCTTCCCCTTGACACCTCACTCCCCTCTGGAAATAAACCTCTGGCTCTGCCTGCCCACCACCTTCCTGCTCCCGGAGGAAAGAAACCAATATGAGCAATGAGCCCAGTGAAAGTGGTTAAGAATTTTCACTTTAAAAAAGTTATTTTTAGTCAAAGTGTCCAGCTCTAGAAGAGGCGCTTTTTTTTTCACCCAGAAAGCCCTGTTAGAACTTCAGTTTCACTGCAAAAGATAAAAGTAATGTTTTTCTCAGGTTTTCTTCAAAAAAAAAAACAATCATGAGAACAGCTCATTGCCTGCAGAGGGATAAAAAAAGCAAGGTTCAGTGTGGGGCATATATATGCTGAATTTTTAGGGGAGAAAAAACCTGAATTTTTTTTTTTTTAAAGCTGGCAAGCCCGACTGGTGAGTTTCTAAGACCAGTTCTAGCAAACCCCACATCTCAAACCCACATCCCAAGCTCCTGTCCCTGCTAATCCCCATCTCCCACCCCATCAGTGAGGCTGTATACAAAGGAACCCTCTGCACAAGTCACCCCATTTCTGATCCTGGGGCACCAGTGGATCCCACCCTCCCTGTCCTCAGCATTCCGATCTGGAAGAGCACCTCACCATCTCCCAATACCCACATGAAATCAGCCTCCTCCACAAACTAGGCCAGCAATTAGCAGCAGTCATTAGTCTTGCTGTGCCCCAGGGACACTGGGGTTGGGCAGCTGGTCCCTCAACACCAATGATCCCCAACACCATCCCAAGAAAACACACCAACACCCCACAGCCAGGTTATGGTTTGGGTTGTGCCACTGCAGCCCCCCCAAAAAAAGCTGGAGCCCTTCACAGGTGACTCCTCCTCAGGGGTATTTTTTGTCCTTGAATCCTTGGGAACAGCCTCAGAGCAGAGCTTGGGGAATTCTCCCAAACCTTAATTGAAAGAGGCGCTTAATGAGGAGAGTTTCTTTTGTCTGTTAATTGAAACAGGTTCTTACCGACAAAACTCTCCATGAATTTTAAGTGGGTTCACAGGGGGGAAAAAAATCCACTCAATGAATTGGGTTTTCCTGCTTCAAAATGCACCGTGTCGGTTCCTGTGGCTTTCCAAGCACCCAAGAGCCTTTCTGGATAATCAGGGTCTGAATCCCGAGTATTTTAAAAAGAGAAAGGATGAGGGGAAAATAATCTCACAAGCATTTTTATATTTCACTGGAGTGGCAGCCTGCCCTCTCACAAGCAGGTCGCACGAGGACTCCTACCCAAAGAAAACATGGACTGAAAACCCCTGGATGCCACCTTTTACTGCCTCTGACACTTGGCTTGGCCAGACTTTCCCTGCAGAGCTGCTGGTCCTGCCACAAGTGTGAGGGTGACACTTGATGTCAGAGAGCCTTGAGGCAGCAGTGATTCCCAGTGCTCAGCCGTGGCAGCACTGCCAGCCCCACAGGATGGGCCAGCTGCTTCCTTTTCTTGACAGCTTCCCAAGCTGGTAGGAGAGCAGAGCCACCCTGCCACAGAAGTGCCAGCTGTTCTGGGGAGCACAGACTGCCCTGCCAGTGCTAACCTGGCCCCAAACCAGCACTTTTGCAAAGCAGAATCCATAAAACCACAACATGAACCAGCTCGCACAGAGCAACCCCCCGGCAGTTCCAGAAAAATCCCTGCAAGGATGGAGCTGCTCCCTCCTCCCAGGAGCACCCGGAGATGCTCCTGTCAGACCACATCCATCCTGCCTGGTGCACCCAGTGCTTTGCTGAGCTCTCTCTGACCTCCACTTCCCTGCAGTCTGCCAGGACAGACGCTGCCAGGAGCCCAAAGCACCCGCAGGGCCCGGTGCTGGCAGCCAGGATGGAATCGGGAGTCGGAGCAGCCCCTGCCGTGCCGTGGGTGTGTTCCCGGGGTGGCAGGTCCTTTGGGAAGGGCTGGGCAGCACGCACTGACGCACAGGCAGGACGCTTCCAGGGCCAGCATGCTCCAAGGTCGTGGCCGGGACAGGCTGGAGGTCAGATCTTTTATTAGACCAATGGACACAGTTGGAAAAAGCGACACATTTTGGCCGCGCAGGCATTTCTCAGGCCCAAGAGTACATCTGTTTTTTCCTAAAGGTATTAGTTAGGCTAATAAAAGACATTACCTCTGCATGTAAACTTTGTCACCCTTAAAACGTACCAGAGGCTGCAAGGCTCAGCAGCCCAGGGAAAACTGGGAGCAGGAATAGGCACAGAGCACAGGGGACACTTGAAAGATTTGTTTTGTTTTCACCCCCTAGAACAGCACTGGCAAAAGCCACATTTGCCCCCAACAAGCACAGCTGCTGGCATCTGAGCTGCCTCTTGCCTCCCCTAGTTCCAGATCCAGGCCTGAGGCTGCAGGAACCTAATGGCATGTCCAGGGAAAGTATGTTGCTTTGGTTTACCTGCTCCAGCATCAGCCCCCTCCTTTCCTTCTCCTCTGCAGGGGCTCCAAGGCAAGCAAACGCTTGAAGAACCAACCTGTCATGCCCTACCTGCACTGACTCCTTCCCTCCTGGCCTCAGTCTCACCCTCCAATGTAAATCCATGAGACCAGCAGTGTACCAGCACAGTAAGGGAGGAACCAAGGCCGATGGAGGAGACTGAAAACGGCCTGAGCCACGTGTCCGGGCACTCTAACACTCACAGCTACACTTCAGGACTGTGTGGTTAACGCTTTTTTAATGCACCCCATTTCTTTAAGAGCTCCAAGCCCTGGGGCTGCAGGGCTGTACAAAGCTGTGAAGGTGCAGACAGTGTTGGGAAGGAAGGGGAATACTTGGTGAGGCGCTGACAAGCAGCTAGAAGGTATCTGGGTTTTGCCAAGACATGGGAAGCAGAGCCAGGAGAGCAGCAGGCTGCCCTGAGGAACAGCAACATCCCAGGGGCTGTCATCCTTCCTAGCCATACCCAGAGCTCTGGGGCGAGACACACATCTCCCCGTGTGGCAGAGGGAGCTGAGCTGGACATTCCTCACTGTACATCCAACCCTCAACATGCCCAAGCTCAGAGACAGGAAACACTTCTTCCCTGCTGTGCTGGGAATTGCATCAGTGAATGCAAATTCCAAGATATTTTGTGTTCCCTGGCAGAAGCAGGACAGCAGGGCAGAGGTCCTAGAAGAGAGGTCTTGATCTTTCCACGACAATCTCCACAGCTTAAACCAGATCAGTAGCAGGGCTGAACTCGGGACATGCCCACCATAAATACCAGGGCAATTCCTCTTGGGATACCTCCCACTTAGGGATCTCTTGACATTCCTGAACCCCTTTAGGAGGGCTTGTGACACCTGAAGGTAGTGCAGAGGACCCTGTCCCCTTCCCAGGGCAAAAGGCTGCAGCAAGGTCCTGCTGGTTTTGGGGAGGATGTGGGAACTGAGGTGCTCTCAATCCCAGCCCCCTGGCCGCAGTCACACGTGGGATTTACAGCTCGATATTGATTAGTCTTCTCCAAGCCCTGCCACTACAGTCAGTGGCTTTTGCAGGGAAGCAACATGAATCATAAGCTACAGGCCAGCAACTCTCTGTGTCTGCAGCGTGTGACTCACCCAGCCCCGCCAGGGGTCTGGCACCAGGGCTGTCCTGCTCCTCCACACCTGGGGACAGGCACAGGGGACACCACCTCCCACTGGCACCTGCAGACTGGTCACAGCCCCCAGGGTTTGTAGGATGGTCTCCAATAAAGCAGCATCTCACTTTCCTTCCACCCAGGTCCTCCAGCCCCTGTGTCAAGTTCCAAAACCACCATACATGTGACAACGGCACAAAGCAATGCCACCACCTCCGTCAAAAACACACAGGGAAGTCAAGGGCTGTCATGAGGTCCTGAAGTTGGAAGGGTCTGGAAAATCAGTGGGACAGACTGGAAGCCCCTGTGCTCTGAGGCCATGAAGCAAACACAAGACATAGGAACTCGGTATCCTGCTTCTCTTGAGTCCTAACGTTATTCCGGCAACCTCTACCTTAACTCCCAAAAATAAAAATACATCTCATTCAGGTACATCTAGAAGGCAGAATTACATACAAAAAACCCTTTTAAGTAAAACCCTCCATGACTCTGCCCCAGAGTACAAAGAACTGAGAGAGCAGCTCCATCTCCAGCATGCAGTCAGAAGCTGGGCAAGATGGGAAACTTGGTGGGACCACAGCCCTCCATCCTCAGCTCAGCACCCAGAGATATCCCAAAATCAAACCTGTTTATAAAAGCCTGCAGAAGGAGATGGGCAGGTGCTGATGGTGACACTCTGCAGCAGGGACACACTCTGTGTGCCATAGTTCACCATGACATGGTACTGAAGAAAATATTAATCATTCCCTCTTCATTCCAGCCTGGGTTTTGACTTATGAGGTGTCTTCTTCCTTCAGTTTAAATTACTACCTACAGCATATTAAATATGTCCTGCTCTACAGTACTGACACAGACAGGGGGGAAAACCCAAAACAACCTGTCAGGAAAAATTTGTTTGCTTGTATGTTGGTGGAATGGATTTTCCAACCCCATCCAAACAAAATCATACCAGACTCACCAGCTTCCCAAAGGCACAGGAAGAGGGAAGGTCTTTGTGTGTGCGAGCTTCCTCACCAGCATCCGTGTCCTGTGCCAGCAGCTCCAGGTTGGAAGGGGCAAATTTGGGGGCTGCAGCTGGAGGGGTGTCCTGGCATGTACCAGGGCTGGGCGAGGTGACCCTGTGATGGTGGCATGGGGAGGTCCTGCCTTTCCCATACCCACACATGGATGCCCCAGCCATGGGAAACATAAGCTCTGCCTTCACTGTCCTTGCCCAGAATGAACTCTGACACAGGGAAAGAGAAGATGCTCAGCCATTTTGCCAGAGGCCAACAGCATTGGGGTTTATTTTCCTGCCATATCAAGCCCCGCACGTTTTTTCTATTGTTTAATTTCCTTCTTCTCCACCCACGGCAAGTTCACTCAGAAGAGAGGAACTTATTTCCTATTGAATTTGTCCTGGTTTTTTTTTTATTTGGAAAAGGACAGCTTCCTCAGCTGTGGTCCCCATGTGCAGCTGAGGGGAGCACGCACAGGGCTGCTCACCTCCCATCTTCACCAGCCCAGCCCCAGTAAAAACCACTCCGGAGATGCGAGTAACAAAGATGCTGCTTTGCTGCAGGAAGAGCTGCTGTTCCAAGGCTGCCGGTGACAAAGGGGCACTGCAAGGCGCCGGTTTCCCAACCGTGCGAGCACCGTTAGCGAGAGGACAACCATCCCCACGGTGTGCCGTGGCAGCAGCTGGCCGGGATCACGAGATGGGAGAGTCCCGGAGCTTGGATACGACCGCAGTGCTGGGAGGGAGCACCAGCCCCGATGGGAAGCAAAGTCTTCCAGGTGATGCCAAAGGTCGCTCAAGCTGGTGCGGCTCCCGTGCCGCCGGGCGCGAGGGGCTGCCCCCATCTGCAACGGGGGAGGCAAACCCAAAAGACTTGGGGAGATAACACACACACAGCGAGGCACGAGAGGCCCAGGAGCTCACCAGCGGCAGAGAAAATGCCAGGAGCTCTTGCAGAGAGGGTGGCGATGTGCTCCGCGGGAGCGCCGGCTAGGCTGGGCAAGCCGTGCCCGGGTGCGCACCT
>VWZN01006320.1:95580-118133 GCA_013396955.1 Regulus satrapa
GGTCCGCTCCTCCCCGGGCAGGGTCCGCTCCTCCCCGGGCACGGCCCGCTCCTCCCCGGGCACGGTCCGCTCCTCCCCGGGCACGGTCCGCTCGGTGACCTCTGGGGCACCGCTGCAGCTCCACAGTGCCACATTCCTGCCAGCGAGGCAGGATCTGGCACAACATTTTAAGAATTAAGCGCAGTCCAACATCCCGTGAGTCGTGTCCTCTGCCCCCCAAGGACCGACGAGATTCCAAATGGCTTCACCATCCCGCGAAAGGGGATGCCCAGAGTGCTGGTGTTCCCCCAAATCCCCTGGCAGCGCCCTGTCCCCGCCCTGTGCCCTTCGGTCCCGTCCCGTGTCCCGGTTCTGCCCGCCCCCGCCGTGGGTTTCGCTTCCCGGTGGCGCGGGGGTGACGCTCCTGCTGAGGTTTCACTTCTGCTTTCCGAGATGGGGAGTTTGCATTTGTCTGGCTGCAAACCCGTGGGACAAGAGCGTCCTGGAGGGGGTGACAGCGGGATGTCACCCCCTGCTGCCGCCGGGGCGGCTGAGCTCCCTGCGTGTGCCGCAGGTCTGCGCTGGGGCGCAAAGCCGCCTTCTCCACGCTCTCCATCCTGGTGGCCCTGCTCATCGCGGGCCAGGCTGTCACCGTCTACTTCGTGTACCAGCAGAGCGGGCAGATCAGCAAGCTGGCCGAGACCTCCCAGAAAATGCAGCTGGAGGCTCTGCAGACGAAACTGGCTGCTGGTCAGTAGCTCCAGAGTGGGCACCAGAGTGGTGGGAGGTGGAGAAGGGATCAATCCCTCCTGGACCACCCAACCCGGTTGGTGCCCCTCACAGTTCTCCTTCCACAGCAGGTGCCAAGCCAGTGAATAAGATGAAGATGGCCAAGGCAAACAGGCCTCTGGTCATGAGTGTTCTGCATCCTGCAGCCTTTGAAGACTTTTCGGTAAGAGATCCCCCACTGCTTGGCACTGCCTGCTGCCCTCAGGCCTTGCTGCCATGCTCACACTGCCCCTTTGCCTTTTCTCTTGATGCCAAGGCCCCTGCTAGCAACAAAACCGAAGACCAAGTGAAGCACCTGCTGCTGGTAAGATCCTCTGCCCCGTCACCCCCCCACAGCTGCCTCCTGCATTGGTCTGGGGCCTCTTGGGGTGCTCAGAGCTGGTGGGACCTCCTGACCTCCGGCAGCATCTGACTGATGCCAGCAGAGCTCCAACTCCCACTCCCCCACCTCATTTTTCTTGGCCCTCACTGTGGTGGTTGCTCTGCAGCAAGCAGACCCCAGAAAGATGTTCCCGGAGCTGAAGGAGAACCTGATGGACAACTTGAAGAGGCTGAGGAGCACCATGGCCCATGCAGACTGGAAGGTCAGTGCTTGTCACTGTCATCCTGTCCCACCTGCCTTCTTTCCGGGAGTGCTTTGGGGAGGGACTGGGGTATCCCCACCAGGATGAACCACGTCAGGGTTTAGCCAGGCTTGGGCGGCTCCCACCCCTAGGAAGGGGATGGTGTTCACCACCTTTCCTGTCCAAGCCAGAGCTCATGACATGGCTCCCCTGGGGGGAACTCCCCCCATGCCCATTAACATGCTGGACCCTCTCCTTGCAGTCCTTCGAGTCCTGGATGCACAAGTGGCTGCTGTTTGAGATGGCCAAGAACCCCCAGTCGGAGGATCGCAAGGCAATCCCAGCAGAGAAAGGTACTGGGGATGGGACTGGGGATGGGGAGAGTCAGGGAGGTGTTCACAGGGAACCAAGCCCTCCCTCCAGTCATGGATCTATTTGTCCTGTGGGGAGCCCCTTTCGTGGCTGTTAGGACATCACAGAGCATCTCTGCCCGCTGCCTGTAGGGCATTTGGCGTGAACAAAAGGCTGAACAGCTCCAGCTCCACCCAAATCCTTCATCCCTGGGTAGCCCAAGAGCTCCAAAAGGTCACGGAGCAGGGGCTAACATGTACACCTTTATCTGTTTCTGGATAGAACCTCCTGCTGAGGGGAAGGGCCTGGGGGCCTGAAAGTGTCCCCTCTGTTTCTACTGCCCTAGTGCAAACTAAGTGCCAAGCAGAGGCCGCTTTTGGGAATAAGCAGCTGGGCCACTTCCGCCCCCAGTGCGATGAGAACGGCGACTACCTGCCCAAGCAGTGCAATTTCACCACCGGCTTCTGCTGGTGCTCCTACAAAAATGGCACCAAGATTGAGGGCACTGAGACTCGGGGAAAGCTGGACTGCCCGGGTAGGTTGTTGCCAGGGAGGGGATGGAGAGGAAGGAGCAGCATGCATGGATTGCTTGGGAGTAGGGCTAGGAGAGGAGGGCATCCAGGCTTCAGGGAGCACCCCTCACCCATGCATGGCTTTAAGGGACCCCAAAACCCACAGCCCTCCCAGAAGTAGCTGAGGTATGCAGTCAGGGCTTTCCATGAGCCCCTCAGCGCAGCAGTGGGCGCAGGCTCTCCCCCGTTGTCCTCAGAGGGATGGGGATGGGTGACGGGGCAGCCCCAGGGTCCAGCACCCACATCCTGCCCTCCCTTTGCAGGCACTGCTGCTCCCAGCATTGCCTCTGCCACTGCAGATCCAGAGGAGATGATCTTCTCCGGGGTGGACATGCTCAAGCTGACCACAGGCAAAGGTGAGTGTCCCATGGTCCCGGAGTCCTGGGGACTGCGGGGAGGTTGGGAGGGAGAGGGCTTTGGGGAAGTCCTTGAGCTGTTTTACTGACTACCTCTTGTTCCCCCACAGGAGAGTAAAGAAGCCAGCAGTCGCCTTCAGCATCCCTGTCCCTTCAGTTCCTGCCTTATTTTTCTATTTCTTCCCTGCTCTAACATTGCTTTTCCAAAGTGGATAACACTGAGCACCCCCTGGGGCAGAGCAGCAGCTGGGGCTGAGGTACCACCCCCATCACACAATGAGTCCCCTCAAAGGGTGGGCAGAGCAGGTTGGAATTTCAACCACACCAGATCAGTAAATCCTGTTCTCCAACAGCACCGAGGCCGCAGTGCAGCTCACCCCTGCTGAAGAGCTTATGCTTCCTTACACTGATAAATATTAAAAGCAGCAAAATAACCCTCACCAGCTTCTTAACTGATCCCTGTAGGCTGGAGCACCTGCTAGATTAGAGGAGTAATTGGTTTTTATTGTGGAATGCTCAGATTTGTACAGAGACTCACCTACAGCTTCAGCAGTGGTTAACCATGGGCAGAGGGGCTTCTAATTTTCCTGAATATATCTAATTGCTCATTTATAAACAATCTCACAAGCTAATAATCTCAAATAAACTTTTGAATAAGACAGCCCTGTAAGCAACTCCAGAAGGGCCTCTTGCGTGCTGTTTGCAGCTGTCCAAGGTTATAAATAAATGAAATTTAACAAAAAAGAGATAAAGAAAAAATCTCTGCAGGCACTTGGACAGCTGTATCTCCACCCAGGATTGGCTGTGTTCCTTGTCCCACCCTTGTTTTATTTCACTTGTACCCTGGGGTCCCCCTGCCCAGACAGGCAGACACTGGGCTCTGCTCTCCCACCCACATCCTCCAGAGCCAGGAAGCCTTGGCCTCCCCTGAAAGCAGCAGAAGTAAAATCCCTTTGTTGTTTTTTATTTTGTTTTTCATAAAAAAAACCAACAAAACCAGACTGCCTTGACTGAGAACAGCTGCTGGACACAACAGTTCAGTGCAACTCCAGGGACATGATAATCACCGCTGTCAGTGTTAGAATAAAAAGGAAACCCAAGAGCTTTCTTTGTAGTAGCAAAAGGACTGACACCACAAGTCACAGGAGGACGGGAAAAAAGGTTAAAGTTTTTCTCAAAAATATAGCTCTGTGGTAAGAGAAAAGGATAGCTGGATGTCAACGAGGGGAAAAGCAGTTTATGCTCTGCTCTGGTCAAACTGCCTCCTCCAGTTCCATTCCATCTGGAGGGACTATGATCACATCTCTGGGCCTCAGCAGGGCAGGAAGAGGCAGCAAGTTACAGAACTTTGATCTAAAAGTCACAGTTAAAAGAAATTATAAATTATTATTTTAAAAAAAGTTGGAATTCTCCAGGTGAGCTTCCTTTTCCTCTCTTCTGTTTGATCTTCACCCATAAATCTTTAATCACAGGAATGCGGTACCTTTGGGGAGAGGAGTTAAAAGTTAGGGATGGGGAGGAGAACAGCAGAGCATGGGCAGAGGCATCTGGTCCACACTTCCAGGTGGCTACAACATCACCATCTAATCCCCATCACTTTTCCAAGCTCCCTGCAGTCAGCAGGGACAGACACTGCCAGAGGCCGCTCATCTCTGCTGGTGACAGAGGTCAGCAACACCCCAGGCTGGACATCTGGTTCTCAGCAGCTAAAGAGTTGAGGTCAGACACATCCAGAGAAGCCAGCACACAGCTGCACGACACTGCTCACACCGCTGCTGCACTCCCTGGCCCTCTGCTCCAAGGCCAGGCTGGTCAGTGAGCTCTTAGAGGGCACACTGTCTTCCCCAAACTGGCCCAGCAGTTCTGAATGGGGCCAAGGTGATGGCGCTCAGGTACCAATGGCCCGTCCCCACAGGCCATGTACCTTCTCACAATCCTTCAGGCTCAGCTCCTTTCTTCTTCTAAAATGGAAAGGGGAAAAAAAAATATATCAGTTATCATTTGTACCACAGACATGAAGGACCTAGCAAAGCCCCCCAGAGGCTTCCTGGATATGTCCCTGTAGAGGTGACAGCCACAAGGAACACTTACTCCTCAGCAGGACTAAGTCCTGCCACCAAAAAGGTCCCTGGCTCTATCCATTCCAGGGAAAGGAATCTCCTAGGGCAGCAATACAGGAACAAGCCCTCTGAGTCACTCTAATCCAAACCAAAGGCCAGGGTGTTTTAAGACTGGCCACAGTGAACTGTAGGCTTCCCTGTACTGCCAGCAAGGCCAGGACATGGCTGTTCCTTCTCCAGCCTGGCAGTTCTCCTGTTGGGGTGAGCACCACAGCCCAGGGTGTGACACATACCTTCTTCTTCTTCTTGTGAACCTCAGCAGAGCCATCTGCTACAGGCACCCCTTCCAAAGATCCCTTTTTGCTCTTCTTTTCTTTTCCAGTCTTCTTTTCTAGCAGTGGGAAAGAAAAGCCAACTCAGAGAGGGATTTGGGTATTGTCAGCCTCTGAGAGGGAGCACAGACTGGTTGGATCATCTCCAGTAAGTTTCTGATCACAGCCAAACCTGAGCAAGATTTCCAGAGCAGGAACTGGGTGAAGGCAGAGCTCTACCCAGGCAGCTGCACCCAGGGATGTTTCCCTAATACCCCTGAGCCAGAGCAGCTTCATCCCACCACCTGTGCACACAGATGAGTGGAATTACACGGAATTCCCTTCTTTCCACCTCCTGCTGCCACCTGCTCCTAGGAACTGCTTCAGGGCTGGAGTAGATGGGCACGTGCCCGAAATGAGAGCCAGGGGAGCTGCTAAGACAGGGTGGACAAGAGGTTCAGCTCAGCACAACTGCTCAAGGGGCTCCACTCATCCCTGTTGAACAGCTCACAGAGGGGCCATAGACAAGTCAGTCTCCTCCAAAAATAAAGAGACTGTTGAGCAGAACAGAAACACCATCAGGTCTGGCCCAGCCAATCCACATCCCCTCCCCAGCTTTTTCTTTAAAGTCTACCAGATTCAGCACAAAACCAGCTCTAATTTGCAAACACAGGCTGCACTGCAAAGAAAAAAAATGGCCTTTGGATTAGGGCAGAGAGCAGGGCACTACAGAACAACAAGCTGTAGAATGGTCAAAAGTGACAGGACAAGAGGAAATAGCCTCAAGTTGAGCCAAGGGAAGTTTAGGAAGTTAGGAAAAATTTCTTCAGTAAAAAGGTTATCAAACACTGGAACAGGCTGTCACCAACTAGGAGGCATTTAAAAGATGTGTAGATATGGTATGTGGGGACGTGTTTTGGGGATGGGCCTGGGTTAATGGTTGGACTTTATGATCTTGGAGGCCTTTTTCAAGCCACATGACTATGAGGGAAGCAGCCAAGCAGGAAGCCAATGGGAAAGCTATGGGTGCTATTTTCAAGGCCCTGCACCAGAGGCTGAACATGCATCAGCTGCAAGAACCTATTGCAAACTAGGCCCCAAGTGTAGGATGCTTACTTTTATCTGCTTTTTTCTTTTCCTTGCTTCCTGCCACCTTCTCCTGGTCACCATCTGCTTTCTTCTTTTTCTTTTTGGGTACTTCTTCATTAGCTTGCCCTTTCTGTTTCTTCTCCTTGGGCTGCCCCACAGCCCCATCCTCTCCTGTCAGCTTCCGCTTCTGAGGAGCTTTCTGCTTCTTGTTCTCTTTGTCTTTGCTCTTGGATGTTTTCACAGCCTTGTCTGCTGCAGAGGATGATTTCTTTTTCTCCTTTTCTTTTTTCTCCTTTTTCTCCTTTTTTTTCTTCTTCTTCTTTTTCGCTTCCAACCCCTCCAGTGTCTGCACTGCAGGGACTTTGGAGGCAGTGGTGACCTCAGTTTCACTCCCTGAGCTTGGCTGCTCTAACTGTGGGACGGAGGGCAGAGCATGTGATGATGCCGGG
The DNA here is from genome assembly GCA_013396955.1 of Regulus satrapa. NCBI lineage: Eukaryota > Metazoa > Chordata > Aves > Passeriformes > Regulidae > Regulus > Regulus satrapa. Next base: position 102,100 of record VWZN01006320.1, read on the forward strand.
GTCACTTTCACCCCTGTTGCCCCAGCATTGTTCTCTTTCGTTGCCAGACTTTTCTTCAGTGAGGAAGCTTTGAGGCTGGCATGACCTGGCTCGGTTTTTCCTGCCACCTTCTCTTTTTTGGAGGCTTCTGCAGCTTGCCCTGAAGGGGGGTTGTTTCCTGCAGAAATAGACAAAAAGAGAAGACAACTCAGGGAGCATTCATTACACAGACTAAACAGGAGGATGCAAATATGCATTTGAAGAGGAGCATCCAGTTGTTTTCCCAAAAAAAGGCTAAACTTGTTGGCATCTGTAGCAGAGTAGAGAAAGATACCTGAAGTGGGTGACAACAGCTTTGGCTCTCTGACAAGATGGGTGAGCATAGATGGAGCAGTGCTTCCCCAGGACACCATCCCCACTAAGCTGGGGACTTCCCAAGGTGGTGGGGATCTCCACACGTGTAATCAGCACCAGTGGCCAAGCCCAGAGCCCCTGGGCCCTCCTGAGCCCATACATAGATAGCTCTGACTTCCTCAGCAGCCCTTTGCACAATTTAATGATGTGCCCAAGGGACCAACAGATCCATCTGAAATTTTAGAGCAGGCCAGAGTTCATCTGATGGTGCCAGGGTCACATTAGAGCAGAAGCAGCTTCCAGCTCCAAGTTTTACAATTCGCCAACAAACCAGGGAAATGAGAGGACATTTTGTTTCTCCACGGGTCTTCTTGCTTGCTTCCCCATCTCTGCTCTCCAGACCTGCAGCAGAGCCCACACAGCCCAAGGGGAGGCTTGAATACCAGCACCGTGCAGCAGATGTTCTTCAGGCAGCGTTTGAACCTTCCACAGAAGCCGGCAATGCAGTGTGCATTGGCTCCAGGGAGAGCCCTACCTGCTCCTGTTAATTACTGTGGTTAAAGCAATCCTGGAAGAGGCAGAGCACCGAGCCTTGGAGGCAGCCAGCACTAGCAGGCTGTTGAGGGAGAAGGCTGTGCTGTGGCCAGGGAGGCCAGCAGACGGCAGCAGCACTCCATGCTGTGGCCCCGTGGTAGAGACACAGTGGGAACGGGGCCCACGCCAGTGCCACCCTTCCCAGAGTCACCCTCCCGTGCCAGCACGGCTTCGCTCCTGGGCCAGGAGAATTCCCAAGCTTGCCAAAGGAGACCCACCTGCTTTGTGGTTTGCTGCCACCTGGTCGTCCTCTGTGTCGGAGTCACTGCTGTCGCTGCTTAAGCTGTCGGCCGGGGCTGCTTTCAGGGAGCCCTTGGCGAGGGAGTTTGCAGCACTGCCAGCTGCCTTTCCTGGCCCCACCTCACCTCCAGCTTTGGGGGAAGTCATCTTTGGTACCTGGGGTGTTACTGGGGTCTTGGAGAGGACTGGGTAACCTGTGAGGAGGGACTGAAACAGCACAGACACGCTGAGGAGTCACAGCAGGGCAGCCTCCCACACACCAGACATGCAGCTCTGTCTCTGCTCCTATTGTCCTCATACTTCAAGTGAAGGGCCCACCTTTGGCCACCTGTGGAGCCAGCTCTGAGAGCCCAGGGCTCCCAGGAGAAGGGCCAGCCCTGACAGACACCAGCTGAGCTGACAGCCTCAAGAGCTGTCGGCCAGAGGCTCTCCTTTGTTCTCGCCCAGCAAGGCAGGCTTGGGGGAGGCTCCTGGCCATCAGCGTGCGGCACACTTAATGCACTGCAGATGTGCTGCACACCCTGCACGTTACTTACAAAGGGAATTTAATGGCTTGGACACGGCTTAAGTTACAAACTAAAGTGGGGGGAAAAAAAAAAATCCCTGCTGCTATTGGCACTGCGCACCAGCTCTCCTGGTTTAACCCTTGCAAGGTACCACATCTTCCTGTCTCTTCTCCCAGGGAAGGCACCATAAACCCTGGACCCAAGGCCTGGCTGCCTGAGGAAGCATTCTGAGTTCAAAAGCTTCTCTCTCTCTGCCTCCACAGAAAGGTCTTGCTCACACCACTGCACTGGGGAAACTCCACTCCTCTGCTGGCAAACCCACCCCAGCAGCCCATCTGCTATGGCTGAGAATTGAGACACTCAAGGACCATACCTGTGATGCTGCATTCTCCTCTTCCTCACTGGACTCCAAGGAGGAGCTGTGGGCTGGCTGGGTTCCTCCTGGCTTCTGTAGGGAGCCTGCTGGAAGAAGAGCAGAGTTCCTCCTGTCAAACCACTGCTGCCTGGGGCTAAGCTCACCTGCCCAGCACAGGCACTGCCACCAAAGGTCCTTGTGTCTCCAAAAAAAGAGGAGTGCTGTGCCAGGCTGGAGAGGAGAAACGCCTCTCCAACTGCTGCAAACCTGCCACGGGGTAACAGAAGGCTGTCCCCATCCCAGTAGCACCGAGAGCATCTTCTGCAGAGGACTGACCAGGTTTGGAAGGCTGCTTGGGTGCCTCCTTCTCATCGCTGTCGGAGGAACTGCTGCTGTCTGAGGTGTCTTCTGCATTGGTGCGTGGCAGGGCCTGGCTTGGGTGGCTGTTCTGTCCTTGCTGCAGGACTGGCTTCCTCGCCTTGGCAGTGGAATTTCCTGGGGCAGCAGTGTTGGCAGAAGAAGCTTTTCCCACAGGAACCGTTTGCTTTTGGCTAGAAGCAGTGGGGACCTAGGGAGAGGGAGATGAAATTGATCTGGAAGGAGGAATATCTAACTGCTCACATCCATGAACCATAAGCAGCAGCCCAGAGTAGATGGGCTTGGACCACCTTGGCCCTTCTTGAGCTGTACTGCTGCAGTTTGTGGCACAGTCAGCCCGAGAACCTCTCAGAGGGCCCAGCCCCTCCCAGCCCACAAGGGAAGCAGGCAGCTGAGGCCAAGCAGAGAAGGCCTAACACAAAAGGAAAGAAGCAGTCAGCCAGCTGGGAGCCAGAAACAGCAAAGGAACCAGGGCTACCCTCTGCTCCTCTGCCTCATCTCATGGCATGATGAGGACAGAGCAGCCCCTCACTCCCAGCTTCATTAACACATCCCTCAGCTGGCGACGTGGCACCAGCCCAGACCCCAGCAGACCAATCTTCTCCCTCTCCCCAGGAAAGCTCCCCACCTTAATCTCCTCCATCATTACCTTTCCTGCCAGCATGTTGTGTTCTGAGGCATCACTGCTCAAGCTCTCAGACACTCTGCTCACCGCAGGGACAGCAGTTTTTGTCCTCTTCCCTGAAGGCTGGGTGGCATTTCCTTTTGCAGCCGCCATGCTGGAAACTGCAGTTCCTTTGATGTTCTGCTGGGACAGACCCTAAAAGAGATGAGAAAGAAAATCAGGACAGAACAAACTTGGAGGGAAAAGATACAGAGGCATACACCAATCCAGGACTAACTCCTAAGCCTTTTCACCGTTTTCAGCACAGCACCAAGACTTTTTGTTTTCCAATTCTCTTCTTTATGGACCAGTTCTGCCTCCCATGAGCCTCTGAGCAAGGCTTCTGGCACAGCCAAGAGCAGAAATGAGGGCCAGCACCCCAAGAGTGCCAAAAGCATTAGCTCAGTGCCCGAGAGGCACCTACCCTGAGGGCAGACAGGGGAAAAGTGCTGTGCTTGCAAGCTGTGAATGCCTACCACTGCAGCACCGGCAACTCTGCAGTTGTAAACCTTTGCAGAGTGGACACTCAGCCTCCCAGATGTCTTCTGCACTCTAAAAATCACACGCCAAGAGTTCATTTGCAACAGAAATAAACAAAGACACCAACTGCAAGGAAAATCTGTCTCAGGGTCCACAAGCCAAAAACAGATTAGGGGTCATATTAACAAGACCAACTTTGTTGCCTTACTTTTGAAACCTCCCATCAAAGTTAACATAAGAGGAGATAAAAATAGAAAGGCCAGGGGCATGGAAACCAGACACTGAGGACAGGTCCTTGACACAAATGCCAGCAGAGGAGGGAGGAGCCACGAAGGAGCACTCAGCCTCCTGGTTTGTGTTACCAACACAGCGATGTGAGCAGCTTTCCCCCCCAAAAATATCTGACAAGCTGGGCCTTTGTGGGCTGACATTTTCCTCACACAACATCTGGCCCTGGGAAAGGAAAAGGCTCTGCTCTGCTGTGCAGAGCTGCCAGCCCAACATAAGCTCTCGGCCCTCTCACACGAAGCTCAAGTTACAGCAACTGCATTATTTTATACAATCTCAGTAATATAAACATGCTTTACTCAAGGACGGGTCAGGATGGCTGCCTGCCCATCAGCTGGAGGGAAACAGCCTTTCCAGTGGCCACAGCCTCGGGCCAGCATGGGGAAGGCTTTCCTGAATGCTCATAATGTCCCCTGAATGCTCATAATGTCCCCCTCCCAGCAAAGGCACGTGTGGGGTAAGAAGTGTGCTTGGCCACCAAGCCCTGGGCTCAGAGCACCAGCCAGGCCACCACCATGTGGAACAGTAGCCATGTTCCTCAGTCACTGGGGTGCTTGGTGTGGTTTCTTGGGCTCAAACTGCAGCACAAATGCAGACACCCCCAAGACACATTCACACCGAGGCAGCTCTGGCCCAGGGAGCTCAGCCACAGCTTTGCAGGACTGGCATGGAGACACAAAGAGACTCCAGTGGGAGAGCTGGGATCAGCTCCATGACACTCAGGGGGGCTCTCAGCACAGATATGAGGTCACCTCCCTTCTCCAAGGCAGGGGCCTGGTTCCTCCAGTTGATAGGCAGGACTGCTGTGCTACCCTTCAGGGCAGATCCTGCCATCCTCCCAAGGCTTGTGGAAAAGAAAACCAAAGAACTTCAGAGGTCTGTGAGGAACCAGGCAATGGGTTGTCTTGGAGCTACACAGGTCATGGAAAGACTCTCCCTGTAAGGATTTGGCTGCTTTTCCAGCCTAAGTTCCTGGAGCAGAGCAGAGGGGACAGAGTTCCAGGGAAGGTCTGGGCTTGTGTGTCTACTCATGCTCCTGTCAAAGCACTTACACTCTGCACTGCTCTCACACACTGCCACGCTGTGGCTGAGATGTGCACCCAGAGCTGGGGTCAGCCATTGACATGGCCAAGAAAACCTGACCCAGCCAAGGGGAGGCTCCTCTGCCCTGCTCATCACCTGCACAGTGACCACCTGGGAACTCCTGAGACCTCCTGAGCTGCAGCACTGAAAGCCTAAACAGCCAGGGGGTCAGCGGCTCCTCACCTGGGAAGGGGGGACTATTTCATCCTCTGAATCTGAGTCCTCACTGGAATCATCACTGCTGGCCACAGCTGGAGGGGCAGGAGCTGGTGCCAAAGCCGGTGCCTTTTTCACATTTGCTGGCTGGGGGACAGAATTGGTTTTCACTGCAAGAAAAGAGTAAGAGATTGTCACAGTGAGAAACTGTGGCTGTCCAGAGCAGGAGCTGCTCCATGTGCACCCAATAAGGATGCAGGTGAGGGATCCTGGCTACTACCAGGCCACTTACCAGCTTTTGGAGGGTGTCCCTGTGCTGAAGGCAACTCCTCCTCACTGTCAGACGAGTCACTACTCCCGCTTTCTGACACCTGGCTTTTCAAGGTGCTTACCACTGCTTTTTCAGGCTGCCCAGCCTTAGCAGCCTGGCTCACGTTGGGAATAGGCCTGGGCTGGTCTGATAACCTCTTAACAAAAAAGAAACGCAGGCCCAGAAATACAATATTAGTACTGATGTTGTTTTGGAGTTTAAGTGCAGCTTCAGCTCACGTTGGGTTTTGTTTTACCCTAACAGAACTGTTACTAACACTCACACCATGCTTGGTGTGTTATGAGTGGAAGGGGCTTCAGTCACAGCCTGGGCTGAGCTGCTCTAGATACATCCCTCTGAATTTAGCAGCTTCCTTCTGACAGAAAGCCCAACGATGTTTTACATGAGCACACAAGCTAATAGTAATTGCAAGCTTCTAACAGCAATTCCTTCTTGAGAGAGAGACATTGGCTGAGGACAGGAGAGGCACTGCAACCCCAAGACTCCCACTCCAAGGAAGCCATTTAAGCAGTTTGGGGAATCAGTAGGAGTTGGGAGGCCTTGTGCCATAACACTTGCAAGATTCAGAGATGGCATTAGAGCAGCTACAGCCTAGAGCTGCTAGAGAGCTCAGTGTAGACACAGGGCTGACACAAGGGTTGGGGACACAGGGCAGGGAGTGACAGAGTGTGACTCAACTTGGAAGCTGATCTATCAACAGGTCTAAGAATTTAGAAATCGCCAGACAACAAAACACTTCTGACTCTCACTTGGGGCTATGTCCTTTGCAGCACCTGTCAACACTCAGATGTTCCAGCACAGACCACAAGCCACTTTCCCTGCCGTGTCAGCACCAGGAAGCCACAGTCACCTGTGCCCCAGATACACAACTGCCAGGTGACACTCTCTTCCTGGCCCCTCTCCAAGGGCTGCAGATCCCCCTCCTGTACACTGAAGGTTAGTGGTGGCAGAGGAGAGGAAGTGCTTGTGGAATGATCTGGGAATTTCCTTCCCTGAAGATACTCTCCAGGCTGGCAGGGCTCTGCACCCGCTCAATTACTCCACTCGTGGCTCATCTAAGGCTGCTCTGCCAAGGAGTACATCGTGTTTGCCAGGGCAGGCAGACCCTGTGCACCCTGCACGGGATGCCAGCCCGCTCTGGGGCTCCAGGAGAGATTCCTGCCCAGCTGCACCATCCCTGCTATGCTGCTAATGCAGTGATGTCCCCACAGCAGAGAGCACCAGCTCAGCAGCCTTTCGGGAATACCGATCCTACTGTGCTTCCTGGCACAGCCCTGCCATGGGCTGCCACTGGGGCACTGTTTATCATCTCCAAGCCAAACACTAAACAGACAACAGCATCTGCATGTTTATCCCATTACAGAACAGCTCTCTGAATGAGCCAAGCGCATTTTGACTCTGCTTAGAGAAACCTCCACAAGCGCTCGGGGAGGGAGGACTGCAAACCTCACTTCTGTGTTTTGTTTTGATACCAGTGAGTCACAATCTCCAGGAGAGAGGCCAGCTTTGCAATGCTGAAGAGACAGGAGTACTTGAAGCAGTCAGAAGAATTCACACACACTGCTCTGAACGTGCTAATTCCTCTCTGCTGTTCTGAACACTGCTGTGCAAGGGAAGGGCTTGCCAAGGTCAGAGCCCACTGAGTTTTAAGCCCTTGATAGCAATGGTCTGTCTTCCCCCTCTATGGATGCACAGCACAGGACCTGCTCCATTTCCTAACTTAGCAATGGAGTGGGAAAGGGCTGCCATGCAGGGGCATCATAACACTGAAAGAACATTACAGCATCTGCATAGAAACCACCACAAGCTTTACACAGCCCCAGATCTTCCTGGGAGGCAGCCAAGGTCCATCCATGCACATCAGATGGATGCCAGCCTCAGGTGGGATCTGGCCAACAGCACGGTGAAGTTACATGCAGGGAGCAGGTAACACAGGCAGAGAGCTCCTGGCAGCCTGAGAGTCACAGGTACTGAAGTAACTCAGAGAGGAGGAAAATAACTCAAGAGGAAATCATTTTTCCTGCTCCCTCTCCAGCCCCCAAAGCAGGAGCTGCCTGTGGCTCAGCGAGTGTGATGACTCAGCTCCTGCACAACCCATCTGCCACTCGCTGGGTCCATTTGCATCCTGCAGCGCTGCACGACAAGAGGGGAACAACACTGAGCCACGTGCTGGGCGCACGTTGTAAAATCACACTCCAGCACTGCCTGCAGCAGGGAGAGCCCTACCTGCACGGGGACTGCACCTCGGCTGTGCCACAGCCCAGCCAAGGGGCCACCTGCACAGGACAGGGAACGGGGCTCGAGGAGGAAAAGAGACCCTCGGCCCCCTGGGAGATGTGGCCTGTCCCCACACAGCCTGCTGTCCAAGATTAAAAGTTGCTGGCACAACTTCTGCCAGCACAGCCCACACGGGTTTTCCTGGGATGCTCAAGGAAGACACGGGTTCCCAACACATGGATGCACGTGGATCTCTCGCCCACTCCTTGTAAACAGAAGCCAAAGCCTGTCTATAGAGGGCTCAAGTGCCACCTTTGGCTCGAAACACTCAGGAAAGCAGCAGAGCAAAATTAGCAGTTCCAAAAGAAAAGCAGCTCACAGCATCTTTAAGGTCAGACTGACCCCATCACCATCCTGTCCCCCCAAAATATGCAAACACATTAACAACTTCTTAAACTAAATATTCCTGAGTCTTCGGAGGTAAACAAACCAATTAAGCAGTTCAATTTAGGCATGATGTTCATTTTAATTGTGCTAATCCACCCCCACAGGGAAAGATGAAGCAGCTTCCAACGCTCTCTATCTGTTTGGATCTTGCACAGAAGCCAGAGGAAGTTGCAGGATACAGTAAGTCAGTGGTTAGCATATGCCCAAGTAGCAGATGGTGAGGGATGAGCTAAGAAGAGTTTGACTGGGAGGACAGGACTGTGGACACAGCTATGCCCAACGGTTTATCTTCAGGCTTCACTCTTGGTCTCTGCCTGTAGGCTACTAACATGGGAAGGAACAGCCTGTATGGCAAAAATAGAGCTCCCTCAATGACAATCTCTTCCTTGCTGACTCTGGCTGCTGAGGGGTAAACGTCAGTTTGCAAGAGGGAGGATGCTGAAGTGGTTAAATCAGCAGGTAAAACTTGTTCAAAGCTTTACAGAATCAATGCTGGAGGACACAGACCTACCCCAGAGCACATAAACCCCGCTAAAATTAACAACTCTCAGTGGTTTTACAGTGGGACCCCATGGCACAGCTATCCAACCAATTCCTGTTCCTGTCACCTAGAGCTGAATCCTCACATAATCAATCATGCAGGAAGAGAGCAGCACAGAGCCAACTGTGAGAGAAACGTCCCACTCCACCCACCTTAGCAGACCAAGGCTATGAAGACAAAAATGCAGAGCCTCGCTGGCTCCTGCCTGTCAATAGTCAAAGGACGTGTTGACAAAAAGCCTCCTTGCAGGGACACGTGAGGCTCTACCCCCAGCTTCCCTTCCCTTCCTCCTGCAGCTCCAAAAGACTGCTTTCAGGGCACTTTCTGAAGGGCCCTGCAGCTCAGACTTGAGACAGAAGGGCTCAGTACAATGTGCCTAGAGATGCTCTCAGGAATCGATTTGCACCCCTTGAGTTTAGCCTGAGTCCCGTGTGAGCTCCCAATCCTTCTCTTCTGTTAGAGAAATCTGACCAAACCCTCACAGGAGAGACAAGACCAAGCTGCCTGTGACCCTGCACACTCCAGAGGGGCAGGCCACGAGTGAATAGCTGGCATCAAACCATTTGCCTCCCACCTCCTCTGGTACAACTGCATGGGAACAGTGAGGCTGCCCTTGCTTCCAAACGGGAAGATCTTCCTCTCCGAGGGACTGAGGAACGAGATACTCCTGGTTTTTCAAGGAGATCAGGGGCAGGATTTAAGGGATCAACACTTTCCTTGCATATCCCATCCCCTGGTACTGGGCTGAATGCAGCACTTACCTTCTGGCTGATGGGCACAGGGAGATCCTCCTCTTCACTGGCTAACGAGGCAGAGCTGTCCACAGGCTTTATACTTTCAGCAGGCTTTGTGGGAGCAGCAGTCCTTTTCAGGGAGGTTTTAGCCTGCTTTGGCACTGTTGGTTTTGGTGCTTGGGACCCTGGAAGTGTTTTTGCTGGAGCTGCTTTGACAGAGAGTGATGCTGCTGGTGTAGGTTTCACTGCAGATGGGACGGCCTGGGAGGATTTTGGAGGTGGCTTTGTCTGGACAAGATATGAACAGAGTGAAATAAGGCAAATCCCATAGCAGCATAATTCATTTGCTCAGACTGTAATCAAGGAGAGAAATGTCAGAGCCCCCGGGAAAAGCAAACCCTGAAGGAAGATTAGTGACTGGCAGGACACAGGGAATTCTTTCACCGAGCTTTCTCCATCAGCCTGCTGGCTACTACCAGTCCCCTCCAGGGAGGTACGAGGCAGCACTTTGCATCTCCACAGCAGGGAGGCCAAGCTGCACTACAGTTTGACAAATTAGACACTATTTATTGCAATTTATACCTGAGAAGCAAATTCCACCATGATAATTTGCCCCTTCGGGTGGGAAAAATAAAAAAAAAAAATCACTGTTTGGCTTTTTTTTCATTTAAAAGGGTGCATGGATTTTTCTGAGAAAGGCACAATGGGTTGATTAAAGCTCAGAGCAAAGACACGGAGGTGCCTTTTAACACCTCACACCTCCTTCCTCCCACCCCCAACATGACTTTGCTACACACTACATGCATTTACAAAATTTTCTTTTCACTGCAGTTCCTGAGTCTCCAGCCCTGAGAGGCATGCAAGGAGAGGGAGGATCTCAGAGACACGCACTTGTGTTACTAATGGACGTTCTTCATCTTCACTGTCTGATGAGCTGCAGCTCTCTGATGTGTCATTGGGCTGTGCAGCCCCAGGAACCGTTGTTGATGCAGGTTTGGCCTGGCCTGCTGCCGGTGCTGTTTGCTTCCCTGCATTCTTCTTAAGGGACACTGAAGCAGCAGGTGCACTTTTCACAGGCGCTGCGTTAGACTGCACTGTTTTCACAGCTGGTTTGTCCTGGGGACAAGGGACAGCAAAAGGCAACAGGAGACTCAGGTAACACCTCAAGAAAATGGCTGAAAGCTCTAAGTGTATGGAATCTGTTTTAAATTGCTAATTTTGACCAGGACAGGCTTTTTCAGATCCATGGGCTCTGGAATAGCTGAAGCAAGTCACTTTCTCCATGGACTGACTATATCCATCAAATTGCATACTAATCACCTCCTACAGATCTAAGGATCTCCCTCAGCTTCAGGCACTAGTAGCAACTGGAATAGAATGGTTGATGTCAGCAGGGTTTAGTGGGGCTCTCAGGCACACAGCAAGTGCTCTGGCCTAAGGTATCTCACGCCCCCAAGGTAAGGTGTGCTGTCAGAACACAGCACTGCAGCATTTCCTCTCTTCTTCAAAAGGCGGGAAGTGATTTCTCAGGGACAAGGAACCCATGCTGGAGAGGTTACCTGGATGGCTGGAGTTGCCAGCTCCTCTTCAGAGGATGTGTCCTCACTGGAGTCCTCACTGCTGCTCTCAGCCCCAGCTGCTGGCTCTGAAACACAAGCGAGGCGATGTCACAGCTGCTGCCTGCTCCGAGTCCCCAGAGCGTTGATGCTAATGTGGCTTTTGATGTCAGGGAAGCAAAACAAGCCACAGGGAAAGGCTAAGGGGATTTGTAGGGAAGAGGACCTAGCCTTGCTGCAAACATCAGTGGCCTGCTGGGAACAGCTTCTCCAAATGCTGACCCCTCTTCAAGAGATGGGAAATGTTTCCCCTGACCCTGTGGGGTGCTGCCCAGCCACACACAGCTCCTTGCAGGGCCACCCATTCTCACTGGGCTCCCTCTGGATAAGAGCCAAGAGAAGGATCATTTCCAGAGCTTCAGTGATCTATTTCTCACCCTCCTCCTCCAACACACACAGACACACTTCAAAGCATTTAAAGATTTCCCTGCAGACTTTCCCTGCAAACCCCAAAACGAATCACTTTACAATTTGGAATGAAGAGAAAACACTGCAGTGCCTTTCCATAAAGCTGAAATTATCATCAGCATTAGTACTGCACCTCCTCCGGCCACGCTACACTGTTAGCCCCAACCCCTGGGTGTGTGCTGGGTGCTGCCAGACATCTTAGCACAGGATCTGCTGCTTGAAATGGGAGCAAGCACGCTGGATTCATCCCACGGAGCTCCGGAGCTGGCTGCTTTGCAATGTTCTAGCAGCCTCCCCAAGGAACAAGCATCACTCTGAGCTTTCCAACAAGTGAGCTGAAAGGAACATGCTGAAGGCACGTCTCAGATCCAATGTGCAGCAGAGCTGGAGCTCACGCAGCACCCTGCAGGCTCCTCACCCGCTTTGGGGGCTGGGGCCTTCGCAGTCGATGTCTCCTCTTCCTCCTCGCTCTCGGATGAGGAGCTGCTGCTGCTGCTGGAACTTTCCGGTGCTTTGCTTTGCCCTGCTTTGGCCACGGCTGCTGGGACACATCCAGGCTTCCCAAGACTGGGCAGCTCCTGGGCCTTGGCCGGGGCTGGAGCTGGGGCACTGGGCTGCTGCTTGTTAGAGAGCACAGTTCTGTCAGCAGCAGAGAGCCCTGCTGCTCGGCCTGCTGGGGCAGAGGGCTTGGGAGGAGAATGCAGGCAGTTGGCAGCTTTGCCACCCACCACAGCCGCCGTCACCTACAGGAAATAAAGGAAATTAGAAGGCTACGCACAGATGAGGAGCTAAACTGAATATAGTGTACCCACAACAGCAATGTGACAGCAAGGTAAGCCAAAGAGATCTTCAAGGCAAGGTTTGGGGGACGGGTATCTAAGAGAAGGCTTATGGCAGCAAAAGAAGGCCATCTAAACATGATTTCCATCCCAGGACACAATTCTACACATACTGAAGAGTCTGGGACAGTCCTGGCCTCAGAGTACCACCAGCCCTCAAAGCCAGGAGCATTGCCTTACCGTCACTGCACCTTTCCCAGCCAGAGCTTCCTCTTCCGATGAGGACTCATCTTCGTCGCTGCTTTCTATATTCACTATCGAGTTCGTGGCCAGAGGAAGGCTGGCTGCTGCACAGGAAAGAGCCACAGAGCAGCTGTGTGAGTGTATTTTCACACCAACACGGTCTCGGGTTTGCAGGAGGGTCCCAGCAGCAGGGCAGGGTCCCATCTCCACACCTGACCCAAAACCATCAGCACTGCCCCTCCACTGTCACTCCCGTGACAGCAAGTGCTTTGTTCCTCCACCCCATCCCTCTCCCAGCCGCCAAGACAGGGAATCTGTCAAGAGCTGCAGTTTTCTAAAGGCTGGTCTACAGAAGATCAGACTGAGCCAAAATACATCAGACACGAGTTTTTGTTAGACTCTGCAAGCCAACACCTCCCACATCAGCTGCACGAGAGATGTGTCCCCACCTCACACAGAGGGCACTGCCTTCCCAGACCAACCACAAGACTTCCCTGACCCATGAAACAGCCCTGCCTTTGCTGGCCCCACACACACCTGGGACCAACTAGAAGGAGCTCCACAGTGGGCAGCGAGAGGGTCCCAAAGCTTCATCGGAGCAACAACACCCATCCCTCCCTAATGAATCATAACAGGCTTTTTCTAGCTTCAGCAGACATCTGTGCTCCTCAGAAACTCCACACGAGAAGGGGGTGCTAAATTAGTTGTCCTATTTTTTCTGTGAGCACAAACAAATAGCCATCACTTGACAAGCATTTTCTCCAGCCGAGCAAGCTGGGCTGCTCCTACACAAGTCTCCAGTTCTACTCTGTCAACTCCAGGGAGATAAAAGGCTCCTCCTACCATTTGCAGCTTTCGCCTTCTCTTTCTCATCCTCTTCTTTCTCTGAGCTCTCAGAGCTGCTCACGGGATCAGGAACTCTGATCTTTTCGGGGATGGCTGCCTCCTCATCACTCACGTTTCTTCTCTTGGAATTTGGTGGAGTTCTGAGGGAAGACAATGGGTGTCAAAATGGGGAAAAAATATCTTGAACAAATTAGAATACAATTATTCATTCACTCTCAGATGCCTAAGAATAGGCAGTGTAATTTCTCTACAGAGGAATTCCTAAGGGGGTGGGAAATACTTCTCTAACCTCCAAGGGACATCTCCAGTCCTCAGTAAACTTCCAAGAGCAACATATTCCTGTAACACTCAGGAGAAATACGGAACACAGACGATTTTTCTGTGCCCTAGGCAGACTCTTTCTCACTTTAGCAGAGGAACAAAAACATACAGTCAGGCTGGTGCTCAATAGGATTCATCCTACAGATCAAACTCTGTCTCCAAGAGGCAGCTGCAGCCTCAGAGTTGTGTGCAGCCTCAAGGTTAGGGCAGATATCCCCAAAATACCAGGTCCTGGCATTCCACAGGGCCAGGAGAAGCCAATCTAAAGGGTACAAAAGCCATTTGAACTTGGGCTCCCAAGTCAAAAGGGCAGACAAGTCAGGTTGCAGAGAGGTTTAAGCAAGGAATTGGTTGGACCTACAGAAGATGTGTAAGAAAAAGAGGAAGAAGAGGCCACATTAAATACTTATGCTGCTCAGTTGGGTTAAAACATTAAGCTGGAGAAAGATTTCTCCATGCTCTCCATGCTCTAAAAAAACAAATACCAGAAGAGATGAAGTGGCTAAAGTTACAAACGTTTTCATTTAAGAACCAAAGACAACACATTTGCTTTATTACAAGGGTAACACTGAGCACATGCCGGTGTGATTCACACATGCAATACTTCTACACCCTGGGACACTTTATCAGAGGCAAATATCCTCACTTCTGGGCCAGTTAAGCTTGTTTTATTTGATCATCTGTTTTAAGAACAAGATTAGTTTAACAATTTGACACGTAAAGGCTGTGCTTGATGCCAGAGTGTTCTGGCAGCACAGCTGTTACAGTGGCTTTGGTGCAAGCAGGCTAAGCCAAAGGCACATTTGCCCTTAGAAAGTCCTGTAACTATTCCAACAATCCTTCTAATAAAGCACCAGGGCAGCCCACACAGGCAGCTCTGGTCCTGCAACACCATCCTGATCCACTGGCAGCTGACAGCACAACACGGACTGAGGTGAGAATTTGTTGTGAGTGACCAGGAGCTCGGGGATACCCTGTGAGGGGAAGAAATGGTGTCTGCTAGCGCTGGCCCTGTGGCATTCTGGGCTGCAGGACTCAGGCTGCCCCTAGGGCTGAGCTGGTCCAGCTGTTCCCAGCTCCCAGGAACCCTTCCAACCCCTCTCTGCATCCTCCAAGAGCGAATGCAGCTCCTGGAACTGCAAGTCTCTGCTTTAGGCTCACTCTGGAAGAGTTTCTGGAGAGCAGCACCGAGGTGAGAAGAGCAAGAGCCAGAGGGTGGGTTAAGGAAGGAGAGTTTTGGGATAAAAGCCTCTGAAGCAACGGGGTGTGATAAAGGCAGCTCGCTCACAGGAGCACTCCTGGAAAGGCCAACACAGCCCTCACTTTGACTCCCAACCAGGCAGAGGAATAACAGATGTGTTTGTGGGGCAGGACCACAACAGAAGGGTGGTGCTGATGAAAAATTAAACCTGATGCAATGCCCTTGCTGCCCCTCAAGTTTAAAAGCAACGGTGCCTGGCGTTGCTGCAAGGGGCAGGAAAACCAGCAGGTCACCATCAGCAGCCACGAGAGCAACAAACTGTTAGGGGAGGAACTGCAAATCTATTTCTACACTGCTACATCCTGATCTAGATCCAGCCTTTCTTCTGCTCAGGTAGGGAGGACGAGAGCGAGGCATGGAGCAGAAAACACCCTTGGAAAAACACTTCCAAAACTGCTGCTGGCACAGCCACGCTAAGGGAATCCTCACTCCAGTGCTCCCAACCCCACACATTCCCAGAAAACCCCGAGGCCTCTCCAGGGTGCTGCACTCCCAACCAAACCGGGTGCAAATATCACAGATGGGAAGGCTCCCTCCTGCACACCTTCAAACAGGGATAACGTTTGGAAGGTGTAAGGGCTCGGAAGGACAGGCTGAAACCAAGAGATTTCCTCTGAGTCAGATCATCTGTGATCGATGCCAAGGTTTAAGTCCGTGTAAGAGCTTTGGCATTTCAGCATCTGCTCAACTCCTCTGTTCTCGGGTCAGTCATCCTGCGAAGCACGTGGCTTTAAAACGAAAGTGAAACAGAACCGGCGAACGGGTTTCTTACAGCCAAGAACCACTCTGAGCTCCACAACACTCCAGCACGAACGGCATGAGCTGCTCAGAACTCAAGTAACAACTTATCTCCGAGCTCGGGAAATTTTAAACCAGCGTGATCCTGACCATCTGTACCGGACTGCTGTGAAACCAGAGGTTGGGAGAAAATTCTACTGAGCAAAGTTATCATCGGAAATGCTCTGACAACACGGAATTCCAACAAATAAAAAATCACACGTGCCATACAGCCTAGACAGCCGTCAGCACGGTCTGGAATCTATTTGATACTCATCCCCTCCTGTCACTTACTTTTCCCAGTGGGTAAAGATGTCCTCGAGAGAGGTCGAGAGGGAAGGGAGCAACTTCTGTGAAAGCAGAGCGAACAGCAGTCAGGCACCGGGGCCGTTCCCACCCAGGCCTCCCCGGGAGAACGGGACGGCGTTTTCCCGCA
>VWZN01006320.1:123195-144009 GCA_013396955.1 Regulus satrapa
GGGGAAGGCACCTCTAAGCCTGTGGAATATAAAGCAGTCTTTTAAATTTGGTAGCTGAAAGAACAGATTTGAGAACTCCAACGAGCAGAAGACGTGACATTAACATTTTGTTGCAATATGCTTAACAACCTCGATTGGAAGTGTCTCTCTGGCTGTGTCTCACTGCCTGTGTGTCTGCTGGCGTGGCAGTTATTCAGTGCTGGCACTGAACATCAAGTAGCATTAAGCCATTTAATTTCTCATTTTTTTGGGGGAGTAGATCCAATATACATCGATGCAGTGAGCAGAAGGGCTGTTATTATTAATCAGCCCCCAGCCCAGCCCTGCTTTCCCTGCAGTCTCTTGCTCTCCTTTGTAAGCCTACCCCTGTTAAAAGGCCTGGCAGCCTCGTGTGCAGCACGGCCAACACCAACAGCCACAACAGCTCTGCTCTTGATCCAGGGCTCAGCAGCTCTACCTGGCAGGAGAGAGAAGGGGCTCTGTTTACCTTCATGAAGCCAGGGATCTGGAGTATTATTTTTCTCCCATCGGGCATCCTTTGCTGCTCCAACTGGAGCGAAAAGGCATGTGGCAGGAAAAGGAGGGGAAGGAGAGGCAGGGGGAGGCAGGGGCTGCTTGTGCTGGGGTCTTGCTGTGGACCTGAGCTGTGGTTTGGGTCCTTCCAGCATCCTGAGCTTCCTCAGCTCCATTCTAACCAGAGCAAAACTCTTGCTCCTGGTTAAGTGCCACAGTACAAGACTGAGAAAGGAGGAGCAACCCCTTGTTTTTCAGCAGCGAGCTGCCCCCCTACTGTGGCTGTATCCTGTTACTTCACCTCAGGACAGTTGGCTCCTGCTTGTTCCCTCACCAGAGCTGCAGCATTTGTCCCCCTAGCCTGGCAGTCTCTGTCCCACAGTCCCTGACCATAACCACCACCCGTGGCCAGCTCCTTTGCTCTGATTTCCCCCCCTGTGTACAGTCTGGGAGGCTGGGAAAGAGAGGAAGCCTTGCTGGGAAGGCTCAGCAGGATGGGTCACCCAGGGGAGGATCACTGTCAGGAGCATCACTGTGCAGCAGCATGTCCCACCACCCTCCCTGTGGCACCAGCCTGGTGGGGCACAGCCGTGTGCCGACAGATGCAGCAATCTGGAAATGGGGTAAAAAGAGAGAGAAAAATCAAGTAAGAATTTAGGCCTCTCTTTCTGAGGGTTTCTGCTTTGTACATTAACGTCCCTCCCTGGTCCCCTTGTGCCTGAACGTGGCTGCTGGGCACGAGAGAGTGCCATTAATGGGCTCTTGATATGTGTTTATTTCGTTTAGCACATCCTGAGAGCCCTGGTGAGAGCCTCAGAGACGTTCATTACGCTGATTGCTTTCCCTGCTTATGGAGATGGAAAAAGCCACAGTGGTTAAGGGAGTGGAGTGGACAGATGCCAGATGCATTCGTGCTCTGAGCAGTCATGGAGGGCTCCTTCATTAGGAGTTTTGCCTCAGGAAGGGGAGAGTTGAGAAGAACACGGCTTCCCCAGGAGCTGCACTCATTGACCAAGTGGCTGTGGGTTGAGGGGGGACCCCACAAGGGACATGACGCCCTGCAAGGCTCGGTCTGAAGGCAGGGGAGACTTGCGTGAGCACATTCAGTATGAGCCTTGTCCCGGTGGTTCCAGCCCTTCCTGATGCTTGTGGCGTGAGCAGCCACGGGGAGCAGGGCAATGGTCCTGCTCACAGCATCCTCATCCTCCAAAAGTGTGAGTGCTGAGCCTGGCTGGCTGGCTGCCCCCCAAACCCTCTGACCCTGCCCAGGAGAGGCAGCTACAGAAGGCTGGGCGGGTCACCCAGCACAAGCTCTGCTTTCTGTCAGCGCAAGAAGGCGGGCAGGGTGGAACGCTCGTGCTCCTGGTACCCAGACCTGTCTGCTCCTGGGCTCCCCAGGTGAACTGTGAGGAGCTTTGCCTCTGCTCGAGTGGGACACAACCCCACGCTGACTCCAAGCACATTCTCCAGATTGATGGAACTTCGATGTACCAGAAAACCTTCAGTTGAAGGCAGGAGCAACATGTGCTTGTGAAGAAGTAACATGTGGGGGGACCAGATTTGGACCTGCACTGACGGGGACAGCCAAGATGGGCTTCTGTAGCAACAGTAGTCTCTGTTCTCCCTGCCTTGCTGAGGGGGCAGCATGGCCAGAGATGCCCGTTTATCTGTGCATGACAGCAATACACAGGAATTGCAAACAGATTTTTGCCTTATCTTGCTCAAGGGTTGTTGCAGTACAAGGATTTATTTTGGCTTTTCTGCCAAAAAAAAATGTATGCAGAGATTCCACCCGAGCCCATATATATGTGTTTCTCTTGGAAACAGAAGAAAACCATTATCTGAAAAAGCCTTGCAATGTTATTAATCTCTGGAACTTTATCCAAGTTTCATTAGGAATCTGAACATACTTGAAATGGCTTTCAGATAAAGCTGAATGAATCTCTCTCTGTCTCAGAGGCAGCTTAATTTCCTAGCTGAGATTTGGTGGGGTTGGGAATTGGGTAGGAGATTTTCAGCCACCTAAAGCGGGAAGGAGGGAGTGCCTTAAAGCAACCCAATCCAAATGACTCACAGGCACTTTCCCTGGCTTGCCGGGAGCGTGGGGCGAGCAGGGACGTCTTGGTTGAGGGAAGCTCTTCCTTGAACTCGAAATTGCCTTGGGGACTCCTGACTCATGGGGCAGGAGAGCTGGGAGAGCCAGTCCTCCTGGGGTGGACAGCCTCCCCTAATCCCTGGGAGCAGAAGGCCAGAGCAGGGATGCTGGAATCAGGAGGATGCTGGAGGCACTCCCTGCCTTCCCCGGACCCGCGGCCCTGGATGTGGCCACCTCAAAGCCACAGCAAACCTGCCAGCCCTTGTAAGCCACAAGAGGGTGACAAAGTGCCATCCTGTGCTGTGGTGGCCCTGGACAAACCCAAACGTGTCCCAGGGCTGGCAGAGGACAGCAATCCCCTTTGGAGGGCAACCAGAGGACTTGGAAAGTCCTTGATGAAGTCCTGGATGGGAGAGAGTGCTGGCTGGAAATGGGATACTGGTACTGAGGAGCTGGGGACTTTTTATTCCACCTAGCTTTAGTTAGCATCGGTTCTGGCATCAGCAAATCATTTTCATTGCCAAAAGGGGGGGAAACTCCTCAAAATCGCTGTAGCAGGCAGGGAGAGAAGCCTTGCCCTTGCTCCCCCTTGGTGGTCTGATGTGAAACCCACGTTTTATAATAATTTTGGAAAAACAGAGAGCTGCTCCATGTCTGTCTTTTGTGCTCATGGAGGCCTCATGGCCAGCCAAACTGGCACCTCCCAGTGCTCCAAACATGCTGGGGCTTGGAGACATGGATCGGTGGAGGACCCTCTGGAACTCAGTCAAGGTTGGGACGGAGCCAGCTTGGTGCCACGAAAAGAATGCTTCAGGAGCATCTGTGCCACCTGAAGTGATACTGAGAAGGAAAGAGGCTCCTGTTCCTCTTCTTTCTGCCTGTGATATCCCCAGGGTGCCAGTGTGTGGTCACCCTGGACATGTCACACCTCACAGGCTGCAGCCTTCTGTATGTCCACTGCCATGTACTGCTGGGTGGCTTTTGGCCCTATGGGGACTCTGTTGCAGATCCCAATCCTTGTGGCCTTCCCTGGGGGGAAGCAGTGGTCCCTTCTGCCTCTTCCCTCTCCCTCTGAGACAGTAGCATCACCCATGGTGTAGGGTCAAGGACCGCAGAGCTTCCTGCAGGATGATCTTTGCAACTCTGCTTCTAGGAGAACAACCCGTGCTTCTGAGCAGCCGCCCGAGGCACCGTCCGAGATAGAAGATTGAAGTGCTCTGGGAGTATTCCAAGCCCGAGTCTCAGCCTCCCTCTGTCCCAGGAGGCTGGGGCAGCGAGTGTGGGCTCGACAGCATCTCCGGCCTGGAGCGCCAGCCAGCAACTTCATCTGGGCTGGGATGGGAGAGCCCGCAGTGCAGCAGACAGGAGGGTGGCTCTGCCAACCTCTGATCTTATCTGCTGCTGAGAGCGGCTGCTGGGGCTGGCCCTGCCTCCCGGGAGGGCCGGGCTGCCTGGCTGGAGAGCTGGGCAGCATTTTCCCACGGAGCGTGGATTCATTGTTCCCCTGGCGCTGTTGCAGGAGTGCGCGTATGGATATGGTGCACTGGGATGTCTATTTGCAAATCCCCTCGCTCCTAACTGCTCTTTATGCTGTTATTGCTAAAAAGACAAGGGGACAAAGGGGAGATTGCCCCCTAAGTGCTTTGGGAGGTGCACATGTAGCAAGGACATGGGGTGCTGTGAAGGAGGGTGTGTGCCCGGGTTTTTCTTGCAGCTGCAAATTCTTCACTGAGTTTGCACTCCAAGGAGATTCTTCTCTGTTCTCTTTAAATACTAGAAGTAATTAGAAACTGCTTATGAGTAATTGCTTGGACTAAACAGCCTGGTTTAATTGAAATGGTCAGTATGAAATGCCTGACGGTTTGGTAGGGAAAACCCAGGAGCTGCCATGGGGTTAGAAGCCCACCTTTCCTCACCCATCTGGGACTGTGAAGCCCTCCAAGAGGGAGGTGGGAGAAAACATTTTCTCCCTTGAGAAGGGTGGAGAAGGTAGAAGAGGAGCTGGTTATGCCAAAACTAATGGGGCCAGGGCTTTTCAGCGGGGAACAGCTGATCCCACGCTTGCCTTCAGTCCCACAGCAACATACAGGAACAATTTCTGCCACTCCCAAAGGCAGAACTGTGAAAGCCTAAAGCCAATGTTAACGACCAGCTTGCAACACGCTGGATTTTACCGACCTCAGTGAAAATTGTGACAATAAATCTGCCTCAGGCTCCAGTCGTTAAGTTGTCCTCAATACCACAAAAATCCCTGCAGATTTCGTGTTTACTTTGGCCCTGCAAACGCGGCGCTCTGTTACAGTGTTAATGGCAAGAGAGATTTTCGGGGCCTGGGACGAGGCGGCGGCGGGGAGCGGATGGAGGGAGCGGGCTCCCTTCAGCACATTTTATCGGCTTACCCGATCCGTGGGCAGATGAAACAGTGCAAGTCAGGAGGGGTGAGAAGAGATTTCCCAACAGAGTAAGCAGGCATTTGGAGGCAGGAGGAGTGTGGGAACTGCAAGGGAGAGGAAGGTTTGGGACCTGGGGCTGGAGAAGGCTCTGTTCCCTTCTCCTGGCAGAGAGCTGGGGCTGAGGGGCAGGACCATGTGTGCGGCACCCCCTCGCACAAGCTCTGGATTTATCCCGCTCCTCGTGCTGGAGACACATCCTGATGCATCCCAGAGACCATCCTGGAGATGTGATGCTGAGGAGCTGGACCGGGGCTGACCTGCGCAGCCGTTCCCGCGTTATCCCCGCATCCCCGGGCTCTGGTCACCTAGCAACTGTGCATCAGATCGCACGGCAGGCTGAAAGAAACGGTGTTCAGCAGGACTGTGAACCCTGCCGGGCCCCACACCCGCATCCCCACCGCTGCAGCCTCGCCTCTGGCAGCTCTGCAGTTGCCAGCACACAGTTTGTCATGTGCTCCCAGGGCAGCCACATAATCCGTGCCCATGCCTTCCCCTTCCCAAATCCCCTCCGTCATCCCGGATTTAAGCCAGTCCTGTGGCACCTGGTACACTGGGAGCTGCTTTTAGCATATTTGAGAATCAACTTCTCCCAGGGCGGGATTCCAACCCTGCCTTGACTTGGATCCTGGGACTGAGCTACATTCCCTGTTTTCATTTAGCTTGATGTTTAGGGGAGCTGAATATGGGTTATACCTTTCCGTTTATAGTTTTAGCAAAGGATGATTGGATTTTGTTCCAGTAATTTTTTATCTTGACTAAAATGTCGGTTTTGAAGACCTATTATTAGCAATTTTTTTGTGTAGCTTCTGGATTACTGCAGATAATCATGAATCACCCTCTGCAGTATTGATATAGGTACTCTGAGCCTCCCAACAACCACCCTGGAAGTTATGCCTGCGATTACAAGCAGAAAACCCTCGATGGTAATGGGTGGGATTGGAATATGGGGATGATGCTCCAGACCCAGTGCCTGCAGAGCACATTTCTCCAACATCCTAGTGTGTGGCAGGAGTCCTGGAACACATGGCGTGGTTCAGCTCCAGCTCCCAGTTCCAGCCTGGGACTTTGCTTCCAGTTCCTTCCAACCCCCTTCTCTATATTTGTCCTGCTTGGTGCCCATGTTGCCCTACGTGGTCTCCAAACCCATGCTGGGTTTGGTGCTTTCTGTTTAGGAAACTGCATCTCTTTGCTTGATCTGGTGGTTTTACTGCTGCCTGGTGGGCAGCTGCCTGCGCTGGAGTGAACACAGCTCATCCTGACCCGTGGCTGCAGGAGGAGGCTGTTCCAGGCCTCTCTGCTTTGCAATGAAGTTATTTGGACCCATCATAAAAATCTTAGAATCATTAAGTTTGAAAAAGCCCTCTAAGATCATTACTTCCAGCCATTAACCCACAACTGACAGTTTCACTCCTAAGTCTCTAAGCACCAAATCTGCATGTTGTGCCAACACTTCCAGGGATGGTGATTCCACCACGTCCCTGGGCAGCCTGTTTCAATGCTTGACTACCTTTTCAGTGAAGAAATTTTTCTCAACATCCAATCTAAACCTCCCTTGGCACAATCTCACCCTGCAGAGTTTGTCTGCAAATGCCATGTGCTGCCTCTGAGGAATCACTCCTGGAGTTTTCTGTTTGAGTGAAATACTCCAGTGTTCTCCTCAGTAAATTCAGCTGAGAGAAGCTGGGTTTTATTCTCATTATTCTGCTCTGTTTCCCATTCAGCAGGGAGGAACACAAGCTCCAAAGTTTAATCCTAGATTTCTGTGCTGACAGAGCTCACTGCGCAGCCAGGAATGGAAGCTCTGCTCGGCTTTGGGCATGGCTGATACAGCATCATGGTTGTCCTGGACCTCTTCTCTGCTAGTTTAAGGTCCAGAGGGTGTCTGGGTTTAATCCAGGGCCTTCTGGTTTGACTCCTCTTGGGAAGCAATAGCAGCAACAAGGCTCCTATGTTACAAACCCAGGGTGAAGGGAGATGTAGCTGCTCAGTGTTCAAAGCTCCATTCCCTCATATCTTGCTTTCCACCCTGCTAAAATGTCTGTGGGCACCCTGGGCCTTCGAAGAAACTTCAAAGGAGGCAGCACACCCTCTTCTGTTAGCACGGAAGACTGATGAATAATAGAGTGGACCCACCCACTTGTACTTTAATCTGTCATGTTCTATGGAAATTAAGCCCTTCTCTTACAAGAAGGCAATTTGTGCTCTTGGCATCCTGGGCGAGAAAGAGCTCTCATCTCCTGCTGGATTATTGATACCTTTTGTATTAAGCAATTCAGTGTCTAATTGGGCTCTTTGCCTGTTCTGAACCACTCCCCAGATAGCTCTCAACAGCACAGGGACCTTTTGAAAGGGTGGGAGCTTCCAACGCCTGTGCCCAGGGCTGGCTGCTGCCTGCAGGGATGGGGTGGGCAGAGAGGAGCTGTGGGGTCTGGCTGGATGTGTTCCCTGCCCTCTTCCTGCTCCAGCAACGCGGTTATGGACAGCCTTGATGTAAAACTCTTTGAAATGTCCCTCCTGAGCTTTCTGACTTCGTCTGCTGCCAGAATGGAAAACAACCCTTGGTGCTGGGGAGCAGCAGCATCTCACGGTCCCCCAGGGTGCTGAGGAAGCACGTCCTGGATAAACAGGCGTCCGTTTGCCCGACAGGGGTACAGGTGCGAGCCCTGCTGGCACGGGCAGGTGTGTTTTCCTTGTGCTGAAGAGGGGTTATAAACAAGCAGGGCGCTGAGGCCATCCTGCCCTGCCCTGCTGTGAGCTCAGCGGTGAGAAAGGGCTCCTTGTTTGGGGCAGGCACCTGAGCCAAGCCGGGGAGTGCTGGGCTTCATCCTCCTCATCCTCCATGCCTTGGCTCGGGGCAGCCAGCAGAGCTCTGGGCGGGCACCCTGCCCACCGGCCGTCGCATCTCCTGCCAGCCCAAACCCACCAGCTGCCTTTGAAGAGGTTGCACCTGAAAGGGGAGATGGAATTTAAGGGCAGGCAGGAGCCAGGAGGCTGCCCAGCCCTGGGGAGGGGATGGCCAGTCCCTCGCTCTGCTGTGGCTTGGGAGGAGAGCCAGGACCCTGGTGGGGTACGAGGAGGACATGGAGGGGCTGGGGCTGCTCCCATGGACCCAGGAGTTTGTTGGGTCTCTGCATACCTGATGGCTGTGGCTGCTCCAGGAGGGAAGCCTGTTCAGGGGCTCCACCAAAGGGATGGCTTTGGGATGGGGAGGCATTTGCCAGGTGGGTGCTGGGAAGAATTGCTCTTTCTTTCCCAGCCCGGGCGAGGCTGAAAGTGACGCCAGCGTCTTGCATGCTTTGAGGATTGAGGAGCTTCTTTGTCTCCCATGATAAATCGGGTCAGGAATGAAGGTGGGGGACTCCAAAATCAATAAGCTGGGGAAGCCAGTGTCGGGGTCACATGGCAGTGCTGCCAGAAACCAGCAATGCTAAATGCTTAAATCCTTCCTTCCGCTGCCTTGGGACCTTCTCTGCTTCAAAGAAAGCTCTCAGAGGCTGGGGAACTGCTGACTCTTTTAAAATAATTTTTTAAAGCAAGGCTCAGTCCTTCTGGAAGGTGAGTGTGTTGGGGGCAAAGTAAAGTCCACCCCAGGAGCCTGAGCCATGAGAACCTGACAGGACCAGGCCGTGCCCACGCGCTCTCTCCCTTCTGTCAAACACTGACACACCTGGGCAGGTTCCTCATCTCCAGCCTGTCCTGCCTGCAAAGCCAGACTTGAGTTGCTTCCTGTCACCCTTTCCTAAACCTGTGGGGATCCACATCTCAGCACATCCCTGGTTCACAGCAAAGGGAATTCTCCATCCAGACTGCCAAGCCACGAGGTGAGCCCTGGGGCTGTGCCGTGAAGCTCCAGTGGGGAGCACCTCGCTTCAGGGGAGTGCTGGGTTTTGGGCTTGAGAAGAGGGAGCAGGACAAGGAGGGAGAGCATCCAGGCGACATGGAAAGCTTGCCATAAGGCATGGGAAGGAGGGAGCAGTGCCAAACCCATGGGCTCCTCTCCAGCTCTTCAAAGCAAGTCGTTAGAGAGAAGAGAGGAGAAGGAGGCGAGCTGCAGTTTCCCAGAGGGTGGAGAAAGGCAAGGCAAAGAATATTATGTGAAGGAAGGGAAGCTGATGGACTGAAGTCTCCTGAATGAAAGGGAAGGAAGAAAACAAACATGAGCAGGAAGGCGTAGAAGTCATTTCACAGGAGGATTTGCAGAATCATTGAGATGCATCATCAGAGTGACCAAAAACAGAAGAAAAATTCCCTACCCTAAGAGGAACGTTTCTTATTCAGAGCTTTTATTTCCTATTTTGCTGGTGCTGCAGGACCTGGAGAGGAGGAAGGGGAGCAGCAGTGTTTTGATGGGGAATAAACCCTGGCCAATCCCAGCATGTGTTTTTAGAGGCTATGGTTTACATTAGAAAAGACTCTAATACTGTTCTATGGCTTCCAAGTGCATTTTGATGGTGATGATTATTTTCAGCTGCTCAAATGGTGTGAAATACAGGCAGGGAATTGAAAAAAAGACCATTTGGCTTCAAGAAAAAAACCCAGAGCCCTTGTGAAAGGGAGAACTGATGCACTCTTCTCTGCTCCATAATGTGCTACCCTAGTGGCTTTGGCAACCTGTGCCACGGCTGCTGCTGCACAGCTCCTCGTCCCTTCAGCAGTCATCAGGGTTGCATAACCAGGAACTGATGCAGATCTGCTGTTTTCTCCTCCTCTGGCTCCAGCTCCCAGAGAGTGAATTATGGTGTGTTCAAAAACCTCCGGGTTCCCCCAACCCAAACCCTATCCCTGTAATCTGGTCGAGGCCTCGCCACGGCGGTTGCCACTAGAAAATTGCTTTCTATCCACAGGGTCCATGTGGCCAGAGAGGTGCTGGGTTCTGTGTGGGAAAAATGAAGTCCTAGAGTGGGAAAAAGAATATGGAGGGTTGGTGGGGAGGAGGCACTGCTGGGCAGAGATGCTGCTTGCCTGAAATGCACCAGGGAGGGAAGATGGTCCTTGAGGTTATCCTTGGAGGATAAGACACTGGGGAGCAAAGAGTGCTCATGACAGGGAGAAGCCGGGACAGAACCATTCATCAGGTTGAGGGCATGATGTCCAGGACCACCTGGAGGCTCTCAAAGTCAATGGAGAGGTGCTCACCTTCAGCCCCATCCTTGGGACTGGCAGTGCCTCCAGCTTCTTTCCTTCACCACAAATTACCTGGCCAGCCCCTCCTGTCAGCCTTTTCCCCCCTTTTCAGACAAAACAACCTTTCCCCATTCCTGGGACTGCTCCCTTCTTCTCCAGACTTGCCTAGGCTCTTTCATCATGCCAATAAAAGAGTAAATGCATCACACGTTGGCCAGGGAGAGTGGAAACCCTTAAACATCTGAGAGGCGAGAGCGACAAGAGGTGTTTTTTCGAGGCTCCCTGATGCCCTGTTAGGTCAAATGTCTTGCTCTGAAGCAGGAGAGAGGGGACTTATTAAAAACCTTTCATTTTTCTGATTTTTAAGGTCCTGTTTCAGCAGGCCGGAGGCCGAGGCGTGAGTGGGGCTGTCGAAGGGGAAGGGCAGTGAGCTGACGGCGTGCAAACAGATTGTGCAATATTTGCCTTGCACAGAGCTCCCATTGTAAAGCCTGGGAGTTCTGCTTCCAATAAATCCCCTGCCATAATGCCCCATTGATGGCAAGAGAAAGGCAGTATTGAGGGCTGAAACAGCTCCAGCTCCAGGAAGGGTTAAAAAATAAAGAACAGTGGGGGTGTGGGGAAAAGTAGAGGAAAAAAAAGAAAGATTTGAGGCTTAGTTTTAAACTTTGCTGTGTGGCCCTCGTGGCAGATCGCAGGCGCAGAGAAATATGTAGAGCCTGTTTGCATAACCCCATTTTGCAGCGAGCACTTTCAGAGCCAAAACGCAAGTGCGGCCGGAGCCAGGGGGGCAGTGGGGAGAAAAAAGCAGGAAGGGCTGTGTTTATTTTCATTCTTGCCCCGGGCCACATAAAATTAATAATTTTTAAAGAAAGGGTAATAATTAAATATTTGGTCAGAGAACCAGCTGTGCAAATGTGAGGAGCTGTGACAGCTGCAAGGACGTGGAGGGACTTGCTCCAGGCACTGGTCAGGGTTTGATGCCTAGCAGGTCGTGTTCCTGGGCATAAAAGCACCAAAAATGAGCATCTTGGGCTTTGGCTGGTGACTTTGCCCTGGCTGCTGAGTGATTCCTCAGCATGGGGAGCTTGGTTCCAGCTGGAAGGAGCCTGCAGGCACCTGGTAGGGCTGGGCTGGGGCGTGGCTGGGTGACGCTCTGCCCACAGAGCTGCTGCCAGCCCCACATCCAGCACCCAGCTCACCTGATGGGACTCCCCATCACCCTGGATGGGTAATGCCGCTGCAGAGCCAGCTGGGAGGGAGATTCAGTGCCTTTTGTCACAGCAGCTGATGTGACAGGGAAGAGCAGGGCTGTCCTTGCCAGGGCAGATGCAGAATCAAAGCAGGCGGGGTCTGCTGGCTGGCTCAGCATTCATGGCTGGGCCGGCTGCCAGGGGAAATCTCCCCATTGTGCAACATGCTGGAGCTGTCCAAGGAAGCTCCTGGCCCTTGAGACATCTTTGAGTGAGGCTGGACGAGTCACTGCCTTGAATTAAGAGCGGTTGAGGGGTTGCCTGCAGGCCCTGAGTACTTTTTCCATCCCTAGACCTTGTGATGCATTAATCACTCTCAGAGCAGCTGTGCAGACAGCTTAAATCGTCCTGACCCCAAAACTCCAGACTTGTCATTTCTTCCTCCTCCTCCCTGCTAGCCACTCCCTTCTCCTGCCTCCTGTCATGATATCAGTGGGGCCAGTTGGAGGGTCCCACTGCACCCCATTTCCTCAGATCTAGAGCGTTTTCACTGTACCCCTCGCTGGTTTTCACCCTTTCATCTTTTCTTGGAGGAGCACCCAGAAGGTGCCCATGTGCTGCTGAGACCCAGACAGCTGTCCCTGAACCTTCTGAGCAGGGCCACC
Organism: Regulus satrapa; assembly: GCA_013396955.1. Lineage (NCBI taxonomy): Eukaryota > Metazoa > Chordata > Aves > Passeriformes > Regulidae > Regulus > Regulus satrapa. The sequence goes on from VWZN01006320.1 coordinate 135,239, forward strand.
GCCAATAAATTCACTATTTACTCACCCTTTAGCTCTTGGAAAAGCTCCTTCAGCTGAGTTAACCCTGCTGTTTCCTCCCCAGACGCGGGGCCAGCTTGGACCCACCACTGATTTAACTGAGCCAGCTGCCCTGGCTGGCACAGAATGTCCCTCCCCTGTGTCAGAATGTGCCCACGTCCCTGCTGCCACTGCCTTCCCTCCTTTCAACCCTCTGAGCTTCGGCCACTGAGAGCAGCTTAAACTCAGGTTGACTCTCCCAGCCGGTGCCTCCTCATCCTAGGGGCATGAGCTGGATGGGACCCACACCACGTCCAGCCACACCCAGGAGGTGCTTGGCTGTGCTCTCACTCCTCAGAGGTGAGATCCAGCCCTGCTCCTTGTAGGTGGGCTCTAAACCCACTCCTGTGGCCACACATCCCTTCTGCTGCCCCCTCCTGCACCTCCCTCTGCTCATCCTCTGGCCCCAAGCAAGACATAGTTTATCAGTGATCTGTGTTGCCTTGAACACAGTTTCTCTGCCATGTCTCAGGCCTGACATCTTCAATTTCCTCTCTCATCCGCAATACTCACCCAAGTGGACCATTATTTATTACTTGGAAAGAGCTCTGATTACAGGCCCTGGCCATAGCTCTGTCTCTGGTTTGGGCTGTGTACAGAGCTGTGTGTACCAGAGAACACAGGACCCAGGAGACAGGGATCCCCCACCTCTATGTCTTTTCAGTCAGGCCCAGGTTTTTCCAAGAGGAGGATACCGTTCAAAACTAAAGGTGTTGGGGAAGGAAAGGGAGGCAAATGATGGGAAGGAGTGAGGGAAAGGGAGAAGAGAAGAGGGTGGAAGAAATGAGGGATGAACCCCTGGGGATTAATCAAACCTCACTGAAGGGCTTAGCCCAGCCCTTAAAGCTGTCAAGTGAGCAGGGGTTCCTGCCAGCAGGAAAAAGCACAGAACACAGTTATCCATCCCTGCCTCCTGCTCCTGTGCCCTGCACCCCTCCCTGTGCTCCTGCAAGCCCTGAGCCCTGGCTGAAACTGGCTCAGTCCTGGTCCCTGTCCTTGACCCCATCCCCTCTGCCTGTATCTAAAGCTGGGAGGGAGAAGCCCATCCTCCCTTTGCTGTTCCTGGGAGTTCCTGGGAGTGAGGAGCCTCGTGGTCCCTCCTCCCCTCCCCTTCTCCCCACTCCTCCGTGGTGACTGGGGTCCTAGGGAGCAGGGGAACACCTGGAGACTGGACAGTCAGTGGAAGGACAGAGAGTGTGGGCCCAGGGAGGGGACCCAGAGGAGGGGATCTGGGAAGGGGACACGTAGGGGTCCTGGGGCCATCTGTCTCATCGGCTCTTCTGAGCCAGTTCTGCAGACAGAGCCCTCCCAGACCCCCAGTGAGCCCCCACCACAGCCCTGCAGCTGTAAAGGCAGGTGGGGTGGCTGGGCTGGGGGCTATTGGGGGTGCCCAGTGTTCTTGTTCCCATCATTTTGGGACTGCAAACAGTTGAGCAGGACTCAGCTCCCAGCTCTGACAGGGGTGGGGGAATGTGAGCGGGTTTGTGCTACCCCCCCTGTGGGGGGACAAGATGCATGCCAGGCATGAGGGCTCCCTGATGCGAGATGAATGCTGCACAGGGCTCATCTCTGCCAAACTCCCCCCTGAAGCATCAGGGCAGTGGCCCCTTGTCCCAGCACCCCAAGCTCAGGGCAGTACCCCTGCATGGCAGAAGGCTCTGGTTCCCACGAAGCCTTGCCCCTGTCTGGCTGTGACAATGTCCCTTCGCCACCTCAGTTTCCCCACTTGGAAAACGGGTGCAGCAGCACCCACCACTCCTTAGTGCCCAGCGAGCTCCTGGGTGGTTTTATTGACACCAGAGGTGTTCAAACAAGTTTTTGCAGCTGCTCCTTGTTCAGGATTTATTTGGATGGTGATCCTGTCGGTGTGGGCAGCTGGCCCCGGCAATCCCTCCCAGAAATCCAGCCCTTCCCGCTGCCCTCCCGGGCTGGATGCTGCGGGAGTTTCAGCTGAGCATCCCACCGAGGGTCCTGATCCAGGTGTCACACGCCTCGGAGCCAGCGGGGAGGGGAGCATCGGTGGCTCAGGGCACGCCACGCTTAGGACCCTGCGTGCTCTGGGGCTTCCCAGCTTTTCTCTGGAGCTGCTGAGCTGGGAGGGGCCGAGCCGGCAGCTCCCCATAAACCTGGCGGCTTAGGCAACTCCTGGACAGATGTTGGGACTCTGCCTTGGAGTGGAGGTCGGGAAAAGGAGAGGGCGGCTCTCGCTCGGAGAGTGAGCGGGGCAGCTCGGCACCCCTGGGCTTGAGCTTTAGCACCCTCTCCGGCAGGAGTTTAAAGACGAGCATCGCCCTAGCCCGGGCCAGCCGTCTGGATAGCCGGGCAGGCGCTGGGCTGGAGCAGACGAGAAGCCAAGCAACTTTTCTCTGGCCGGGATTTTTTTGTGGAGCTCCTCGTGAAGAAATACCGCCAGGAAGGCAGGAAGTGTTTCCAACGCTCGGGACGCTGGTGAGCGGCTCCGGGCAGTGCCTGCGAGGAGCCCGTCCTGCCGCGCAGATGTGTGTGATTGGAGCAGCGCCGGGGATATTTTCCTTTGACTGAAGGCAACCCAGCCCCGGCGGATTAAGCTCTTTGTGCACACGCGAGTGCGCCTTGATGGAGGCTGCTCCCGCAACACCAGCCGCGGGGGTTGTGGGGAGCAGCCCCTAGGGCGGGGAGCCCCCCTGGAGGAGGGGAGCCCTCCTGTTTTCGCGGCTCCGAGACGATGCCGGGACAGTAACTGCCTTGGCAGGCAGCGCGGTGCTCCGGGATGGCCGTCTATGCCCTCACGGGTTTCTCGCTCGTCAGCCTGCTCAGCTTTGGCTATTTATCTTGGGACTGGATGAAGCCCAGTTTGGTGGCCGACGTGGCCACGGACCCCATGGAGAAACCACTGCCTCCCGCCTTCGCCAGACCACCCCACATCATCTTCATTCTGACCGATGACCAGGGCTACCACGACATCGGCTATCACGGCTCCGATATCCAGACGCCGACGCTGGACAGGCTGGCAGCGGAGGGTGTGAAGCTGGAGAATTACTACATCCAGCCCATCTGCACCCCGTCCCGGAGCCAGCTGATAACTGGCAGGTAAGCCAGTGCCTGCTCACAACCCACTCATGTCCCCCTTCTGTAGGTCTGAGGGGCTGAAGCCCAGCTGGTTGCTAGACCGATGCCCTGGTGTGTTGGCAGAGGATGGAGATCCTCCAGCAGATCTGGATTTGTCTAGAAAGCTTCCTGGGTGAGCAGTTGGTTTCCACGCAGAATAAATAGTGGCACATGGCACGGGCAAAAATGTGGATGCTGCTGGGTAATGGACGTCACGTTGGGAGAGGGTGGTCTCTAGTCAGGAGGTGTTTGGTGCTAGGCAAGGAGCTGTGTCCCCAGGTAGTTCCTGACACACTGGCCTTTGGAGATTTGTGGTGAGGCCCTTGGTCTGTGCTTTCCTGGCATGTGTGTTCAGCGCTGCACTGGCCAGCACAGGCTGGATGTTGCTCCAATGCACTCTCCCATGGCAGTACAGTCAGATATCCTGGGCCATTCTGCCTTCCAGGACAGGTGGGGCTCTCTCTAGAGCAGTGCTGTGTGGTCAGCACTCACTGCAGGAGGCAGATCCCACCAGACCACCTCCTGCTGAGGAGTGGGCCCTGGGGAGGTGCCTATGGTCACCTGGGGGGATGGAGCCCACCAGGATCCGAGCAAAGGCCTCCCTCCTCTCCTGGTGGTTCTTGAGGGGTCCCAGACATCTTTATGGTGTGCAAAGCAGGGAAGGACAGGGATGGTGGGGACATTCAGGTCAGGTGGGGACAGTATGAACCCACCTACTTATGCTGCCCTGCCCTGACACAGCCCAGCTACCTCCCCTGGCTGGCAGCAGTGAGGACAAATGCTGGTGGCATTTTTGTGAGATGTCTGCTGAGCCTCTCTCTGTGTTCTTTGCATCTGCTTTTGGTACTTATTGATGGACGAGGAGATCCCTGTCCCTGGCTGGAGCTTTCTTCATTGGGTTGGGTTTGGTTGGAGATCTGTGTTTGTTTTGGGTCTCTAACACATAAAGTGCCACCACATCTTCACCCAGTGCTGCTCCTCATCACCACTGCTTTCCTCTGGCTCTTCTTCCTGGCAGGTACCAGATCCACACAGGACTGCAGCACTCCATCATCCGCCCTCGGCAGCCCAACTGCCTGCCCCTCGACCAGGTCACCCTGCCCCAGAAGCTGCAGGAAGCCGGCTACTCCACACACATGGTGGGCAAGTGGCACCTTGGCTTCTACAAGAAGGAGTGCCTGCCCACTCGCCGGGGCTTCGACACCTTCCTGGGCTCCCTGACGGGCAACGTGGATTACTACACCTACGACAACTGCGACGGGCCGGGCGTCTGCGGCTACGACCTGCACGAGGGGGAGGACGTGGCTTGGGACCAGAGCGGGAAGTATTCCACCTTCCTCTACGCCCAGCGCGTCAGCAAGATCCTGGCATCGCACAGCCCCAAGGAGCCCATCTTCATCTACGTGGCGTTCCAGGCGGTGCACACGCCCCTGCAGTCCCCCAAGGAGTACATCTACCGCTACCGCTCCATGGGCAACGTCGCCCGCCGCAAGTACGCGGCCATGGTGACCTGCATGGACGAGGCGGTGAAGAACATCACCTGGGCCCTCAAGAAGTACGGCTATTACGACAACAGTGTGATCGTCTTCTCCACGGACAACGGCGGGCAGACCTTCTCCGGGGGAAGCAACTGGCCGCTGCGGGGCCGCAAAGGGACGTACTGGGAAGGGGGAGTGCGGGGCATTGGTTTTGTCCACAGCCCCCTGATCAAGCGCAAGCGCCGGACAAGCTGGGCGCTGGTTCACATTACAGACTGGTACCCGACTCTGGTCAGCCTGGCCAGGGGAAACCTGAGCAACGTCCAAGGCTTGGATGGCTATGATGTCTGGCCTGCTATCAGTGAGGGCAAGGAGTCGCCACGCACCGAAATCCTGCACAACATCGACCCCTTGTACAACCATGCCAAGTACGGCTCCTTGGAGGACGGCTTCGGCATCTGGAACACAGCTGTGCAAGCTTCCATCCGGGTTGGGGAGTGGAAGCTCCTCACTGGTGACCCAGGGTACAGCGACTGGATACCCCCACAGACCCTGACCAACTTCCCAGGGAGCTGGTGGAACCTGGAACGCCTCACTGATGGCCTGAGGAAGTCCGTGTGGCTCTTCAACATCACCGCCGACCCCTACGAGCGCTACGACCTCTCAGAGCAGCGCCCAGATGTGGTCAGAACCCTCCTGACGAGGTTGGTGCACTACAACCAGACTGCCATCCCAGTGAGGTACCCTGCGGAGAACCCCCGGGCTCACCCGGACTTCAACGGCGGAGCCTGGGGACCTTGGGCCAGCGAGGATGATGGGGAGGAGTGGGAAGGCGGCCGGGAGCCCCTGAAAAGCAGGAACAAGAAGAAGAAGAAGTGCAAGATCTGCAAGCTGCGCTCCTTCTTCCGCAAGCTGAACACCAGGCTCATGTCCAACCGCATCTGACGGGACACGCCCCCAGCATCCGCCCGTCCTGGCCAGGGTGGAGCTCTGGACTGCAGTGCCATGGGGTGGGAGCGAGGGAGAGGGACAGGCGGGGAGGTGGCCAGTGCTCTCTTGCTCTCCCTTGCTCCAGGGTTCACTCCAAAACACTTCTCCTCCCTGGCTGGAGTGGGGGCCACAGGGAGTGGCTGCCGGTGGGTGAGGAGGGGTGATGTGGTCTCTGCTGCCATGCTTGGTGGTGGCAAATGACTCTGCTGAGCTGGGCTGGCCCTGCACAGCTGCTTCCAAAGAGAGAGACCTTTTCCTCAAGGTGCTGCAACCAGTCATAAGCTTTAAATGTCGCCCATTGCAAGGGCAGGAGGAAGCATGGGGGGGCTCTGCCTCTTAACCCTCGCCATTTCCCCCCATTTGCTCCTGGCTTGCACCCTGTTGCCAAGGAGCTGCGACCTTTGCTCTTGCTCTGGGAACTCGAGGGCCTCCCCCATACTCAAGAGGACATTGCTTCTTTGTGGAGGGATGGATTCCTGATTATGGATGTCAGACCTGAGATCAATGTGGCTGGACTAAGTCATGCTGCTACAGTGACCTCACGTGGGGCTATGGCTTCCCCTCTCCACTTATCCTTGGCTTGGGAGGGCAGGATGAGGAGGGCCAGCTCTGATGAGGAGCTGTGGCCCATGGAGGCATGAGTGGATGCTCTCAGAGGACAGGTGGTTCTCTTTGGCCCCACATTTGGGAGGCAGGTTTGCCCCAGGCTCTGGTGGTGGACTCCACCACCGGTCAACCACCCAGCAGACCCTTTCACCCAAAATTTGCCTGGACAGCCCCCTGATGTGCAAGCCTCTAGGCACCCCTGTCCCTCCCTATGAATCCTACACATCCAACCAGCCAACCAACCCGTCTGCCCCTTCCCAGTGCTGAAACTCTCCCTGTCCCCACATCCCATTGCTGAACCTGGGGCAGAGGGAGGATCTCCAGCAGGTCTCTGCAGAAGCTGATCTGCTGCTCTGCAGCTGCAGGACTTTGAAGCCACGGTGGAGGACGGGGACGATGGGGACGTCTCCCGCCTGCCAGCACCGCGCCGCATCCCCTCTCCGCAGATGGGCACCGCTCTTCCAGCAGCGCAGGCGTGGGGAGGAAAACACCTCCCCATCATCCGCTGCTGAGGGGAGCCAGCCCATCCGATCGCCAGGGGCCAGGGAAGGCAGCGAAGCTCCGGGCCCCCGCGCCTTCGGCGGGGTGCGAGCGCGCATACGGGCGCTCGCAGGAGAGCTGGCGAGGATGAAAGGGGGTAAATAGCTTTAAAATCGTTTTGGATGCATGGTGCATTTCCATTTACACAATGTGTTTTACATTTCTCCCCACAGGTTTCTCTTGGTGCAGCGTGTGTAGGCGAAGGCCCTGCTGTGAATTTTGAAAATAGTTATTTTTGTCTCTGGAAAATGAGGCCCGTTAGGACTTGTCAGCTCTTGGATGAGCAGTGTGGGCTTTCTATTTTTTTTTTTTTTTCTTCTTTTCCCCCCTCTCTTTCTCCCTTGCAAAATAACATTCATTTAAAATCTGTCATTGAAAGATGTGACAATTGGCAGTGTGCACACTGAATACCTTTCAGTGCTCTTTCAAGCCCCGTGTGTGAGAGAGGGATGAGGATGGGTAGAAAATGACATGTTTGTATTTTTTTTTTTCTTACTCTTAGCTGGATTATTTGGGGGTATTGGGATTTTCTATAGAAACAAAGGAAAAAAAAAAAAAACAAAACCCAGCTGACAGCAAGGCAGAAGAGAGGAGGCCTCTTCTTGTAGAGCTGGGAAGGAGTTTGAAAAGCTGGAGTGTGGCGGTGTGTGCACCAGTCCCTGCTGCTCCACGCACGCCCAGCACCGTGCCATCCCACCCCGTTGGCTCCCTGCATCCCAAGGACATGTTTCAAAGGGGATTCAGCTCTTCCATCTGCCCCATCTCCATCCCTACTCCCTTAGCATGTTGCTCCAAGAGGACTGATCCCTGTGGCATCACCTGGGTGGAGGTGAGCCCCGAGAGGATGCTCCACATCCTCAAACTACCTCAAAGCAGCCAGCCTGCTCCCTGGGGATGTGCACCACCAGCGGGGCTGCAGCACCAGCTGCCATTTGGCAAAGCCAAGCAGTTGCTGAAAATAAAAGCAACTCTTTGCTGAAGAAGAGGAGGCTGCTGCAGGCAGAGCCAAAGCCAGGGGAGAGCAGGGGGTGATGCTGCAGGGGCTTGGGAACAAATATTGGCTAAGGGAGAGTTGGTGCTGAAGGGGATAGGAGAGCAGGGCTGGACGTGGGGTGGTGATAAGGCTCGGGAAACAGCTTTCATTTCCATATTTATATAAATGCATCCAAGTTTAGTCCTTCTTTTATTTTTTTTTCTTCAAAAATGGAAATTTCCATGAAAACATGCTCGATTTTTCTCCCTTCCCTTTTACTAACATTCCCATGAAAATGTTTGTCTGGTCTCACTTCCTCTTTCCAGGTTTGGATCTGCTGGGCTGATGCTGGGTTTGCAGTCAGCCTGGCCATGGTGGTGGATCTGCTGTCATCTGTATTTTAATTAAAAAGACTTGGATTGTGAATCTTTGCGAGAAGAAACAGCTGAAGGAAAATCTTAGTCCCTGAAAACAAAGAGGAGGAATAGGCAGGAGCATCTCTGGGTGCTTGGAGAGAGCAAAGCCTCTCCAAGAGTGAGGACAGCAGTTGTCCTTCACCACCGATTCCAGCTGTGCTGTGTCTGAACACGGGTCTGGGAATAGAGATGCAGCTGCTGCCACGTGTTTTCCTCAGCACAGCAATATTCATTAATGGGAACAACACAGCGAGGTGCCAAAATCCCATGTTTTCGGAGAGCTGAAGCCCCCCGGGCCTGTGTGTGCACTCTGGCTGCCGAGGGGTTAATGCAGCTGGAGGGATGCTCGGGCGCTGGAGTTCCCTGCACCGGGAGATGTGTTTTCACAGGCAGGCTGAGGCTCCCCTCCTTCCCAACCTCCCTCCAAAGCGCCTGGCAAACCCCAGGCAGCTCCAAAGCCCAGCAGGAGGCGGGAGTGGGATGGGGGCCTGGGAGGGACGGGGCAGGGGATGGAGCCGGGGATGGAGCCGGGGATGGAGGGACGGGTGGGGATGCCTCTCTGCCGGCATGGACTGGCTGCTTCCATCCCGCTGGCTGCAGCGGGTGGGAAGGGGATGGGCTGGG